>CM059216.1:14976085-15498585 GCA_030347435.1 Clarias fuscus | reverse complement strand
GTAGTAGTAGTAGTAATTCATTTAAATACAATTTTAATAATTAATAGTTTAATAATTAATAGTTTGAAGATTTTAATCAGTCGATAAGGGTACATAAAATAAATAATTACATTGACTTAAACTAAACACAGGGTGCTGATGAGAAGGAACGCCTCTGCATTATTTATGCCGCTCGTAGCAGTTGCTCTTTTTTACTTAAATAAATTACAAGTCCTTCAAGGATCCAAAAATCCCCTCCGGACTCCGGGCGTTTGAGCGCTTGATAAATAATTGAACGGTTTTAAAGAGCGTCGCTGCCTCGTCAGGCGGAGCGCGACTGTTCTTCTTTACTGGAATCATTCCCACACAAAAGAGTTGCTCTCTATAGTGCTGTATCTCCAGCAAAAACTATGTACAACTCTCTTTATTGTTATTATTATTATTATTATTATTATTATTATTTAACTGTTATTTATAACATATTTTAGTAAATTGTGCACGTTTTTTATTAATTATTTTGTGTAATTTAACTTTATTAATGTTAATAATTAATTAGTGGCAGTTTATATAGAAAATTATGTAGATAATTTATTATTTATCTAATAAGCGTTTGTCAGACGTTTAATACTTGCTTGAAATAAAATTCATAAATGTTTCTAATTTCTAAAAGAGAAAAAAAGATTAACTAATCTCACTTTCCGAAGATGTTTGAATGTCCCTCTTTTGTTCCTCTTGTGATTTTTCAAAAATCTCAGGAGGTTTTCTGCTGACAGTCTGAACCCAGTCGTGGCTATAAAAGTAATTTGTCTTCCATGTCCTGGCCAGCAGTAGATACAGGGAACTTGTACGTCTGCTCCTGCAATCACTTTGAAAAAGTTTTCCTTAAAATATTTTTTCTTCAGTTACATCTGCTGAGGGAAGCAGAAAGTAAGGAAAAGGCTAAATCTGTTTATCAGCATGCGCATGATTATTCAATGACAGCATCGCTAGGCGTGTTCACATACAGAGTAGAGTTTGGTCAATGCTTTACACAGTGCTCTGAAATGCCTGAAATGATAACTAATTGTTACGATTATTTATACAATCGAGAATTATTCTAAGGTGCAAGTGTTTAATTAAACATTTTATACATTATTATACAAACATTAAAAACACTATCAACAACAGCAACAACAACAACAATAATAATAATAATAATAAATACATTCTAACATTCTTATTATTTTTATACGTATTCATATTGTTCTTAATTAGCTAATAATAATAATAATAATAATAATTATTATTATTTTTATTATTATTATTATTATTATTATTATACATCAACACAGAAAACATATTTAGATTTGGATTGACCTGTTTAAAGTCAGTATGAATAGAAGATAAGCATTATTGTTCCTACATGTAATGTGCCATGCATTCGGATCCAAGAATCCTTGTGATCAATGATGAGTGAATGCATGTTTTCTATTACTCCATTGTTACATTACTGTAAAAGAATAAAAGCTATTTAAATGTGTGTATGTCAATATTGCTCCAGAAATGTACTTGTGAGATTAATAAGCCTCACCTGTTTTAGACGATCCTGCTCAGTTGTGTTTTTGTCAGATCCTCTGTTTTTTGGCAGTCTACAGTATACAGTCTAACTGTTATGATCGCCTGCCTCCCAAAAAAATCGTCCCAGATGCTCACAACGTTTTTTGTTTACTTTAGAGAAGTGTTGCGTATACCCCTGTAGTGCATCCCTGCCTACTGCTTTCAGGTTTATCCAGCATGGCCCTAGTCCAGGGGCAGTCCATCTCCAGTCATCTGTTACATTTCGATGTATCAACTTGAGCACTTGCAGTGTGACCGTCATGTGGACGAGATGATTGTTTTAGGCAATTAAACCTCCTTAAATTCCTCTGGCTGAGCGACACAATGCAGGAGAAATGTGCAAAAGCGACTGCATTCACTGTTTGCGTTTCTCCTTTTGCACCGTACTGTCTTTACGCGGTCTCTTGGATAATAAGGGGCTGAGTCTACTAGATTTTTTTCTCTCTCTGTTAGGATTGATAATTATTCGTGAGATTAAGAGTACACGCTTTGTCGTCACCTTTGCTTCTGTGTAAGTGCGCCCGTGAGCGAGATTCCTGCAAATACGCAAATTAAATCACTGACACATGTTATAAGCACATAAATGCATGAGACAAGCATCATGCTTCTCATATAAACAATGAAGTTTCGTGTAAATGACAGGCACCTAAAACATGTTCACTCGGTAAGGTTAGATATGGGCTATTAAGATAGAAAGTTACGCACATTTGGACTCTCGAACGCAGTCCAGTGATGCTGTTCTCTGATTGGCTGAGGAGTTTGCGCGTCAAAAAGTAGCCTGCGACGTTTGTTTCGCTGCCAAGGGCCCGGTGAGGGGAGCCGCGTCCAGCCCGCGAGTCCCAGAGCCGCCTCTCCATTGGCCAGCGCGCTGTACAAATCACACACGGGCAAGTCCGCCTGAAGACCGGCCAATTATAACCGTACGCACTTTAATCTCCCTAAACGATTTCGTCTGCTGTCCGTTTAAGTCGAGCAGCTGAAGCTTTTAAGTTCCAGGATTCTCGTGTTTAGATGACGATTTTGGTTAGAAGGGGGAAAAATCACCATAAATATTAAGGTAACAGTTGGATGTAGCCTCAATTATCGGACCTAATTTGCACTCTGCAGATTACATCCAACAGAAAGCTTGCAGAGTAAGTAGTCGATTTTTTGCTTTTGCTTTTACATCAGTCATGCAGTGTCAATATTTTTCAGACTATTATTATTATTACTGTTATTAGTATTATTATTACCACCAATATTTTTTATTTAATGGTTTCGGATTGTTTGGTGAAAGCGGGCATATTTCTGTCACCTGTTTATGTTAACTGGTTCACAAACTTCGGGGGGGGGCATTTGTCGTTGGCTATATGTTAATCGTAGTTTTTCGACAGTCATACTTTGTTATTAGAATGGGTTTAAACATAGTTCCAGTCCACGTGTAAATCTGTTCTCTTGGCTGCTTAAGACAGTGTGAAGTAAGCGAAACGAAGACAAAGGGCGATAATTACAGAAGCGTGAAAGACACAGAGCTACGTCAAAGACAAACCCTTTCCATATTGATGTTTGGGATAAGGATAGGAACTTTACGTTCGCTGCGCTGTGTATTCGACGCGGTGCATTAGATTACTGCGAAGTATTTAATTCGGTGACGCATAGACTATACTGAAACGGCGCGAGAGACAGGCCTACCCTGAAATTTAACTGCTGTTGTAAATATATGAATGTGTATATGTGTAGGCTATATACCGTATTTAATCGGAATTATGTAAAGTTATAAATGTGTATAATGTTATGTGTTTGGACCAATATAGGCTTTGGCATGAAATATGGAATAAGGATGAATCGTGTGTATACATGATAAAGCTGAGAGAGAGAGAGAGAGAGAGAGAGAGAGAGAGATTTCTAATAGTTCACTTAATCAAGGTGGCCAAATGTTCAACTGTAGGTTCGGAGATTCAGCGTCCAGTAATTAGTGGAGCGCGTGCCATCAGGATTATATCGTTAATTTGTCAACAAAAACATTGATCATAATTAGTTCTTGGATGAGGTCATTACTATCGAGCGACCGTGCAACTGGTAGACGAGGGAAGTGACAGATTGAGCGAGAAAACCGTTGGATTAAAAAAAAAAAAAAAACTCAAACTCCTGGATAAGTTAGGAAGCCCTCCAGGTGGGGTCGCGTTTTAAAATAACTGTTGCTAATTAGGCAAGCTGAGAAATGTCAAATAAAATTACTTATGTGGAAATTATTGAATTAAATTACGAAAGGTTTTATAATTTCGTTTAGTAATGCCGTTTAGTTTTGTTTATTGGGAATTGCCCTATATATAACTCATCCCTTAAGTACCCTATTAACGCGAATAAACATTTGTCTTTTGGTAGACTTGAAAACATTTACTTCCTAAACCGAGTTTTTTATCCTTTGATGTGATCCATTGCTTATAATAGCAAAATGCCTGGCTTCTTCACCTTCTAACCCCAAAGCACTCCAAATAACATAAAACCTCGAATCCAATTAGAGAGGGTCTGAACTGGGTGTTAGTTGTGAACAAATTTTACTAACGACTCGTTAACCACTGGTAGGTAACTCTGGTCATAACAATCACATTTCGATTTACAGGAATACCAGGGAGCACTAAAATACCTAATTATGAATGCATACACTAATTTAATGGCTGAGGAGGGAGCAATGAGGTTCTCCCTCATTGTTACTTCTTGCTAGGAGGCTTTTAGGAGGCTTTTGTTATCGGCCTTATTTATCGGTCCAACAGCGGCCTTTGTTGCCACAAATGGTCTCCAATCAATTCCCTTATGCAGAAGACTATTAGCCTGGTCCCTATGCAAATCGACATTCTTGCCGCATGTATACATTAGCAAGACTATGTTTTGTGCATCGCGGGGACTTGTTGCAATTAGATGTTACTTTGGGGGGATATATGGGGAGTATAGGTAAGGGGGCAGGGATGGTGGGGTGTGTTGGGATGGTGGGGTGTGTGGGGGTGTTGAGATGAGTCTTGCTCACTTCATGAGGACAGCTGGAGATCTGCAGTGGCTTTAAGAGCGCAGCTGCGGCGTGCATGCGCTTTATTTTGTGTTAAGTCCCGATGGCAGTCGGAGCGCTGGGTTCATTCACTAAACTACGTCTTGTCTATTTCTAAACTTCTATCCTTGTCTCTGTGATTTTGGACCAGGATTTGGGATCCACCCCTACTGAAGCCTCGGGCCAAAAGAGGCGCGAAAGAAGAAGCCTTCTTCAGTATTTGCTCCAACTTTACCTCCGCGACCATCTTTAGCATGATGTCGTATCTTAAGCAACCGCCTTACCCGGTTAACGGGCTAAGTTTAACCACGTCCGGTATGGACCTTCTGCATCCGTCTGTGGGATATCCAGGTTAGTCACAAAGATTCACCTGCCTTTGCAGTGTCAGACAAAAAGTCAGTATTTGTCTAACTTCCATAAAGTTGGTCTGCTTGATTTCAATACTCTATACGGCCTATCTTCTCCCTCCTGCAACGATTACATTTGTTCTGTATACCAGTTACTCCTTGTAATTTTTTATTTGATAATGCTAGACAACGTAAATGGAGTTATGTTTTAGTTATCTAGGCCTCTATTTACATCACTGTAACTAATGCATGTTCAATTTTCTATTGTAAATTATTCTAAAGAAGTCGTATATGCCTACATCAGCTGATCACTCCGAACTGTTGAGAACAAAAAACAAAATGGTCTAACAAGTAATGTGTGATCGAAAAACTATGTGAATAGTAGCAAATATCAATAATTCTTTATTATAAATTATAAATATATAACGTGGTGTGACGATCTATTTTATCCACTAGAATAAGAACTCGTACATTTCTTTATATCATGTATAGCAAAACTATTGAGCTTGTAATATCAGGCGATGTTATGAAACATGTAACTATTTATACAAGCCGATGTTGCCATGTGCTTTTAGGAGCCTATAAGGTATCAATGATGGCCTGTTTCTTACTGCCAAAGTTTATGTTGGCGTGCTTTCATCGCGGACATTTTGTGTTTTGTTGGAAACAGCTACTCCTCGAAAGCAGCGTCGGGAAAGAACAACGTTCACTCGGGCTCAGCTCGACGTGCTCGAGGCGCTGTTCGCTAAAACGCGCTACCCGGACATCTTCATGCGCGAGGAGGTTGCCCTGAAAATCAACCTGCCGGAGTCTCGTGTGCAGGTCAGTTGTGTACAAAATAACAGAGTATACAGTATATAGTAATAAAAGTATTTGTCATATTCTATCTTTCGTTAAAATATATTTTAGTATAACAATCAGCACATCATAGAATAATTTCCTAGCGCCTATGTTCATCAAACCAGAAATGAAGAAGAAATGCAAAATATATTTTGAAAGTTATTTTGAAAGTAGAAATAACGTGACATTAAATCTGTCAAATTAAAGCTATTAATGACACGCACTGTAAATTAGCCATTATTTAAACACTGAGTGTTTCTAATGTTTCTCATCTTTTTTTAATGCCAGGTTTGGTTCAAAAATCGGCGCGCAAAATGCCGACAGCAGCAACAGCAGCAGCAAAACGGTGGCCAGAACAAAGTCCGCCCGGCCAAGAAGAAGAGCTCCCCGGCGCGAGAGGCGAGCTCAGAGAGCGGCGCTAGCGGTCAGTTCACGCCGCCCTCAAGTACCTCAGTACCTGCTATATCCAGCACGGCAGCACCGGTGTCCATTTGGAGCCCGGCGTCCATCTCGCCGCTGTCGGAAGTGCTCTCCACCTCCTCGTCGTCGTCGTGCATGCAGCGCTCGTACCCGATGACCTACACACAGGCGACATCCGGTTACGGCCAAGGCTACGCGGGCTCAGCGTCCTACTTTGGTGGCATGGAGTGCGGCTCATACCTGGCGCCCATGCACCACCAGCTTTCGGCGCCAGCAGCCTCTGCTCTCAGCCCA
The DNA here is from genome assembly GCA_030347435.1 of Clarias fuscus. NCBI lineage: Eukaryota > Metazoa > Chordata > Actinopteri > Siluriformes > Clariidae > Clarias > Clarias fuscus. The sequence goes on along the minus strand of CM059216.1, from coordinate 15,492,087 downwards.
ATGAGCACCAGCGCCGTGACCAGCCACCTGAACCAACCGTCCGCTCAGGGCTACGGCGCCACGGGCCTCGGTTTCAACTCCGCTGCTGCAGACTGCCTGGACTACAAGGATCAAACATCCTCTTGGAAGCTCAACTTCAACGCTGACTGCTTGGATTACAAAGATCAGACTTCCTCCTGGAAGTTTCAGGTGTTGTGAGAAAAGCAAGCAGGTTTTTTTCTAAACAAAAAAACCTAAAAGACTAGACAAGACACACTGCATACCTGCCATCCTTCAGAAATCAGACCTAAATTTTGTGAGGTGGATGAGTTGCGCGGCGCCTGTCTCGAGCTACTCACTGCTGTTACTAAATAACACGTAAATTATGTAAATGGTCCAGGAGTCCCATACAAGCGCATAGACAAGATATGACCACAAGCTGTTATTTAAGGAAAAAAAGAACTCAAACGAACTTGTAATAAGTTAGTTCACAGCCATGGAACAAATCCCAACCCAAAAGAGGAGATGACAAACATGTTAAAAGAATACAGTTTATAATTAAAGTGTCTGGAACGCGCAGGCTTCTGCATCCGAAACCTCTTACAGCACGCCGACTTATGTCCATGTTGGCCAAACGAGAGACACTTCCATCAGGACAATGTGAACAGAAGAGAGAATGAGTGTGTGTCTGTGTGTGTGTGCGTGTGTGCGCGCGCGTGTGGGTGTGTGTGCTGAACGCCCCCAGGGCGACCTGGATGCACTACTTTATTTAAGAAAAAGTGTTTATAAGGAATCAATATGTAGTTTTTAAGAGACAATCAATGTGTGTCTTATATAAATGGTTCATGTGTTTTTTTTAATCTGTGCTAGCCTTCGAAACTGTGATCTGTTGTAACTGTATGCAATTTGTGAGCTCCCTCGCAACCGCGGTGATTTTAATAGATTTTTCATTCTATTTCTTTGAAGAAAACCATTTACGATATGATATTAGTCACATATGGATTTAATTTGAACAAACCTTTTAAAAGACAAATATGCTGAATTTGTTGAGCACCCAAAAAGTGGGTAGTCCCTTCCAAGGATCTCCTTTTGGTCTTTAATGACCGACTGTAGATGATTTCCAACGCGTATCTTAAACCTGTCTGGAGTAGTAATGTGGTCGCACAATTGCAGAGAACATTAATAAACGATTTCACATTTGACTCAATATTAAAGCTGATTTATTCTGACTGACGAAGTATGTAAAATAAAAGAAAAACTGTTCAAGCGCGCGGTTTGTGTGAGTGTATGTATAAGTGCGTGTGTGTGTGTGTGTGTGTGTGTGCCTTCGCTCGCAATTGGGAAAAATTTAAGTTTTTTTGCCATGACCACACAATGCATGTGTGAAAAATATTTTCAATGCTAATTTATTCAAAATGTATTGTAATTTGTCGTCCACCCAGGATATTTTGTCGATGATTCATTTAATCAAATTATAGGGAAAAAACAAGACGATAATTTTCTTTACCTCGCTTTAAATAATTTCATTATAAATTAGTAATTATTCAATAGTAAGTGTTTATTTTAGTTTTCATGTAAAAAAAAAAGGCCTCTGTGGAACAGAGCTTTAAAGTCAACCTGTGCTTTTTGCTTTTCCGTTCATTTACCTTATATTTCCACTGAACCGTATTATTAAAATAATCTCATTATATAATTCATGACTTTTCTATAATTTGTACTGCAAAACTGTAAGTGAAAATAATTTTAATAAGTAGTTTCCACTAATAAAAATGTTAGTTGCTACCATGCAGACTTCTTTAAATCAAGGGGAGGGGGTGCTCGTGTGTATGGTGTAATGGGGTTTTAATGTTTTTTTTTTTTTTTTTTAACATATCCCTCCACTAGCCAAGTGTACTCATACTTTAATTATTTTGCATTGTGAATCCGTCTGGTTTCCGGTCCTTCCGCTTTAAGAGCCGTGGCACCGGGAATGGGCGTCTTGGGAAAGTGGCTCTAATCCGTGCCTCAAAGAGACGCTAATCCCGCTATTTCTGCGCCGGGTTTTCTGCAGGGCATAGGGCACAGCGGGCACATTCAGACCCGCTGCAGACGAGCTTGTACAGGAAATAATAATAAAAGAAATAAATAAAATCCAAATGTGGAGCGTGATTTGCCCGTATTACGTTGTGACCGAAGGTGTACACTGAATTTTAAGGACATCAGTTGAGACGTCGGACATGGCTTTGTATGGCCACGAGTGAACAGACTGAACTGGATAAAGGTCAAAGTAGTATAGATAATATAATAAATTAAATAAAGTTAAGGCTTTTTAAATAAAAAAAACTCTTTTATTTAAAATGAAACGTTTATTGGTGCCTTGTGTGTTATTATATATCATACATGTTTTCCCCTCATTTCATCTTTTTCATTTGTTTCAATCAAACGCGGTTTATAGAAAGGTGCTGGAACAAAGACGCCATGGAGTGCCTGAGCTGCTCAATGGCAGAGTCAGAGGGAGAATGGTTGAGAGTCTTATAGAGAATATAAAGAACCTGTGGTCAAATGCATTCTAAAGTATAGCCTACTGGAAAGCAAAGTGAGAGGGGCAGTGAAATGACTCGACGTGCTCTGCGCCAATAAATGTGAGCAGCTGAACATTCAATTACCCTGCTTGACATTGCCAATAATCTCCCTTTCATTTGCGTCCTTACCAACGACACGGTCATTAAAAAGCATGACTTGAAATAATCCAAACGTTAAGATGTTGCCCAAAGCGAATCGTTCATTTTTCTTTCTCCAGAAAAAAAAAGGGCAGAAAAGGGTTGGGTGATGTCCATCAGTGAATATTCCAGTGACAAGAAACTGAGTCCTCTCAAATCCACTGAGTTCAAGCGCATTCGTTTTACATGAAATAGGCTAGTCCATATTCTTTAAACGACCATGACCTCATGAATAACTTACCCAAGGGAAAATATAAATGTCCTTCATACACTGTCGCATGATTCCACATTTCAATAAAGTTGGGGTGCAGTACAAAATTTAACCTTTACCGAAATTTAGGGAGAAATGAAACAGTACATACGAGAACAAAGACAAGCCAAAAACGCGCTTATTAATGAGGAATAACATCCGATCTGCTTCAATCGTTTACTGCAAATCACATGGATTCAGTATTGCTGCTCAACAAGAACGGTTGATTTTTACAAGCTGGTTCGGCTTTTCGTTAAGCAGCCTATACAATTGCTCGTCTTCGAAAATCGAAAATCGTATTAATTCTAACCAATTATCACTATATCAAAATGTATTATTCATACAATCGAAAACATTTAATCATAGTGCCAAAACATGTACTGCTCACATACAATTGCACTAAAATTGGCTTGTCAAATTGATTTATAGTGAGGCAATATAATATTTTTAAAAAATGTAGTTATTCATAAGATCATTTACTCTTCCTGACATTTACTCAATTTCAGATGTTTGAACTCTTATGTAATTGTATTCTATTATGTGATATTAAGAAATGAGAACACAAACGATAGCAACGCTGTTTTGTAAACTGGTTTGCATGAGTAACCGAGTTATACTGGTCCACATCTCCATGTTCTATTAAAAGCTGATTAGTCTGTATGTAGGTCAGTTGTGACAGTTGCTGCTTTTGTGTAGTGACAGACGTGTGTCAGTTGTATCAACTGTTAAAATGCTAATTGATTTTTTAGTGACAGTTAAGTGAGAACACACCCCTTTTCCCAAAGCAGTTCATACAGACTGAAAGTAAGGTTTTATTTGTTTATTTATTTATTTTTAGTAATCTAAAATCTGTACCCGATTTTATACACTTCTGATATGTCTACTCATTTAAAGAAATGTTAATGAATGCCACGATTTTTGTAGAGGGACTGATATGTTCAGTCTTATCGCGTAAATTTCATTTTTGAACTTGAGAACAATAACCTTTATTTGAACTTTGACATGTCTATCAGTCGTGTCTTGAGAGATAGGCATAAATCATTTTCGACCACACACAATACGATGAGTCCAGGGGTTTTAACTTTGAGATTGTTGCTGTTTTAAGAGTGCAGAAGTCACCCATGGATCAGACACGGCCCAAACCTAGGGGCCTCCAGTCCCGCAGAGAGCGTCTTTCTTTTTTAATTAAGGACAACGCGGCCCTAGAGGAACATGTGGGGCTCTGCTCTAATCCGCACCCCGCGTTGGTTACTGTGTTGGACTAAACAACGGCCCTCTGTTCTTTCAGCACTCACCGATCAGCCAACTTTCTTGGCCAAGTCCGACAAAGCGACAACGTATGCGTAAGAAGGGCGATTTAAAATAATCAAGTAGTACAGTTGTTTACAGTTGAAGGAAAGTTATTCGATTGGTAATTAGAGTTATCAGCCTGAATGCTCTCTGCAGAAATTCTGAAACAAGTCCGTTAATGCATCACATCCACACAGAGCCTATACACCTATAATAATAAAATATATATATATATATATATATTACATCAGCAAATTTTGTTTATTATTGTTTCAGTAACAGTTTATACTGTACTTTTGTGAAATAATTATTCCAGAAATAATAATAATAATAATAATAATAATAACCATTATCATTGCCAACTGAAGAGAAAAGCTTTCAATTTCATAATCCAGGCCTGTCTTTTTTGTCACATATTGACTGGTAAACAAAATATAATTGTGTGCTGATATTAAAATACTACACTTGTATTCTCAGTATTGAGTAATTTCCTTTTGTGGCTAGTGCAGCCATCAGATTTTGTCTTCCAGCGGCAAAAATGATCAAGCAACCAATTGGAGATACACACACTCTAGCTAATGCACTACGCTAAAGTTCATGAAACCCCCTCATGAGTTATATTCGATGTAGCAGTTACACAACCCAACAAGTACAGTTTCCTTTATCAGGACATCAGAGGAAAAACCCCGACACGATTTTTCATGTTTCACCTGTAAATCAAAATAAACTTTTAGCAAGAGACATATTACTTTAAAGTGAAGATTGAATCCTCACATTTTATAATATAGATAACAAGATTTCCTCCTGTAAGTAATGTCATATATATTTTCTCATTAGTGATTCTGAACAATTGTAGGAGTTGCAGCCCTCCACTAGGCATACTTCAGGGACCTGTCATTAGCCCAATTAGGAAGGTGCTCAAGAGGCAGCCTTACCCATCATTTACCTGTCTAATGACCTCTCTCACACCCTTAATCTCCTGCAAATAATGCACTTGTGAGAAAAATGTAACAGAGACTGGAAAATAATTAGGTGACAGCATGGGCCTGGTTCATGTCTCTGCGATTTCACCTGCAGTACAAGCTGTATACTGTTGTATTCTGTTCATAAACTTAAATACTAGTGTATCTGAGTGTACTATGGTAACAAATTAGTTTGTTGTGTCTTTGATTTAGAACAATTAACAGGATTTTGTTTAGACCTCCCTAATTTTCTAAATAAAAGATAGCAATTAATAGATATGACATCAGTGAGACCAGTGTATTCTTTATTTATAGATTGAGCATGGGTAATGTGGGACACTTAAGCGTTGCTGTGCCTATTCCATGACGTGAACAATATCAAGTCAAAGCTCATATTGCTAAAAGATGAAACTCACATAATTTTGATGTAATTTCACAACCAGGGCAGGTCAATATGCACACAGAGAGCTACACACATAAAGTACAAGGTAAGCTAAATTATTCAGGGTTTAATATAAAGATTACAAAGCTGACATAAAGTATTAAATATTGAATATTATAAGCTCTTCAAATGGAGGCAAGATATATTATGGAATGTATATTTGGTTATCATATTTACACATAAATTATAATATAAAAGCTTACAAGACAAAATGACATTGAACAAAAAAAATCACTTCAGTAAAGCATTCAGCAATTATACCTAAATGCTAAAAAAAAATATATATATATATACACTCTATATATACACTCTGTATATATATATATATTATGTCTTGGTTTACTTGGTTTACTATATATATATATATATATATATATATATATATATATATATATATACTCAATTATATATATTATGTCTTGGTTTACTATCTATTGCAGTGCATTAAGTCACCTGTTTGTCATGTCATGAATGGTCAAAACAGATCTAAATAACAAATACAATTTCATACACAGTCTCAATTTCTGTGTTTTTCTGTCACTAATTTAAAATTAACACTTTAAAAATGAATGCATTTCTGACTGCCAGATGTGGAAAAACTCTAGATTCACTGCAACCCTGCTCAAGAAATAGCACTTACAGATGAATGAGCAAACATGAGTGCATTGTCAAATGTAAAATTATATTCCATATCCCCACAAATCCGTGTTACATTCTCCCTCCTCACATCTCAGGTTCCATCCTGACAGTGTAATTAGTCCACAGGCTCCTAATTGTTTGGGGATAAAGCAATGACCTGCTCAAGGGAAAAGTTAATCCTAATCAAAGACATCTGAGCACTTGATCATGTAGGTGAGAGCTGTGTAACTATTACTGAGCTTAGAGTCACCAAGGTTTGCCTTAGGTATTACTAATTGTTCTAAATCTATATAATTATATATAATCTTTATTATTTATCCAAATAATTTTTCATAATCACAAAATGAAAAAAATAATAGCTAAATTTACAGATTTGTATTTTACCAAATAGATTAAATTTTCAAATATATTAACAGCATATAGTGAATTTTTTTTTTTAAACGTTTGTTAATGTGTAATTTTTGCTATAGTACAAACAGCCTAATGTTAGCCCAAGGATACCCAAAAGAAATGGAGCCAGGGATAAAAATAAATAAATAAATAAATTGATCAGCTACAGCTAATCATTGCTTTCATATGCTTGACAACTTCCAAAGTGTCAATATAGATTTAGGTAAATCATTTGCTTACAGTTAAAACAATCTGTCATCAGCAGAACATATATTTGGGACAAATCAGCCTCATATTTTCTCACATGTTCCTGTATGTGCTAGTTTTAAATGTGTCATAATAGAGTCATAGCAAGCAGCAACAGACTCTTGTTCATTGGAGTCAAGTTTGGCCCAAAATCTCCTGGCCTACATGTTAAATGTAGGCTGGCAATTGGAACAGCGTGTGCCACACCAGCCGTTTGGCCACTTGTTATTATGCCACTTAGAACAAAAGGGCTATTTATTGCAAGTTGCACAGCCCCAGGGCAGGCAGTGAATTTAGGGTGGAAGCAGGTGGGGGTATTATGGAGCAAATCTGGCAGACTTTAGACTAGCGGACTCACTTCACTCAAGTGGTGTGTATTGGATTCAGCAAAACTTGTTTCGGTGTATGTTGATATATATACATACATGGACAAAATTGTTGGTACCCTTCGGTCAATGAAAGAAAAACTCACAATGGTCACATAAATAACTTTAATCTGACAAAAGTAATAATTAAAAAAAATTCTATGAATGTTAACCAATGAAAGTCAGACATTGCTTTTCAACCATGCTTCAACAGAATTATTTAAAAAAATAAACTCATGGAACAGGCCTGGACAAAAATGATGGTACCCCTAGAAAATACTGAAAATAATGTGACCAAAGGGACATGTTAATTCAAGGTGTGCAACAAACTATTAAGTTAGGGGTACCATCATTTTTGTCCAGGCCTGTTCCATGAGTTCATTTTTAAAAATAATTCCGTTGAAGCATGGTTGAAAAGCAATGTCTGACTTTCATTGGTTAACATTCATAGAATTCTTATTTATTATTACTTTTGTCAGATTAAAGTTATTTCTGTGACCATTGTCAGTTTTTCTTTCATTGACCGAAGGGTACCAACAATTTTGTCCACGTGTGTATAATAAAAACTCTTACCTCCAAAAATGCAAGTAAAAAATGTAAAGTGGAAATAGGCACCACATTCACTCCCCTGGCTGTACAGCATTTAAATGACATAATATATGGTAATAGATGACTTTTAGAAACCAGTTCAGCTCTCTCAAATTTAGAGTTGCATGGAAGCTGTGATCCTTTTTCTGAATAAGAATGTAAATTGAGTAGAACCCATTTTTTGCACCATGGGCTCTACCATTCCACTGCTCCTTTTTCCAAGAGGGAAGACTCTCTCTGGCCCAAAGCATTTGTTGATAGACCCATTGGCATAGAGGGATGTAAATAGTTAACACATACAAATTTCCATACTTAAGGTACTCTGAGCTCCAGATAATTAAAAATCAAGAAAGAGTTGCAGACAAAATGGTGTTCAAAATTCGTAGCTCAGCTTACATGAAAAATGCCTTATTTAATACTTTGAATGCTTTTCATCATGTATACTGCAAAAAATGACATTTAGCTCATTCCTAAGAACAAGGGTCAAGGTCAGATGACCCTCAGTACTGCTGGCCTCTGCATGCAGCTACAGGCAGCTTGTCTTCTCAGACAGACCTTGGGTTCTTTTGTTAAAGGCTTATAGATATCGTTTGACATTGTAGAGAGTGGTCCAGTGTAAATATAACCAAATTGAGTTGATCTCTCTGTTTTGTTCCGTGTGCAGTCACTGTGCAGTTTCATTGACTTCTTGGTTCCAGCGGGAGTCCAGAATATCAGAAGAGGTCAAGCCAGAGTCTCTGGGGAGCGACAGGTTTAACCTCTCATTCCCCTTTAAAATGACTTATCACGTCTCAAACGACATTGCACTGCATAAGGCAGTTGAATTGTCTGGGCATACAGGCATTCATATTCAATGTGTGAATCAGAATGGATCAGCACATAAAATCTGTGAAAGGCTTTTCTTTTAACTGGTTGATAGTGGATCCACATGAGTACTTGTTTAAAGTACAATATTAATATAGAAAATCTGTAATGCACACTCATTGTATTAATGAAATAAACACTCTTCTCATCATGTGCAGTCAAGAGAAACATGTCTCGTTAATGCACAATCATTGCGTGTTTGTTCAACATTGACTGTTGTTGAATCTGGTCTGTATTACGTCAATACACTCACTGCATGCTATTGAGATGTGTGTTCATTGCTCATTGTGTCATGGCCATGTCATGTTCGTAACCCGTAACTGCACTTTTGTTAGAAGGCAGTTGTCCAGCCTCGTTTTCATTATTCCACACACACATTTCAACCTGCTATTATTATGTTAATAGAGACAGTACACACTGGACTTGTGAAAAACAGGCAATCAATGCTTCATTAACCGAAACATCTATAGCTGGCCAAATTATACAAGACAGTATTTGTATTTGGTGATTAATGATTTTGATAAGTCATTATGTCATTATGGAGTGTAAATGAAATGTGAAGTCAGTGTATCTTTTAGATTTCTATATACTGTGAGCTAATGACTATGGACATTTTTGGTCCAAACCAAATGAGAAATTCACAATTCTCACACCACTTTATCAAAGACATGTTCATAGGTTATCATACTGGGTCTCTTTACTAGTAAGCACTTTGGATTTTTCTAATGAGACTCGACTGTAATGAATGTGACACTGGCTAAATTGCTGAATGTTTTGAAAAACATTTTGCAGCTGTGCACATTTTACTTTTGATTCTTTAAAGTTATTGCAGTATTCGTCACACACCACTGCGGTTGTGCTGTATGTTCATGTTAGCAGACATTTCTGCGTTTTTTTCCTATTAGAACACTATTTTCTCTGCAGGTGTGCGGTCATGCTTAATGCATGACTGTCACAAAGTCAGTGCATGTGTGCTTGTGTGTGTACAGTATGTGCCTGTGCATGCACTTGTGAGGTTACACAGGCCACCAGGGCTCCAAATGGGTTAATAGGAAGCTTGGTTATATGATTACAATGAAACAGTGTCAGCTTTAGATTTGGCAGTGTCTGCCCCCAAGCCAATAAGCAGGACCTTACATTCATACTGACCTTTTTTTTTGGGGGGGGGGGGGGGGGGGGGGGGGTTGACAGTTACACCTCACTCTGTAAATCCCTGAATCAAACAGCACAATCTGCCACTCTGTGTGGTTGTACATCTGTTAATCCCATTATTTAACCAATTAACAGAGAGTTCTCAAAAAGCAAAAAGTGGAACTTTTGCAATGTGATGTCATATTTTCTTCTAACTCCACATGTAAGGATAAACTATAATGTATGCACATAAAAGGCAGCACCTTGAAAATGAGTTCTATATAACTTTTTTGTGGACACATGAATTAACATCATAAACATTTACATGCTATTGAATCAGGGCTGGTCAGGAAGGTAACAGACAGGAGTTCAAAGTTTAATTTTGTACATTGGAAGTGTTCTGATAAACTGTCCAAAAAGAGTTTTCTCTCTGAACACACTTCACATTAACATGACTATAAAGTTTAAAAGGTGGCACATAAACAAAAAACACAGCATGCTATTGAACTTGAAATAAAAGTGGAATTGATTCCCATTTATCAAATAATATAATATAATTATTTATATGTTGAATATTAAAAAACAGTATGATGCCCAATATAACAAAGTTGCGTTCTAAGGGCCAGCTCAATTCGTACTACCTCTTTTTTTTTTTTTTTTAATAAAAAAATGTTTCCAGCAATAAAACAAATGAGAAAAAACACAAATGTATAGTCATGTTAATGTGAAGTGTGTTTATAGAAAAAAAAACTCTATGGATAGTTTTTCAGAACAATGCGATAAAGACAATAAACGTACCTTTTCCACATTACTAAGCAATACATAAAGGTCAAGTCACAGATTCTAGCTACAGCAAAATGCAGGTCATGTGACATAAACTTGACAAACAGTAAAAGGCTTTTTGTTTATGGTTATAATCATATATAGTTATAACGTCCTCTGAGAAAAGTCTAACACGAACTTTTCCAGAAATAAAATAAAATAAACAAATCAGTGCATTCACAAAATAGAAGAGCAAAAAATGACGTTCAAAAAGTTTCTTTTTTTTTTAAATTGACATTATTTTGGATGAAACATTATGGACCATATCTTAAATTCTCTGTCTTTTCATTAAGAATTCTACTATTTCAATATTTCTTGGCATAGACAAAGCTTCTTTTTTTTTGTACTGTACATCATTTAGATAAACACACACACACACACACACACACACACACACACACACACACACACACACACACACACACACACACACTCTTCCACGGCGCCTGTCCATCAGAGGGCAGACCGAGATGGACTGGAAATTTGGTGGTCATGGGCAGAGACAACAGCTCCACTAATTAAATTCTGCCAGGTTAATCCCTCTGTGTCCCCTACACTCACTCTTTATCCCATACACGCTTAGGGAGGGAGCAAGGGAGGGGCGAAGACAAACAATCAACACTCCTCATTAACAATGGCAGTAGAAAAAAATGTAGTTGTATGTATGAAAAACAATTAGAAAACGGCAGGAATGAGGAAATAAACAATGGACCACTGGGGGTTTAGTAACTGTTATAAGAAGGACACATGAGTGGCATCTAACAGGCAAACTACATGTTTATTATGGCAGAAATAACATAAGAGCAAACACTCGCTAGGTAACTAAAAAAAAAAACAACAAAAAAAAAACAGCTACAGTATAGTGTGAAGGTTAAAATGCATGTATATGTGTATAAAATCCATATTGTATGTATATGGCAATGTAGTAGCGAGAAGAAATAGAAGAGTAATTTAAAAAGCAGATAGATAGATAGATAGATAGATAGATAGATATTTCATTGGTTGTTCCATCCATTCAGGGGATAGAGGAAAGGAAAGAATCCAATATATTATGATTAATAATTATACAGTGATAAATCTTGTGGTGAAATTTGCATCATTTTGCATCATTTGCATCATTACCCAGATGCAAAGAGTTGTTGTTCCTAAGCATTGGTTGCATTACTTTCAGTGTGTGTACTGAATCTACCTTTCACAATAGATGCTATAATTTTGCTGTTTTATAATCTATATGCAGTTTTTTTAGCTTTACTACAGAGACATTTACACTTTATTTGTTAAACATTAACACCTCTATGCATTCTAGACACTATGTATTCAATAAAGTCTTGATAACAGGTTATAGTATAGATTATTTGATACTAGAAAGAGATTTGTCTGGATTTCCAATATGAAAAGCACCTGGTACCCTTATATAAAATAATACCATGGTCTTTTAACTCTATGTACACAATTGGGGTTCTTAAGAACATTTTTCATTATATGAAGAACAAAAATGATTAAGGTGGAATGCATGAATGTGGGTGTGCATGGTGCCCTGCGATGGTCTGGCATCAGAGCGCTTATTAAGTCTTCAAGGTAACTAGGAAAAAAAAAAAATACACATCAGAAAGTTCTAATCAAACAGGGTAACATTCTAGCCCCGCCACAGGAGGCACATCAGTCGGCCTGCAGAGAGAGGCCACCACCCTGTCATTCTCCCAGCTTGTAACGCCTAGACACACATCTCCGTCTGTCGGCCGCACTGGACGGTCAGCCTGAGGGAGCTGGTGATTTACTGACCTCTTTCACACAAAAGCTGTGAGAGTAACTTATTTACTTTATTATATATGATTAAGCTAACCAGGGGTCGTAAAATATGCTACTCACTGAGGTAAGTTTTTTTAGTATCTAGTGTTTAGAAGCGCACTTCTTTCATCATTTTTGAGGGCTTTAAGAATATCTTATAACTTATTCGTATTATCTTTACTACAATTGGGTGTTTCCACAGTTCTATGGGTTGGGTTGTGAGTCTGTTCCTGCGTGTGTGAGTGAGCATGCGCGGTTTGTGTGCCTCTGTAGCGGGTATGCTCAGAGGTGTAATGTCTGATTAGGGGATTACAGGGGAAGTGCTTCTTCGCAGTTCTCTGAGAAACAATTATTAACATGTTGGTGTCTCTAATCCTGGATAAACACAGCTTTTCAAGAACAACGGAGAGGTTCTCTCTCTCTTTTCTCCCTCTCTATTCTACTCTTTAAATCCATCTCTAAACCCCCATAGTCAGTTAAACTCCAAAGCCTAACTAATACCAGTTGAACACACATGGCACTTGTGTTGAACAGTGCATTTAATACTTTCTCTGCACATATTGCACCTAAAACCACGACAGCAGGCCAACAGACAAAGCGGAGACGAAAGGGGGGACACAGTTAAACTGGGGACAGAATGGAATAATTGGGCTTGGGAAGCATGTTTTTTAAAGGCCACAGGGTTGAAGATGTTTACAGTGCATAATCTTTTGTTTGTACATTACTGTAGTTTAATCAGCTTTGTGGTGCTGAGAAGAGATTTTCGAGAGTGTTAGAAAAACTACGCTAACAGGTAAGAGAGAGAGAAATGGCACCCTCCCCGAGGAAACCTTATAACACTGTTAACATAGCATGCGCAACAAACAAAAGAAGCTTGTCTCATACCACAATGCTGTTCAATTATCAAATCTAATTGTTCAGCAGCTCCGACAATAGTGCTGGCTGCAAGGCAAATAACAGGTTTTCTATTAATATGCTCATTCTAATATGTTCTGATGCACAGGACCTTGTACTGTATCCTGAATGCTACGACCTAATTGTCAAGTTGTGGAAGCGAATGCGGATATTTTACAAGTGAAGCATGAAGAAAAAAAAAATGAGATTGTACTGTAGTTATGTATTTGCTATCTCTGTGACACTAATATTTAAAAAAGGTATGTGTTGTTATTTAAGAAAGAGAAACGTAATCATTTATATGGTAAAGGTTTCTGTAATGAATCTCAGATTTGAGATTTTTCCACCACAGGACAGTCTTTGGGACAAAGAGAAACACTGTTCAATGCTGGGACAACATAAGCAATAAACCTGAACTAAACATCTCACATTCTACGACGTTAAATATAACACTAAAAACAGTTAAAAGACATTTAATATAACTTATAATATTAATCTAATATTATTTCATTGATTAAATGTGCAACTACCCTTCATTAATGGCATATATACTGGGTGATTCACTCGAAAGAGGCCCTTAATATTCTGTAATAACTCTCGCTATGATGAAGCAATCTAATCCCAAAAAAAATACACTACATACCTTGACGTATGTGTTATCGATTGAATCATGTTATCCTGGAAGTGATCTCCGTTTTCTGCCAGACACATTTTGACATGCCACTCCATGTCACTGAACAAACCAGAACCAGTGGCAGCATCTGTCTTTTTTCTTCATATCATTTGCTTTGAGCTCGTGAATGATGGTGACACGATACACATGCAATTTTGCCCTGTTGGCAGCTTCAGACAGGTTGAATAACACTCCCAGTCTCCTGTGGGAGACGTCTCAGAGATTTCATAGGCAACTGCTGCAGACAAATAAATTTGCACTTCCCCAATTATGTAATTGCAACATTTTCGGATGGCCCCTGCAATGAGAAGGGATCTGTAATCCCGTGGTTTCCAGTTTCCTTACCATCCTCCGAATAACACTCTTTGAGGAATTCCAATTTTTGGAATTGCCAGTTGGCCTCTCCTTCATGTTTTTGGACAAGCACAGGGAGACCATGCACACAGACTGGAATTGAACCTTGACCCCAACCACTACACTAGCTCCAAAAACTTGAGGTTCAATGTGTAATTGGTTCTGGTTATGAAATATTACAATATTCGAGTGCAAAATTGCAGTGAGGTAGTTCAACTCACTCACTTATACTCATCGTCTATACTGTTTTATCCTGTATACAGGATCACTGAGACTTGGGCCACGAGGCAGGGTAAACCCTGGATGGGGTGCCAATCTATTGCAGGGCACACACATATACACACACACACACTACAGGCAATTTGGGAATACCAACTAGCCTAATTTGCATGTCTTTGGACTGTGAGAGAAAACCAGAGTACCCGGTGGAAACTCACCAAGCACAGGGAGAACATGCAAACACACAGACCCGAGTTGGGAATCAAACCCAGACGCTGGAGGTGCAAGGCGACAGTGCTACAGCTAAGCCACTGTGCAGGCGAGGTAGTTGAAATTCACGAATAAATAAAGTGTCGGCAAATTATTTTGGTAGAAGAGAAATAAAACCCGATCGTGAGTGCAATTGTAGGGAAACAATCAGTACAGAGTTTGTTTCAGGTCACCAGGAACAGAGTGTAGAAACAGTTACCACACTGAAGTTGATTCATTTCCAACAACCAACTATTATTTTAGCATTACAAGCTAGTGAGTGTGAAGGACTCCTACACATCAGAACCACAGTGTTAGACCACACCCCCTCACTCACACACACACACACACACACACACTAAACTGATGGAGTTGATGAAAAGGTAGCCTGCAGCTCTGAAATCAGACACAGACAGGTGATCAAAACAGCCCGTTAGTCTCCATTTACACACCCTCACTGTCACACACACCTCAATCTGCTGACTATTCCAGCACTAGCATGTTAACACTCACTTTGAAGAGTTCAAAACGGAGTTCCATGCTGTTGCTAGTGGTAACCGGTGTGCACTTTAAGCATCTCTTCACAGGTTCAAATAAAATGAGTGGCAAAGTGGAGTTCAGTGCTGAGCAGTCATGATTATCGTATTTATTCAGACCCTTATCACACTGTGCTTCTACAATGCAATAACCCTTATATGTTTTATTTTTTCTGTAAATTTATTTTTGGCATTTTTCTACTCATGAAATCATTACATAATTTCATGAGCTTCTTTCAAACAGGCAGGTCAAAGCAGGAATATTGTGCTATCCATGCACATCACCGTTCTGTATGAAAAGTACAGAGGTCGAATCAGGGGTCATTGTTTAGGCCAAGAGCAGAGGGTGAGACAGGGGTGACACAAGATCTCTGTGAAATGGAGAAACCACTCATCGCATTCTGTGACGTCTGGGTGTTCCATATACAGTAAACGTTTAGCAGCTAACACACACTTCTCATATAGAGTAGATTAGACATAGCTGCTGCATTTGAACAGTGCTAAAGCTAAAAAGTACAAAAAATTCCCCAACGGTGTTTGGCTGACGGTACTTAGTTAGTAACCTAGTAACCCAGTGTAAGGATCTATCTGATGGAAACTACAAAGCACATTTGTAAGTTGCTCCGGATAAGAACGTTTGCCAAATGCCTAAATGTAAATGTAAAGCTATAGCGCATCAAAAACAATGAACTGAAAAATCAGCCGAGACTAAAACTGATCAGCAGTGCCAGTGCTTTTACATTTTGTATGGTATAAAAGAAGAAGAAGAAAAAAAAAACAATGTCAACAATTATATGCATTTCAGTTATATTAAAACTTCTGTTGGCAGTAATTTCTTATCAGCTTTCTGTACAAGGCTAATGTCTCCTCAGTCACTACTGTGCAGGTGTGAACGTGTTACATCAGTTCATTTGTAACATTATAAGGAAAAAGGTTCCACAATCAACTGTGTTTATTACAGGAAGAAGACTATTGAAGACCTGAATTCTAAAATTCAAAATAAAAGCCAAGAACTGCTATCCAAGGGCATTGTGAACTTGCATGACAGTGCACCTTTGCCCAACTGACAACACATAGTTTTTTCACTGTCACCTGTTTGGTCCCCGAAAGCAGCCCTCAGAGGATGAAGATTCACTGATCCCACCTCCTGCGTTATGATTGGTTGCAAGTTTTCGTCTTCATCTATGATTGAATATCTCTGAGTAGAGTGCTGCATTTGGCCAGTGATGTAAATGTGCATACAGTAGCTCACACCGCTACAATCCCTGTTCTTTCGGTTGTTTTGAAAATGGTGCTTCCGACACGTGGTACACGTCACACTAGTGCTGACACTGTCGCGTTAAACGAAACGTCTACTCTGACAGCTGAATGCTGCGCTGCTTGAAAGTACACAGTGAGATGGCTTAGCACCAAATTCGTGGGTTCTATATGAATGAACTGAGACCTGGGGACATCTCTGAGACACGAGGCAGAACAATTTTTTTTAAAATTGGAAATCACTACTACACTAACTTTTTTAATTGTTATACTAGACACCAGAGTTGTGGTACTACCAAATGGTTAGTCTATTTACCAGTGTTCGTGTGTAAGATCTGTATCTCATCAGTGGACACACATGTATTCAAGAATTAAACCCAAGCAATACTAAGTTCAACTTGAACCTTCAGGCCATTATTGGCTGGCATGATATTTAGAAATAGGATTGTACATTCTTAATTACTACTTTTCCTGATGTTTATATGCACTTTAAGAAAGTATTTAGCATAATTCCCATTTGTACATATGACAGCTTTTTTTTTCTCCTGGGTTTTCCGGTTCCCTCACTCTCTCCAAATACATCCCAATAGCCGGCCTAGATATACTACACTTAGCAGGTGTGAATTTGTACAAATGTGTTTTTCTGAGAATGGCGTTGTCAGTGCTCACTTGACACGTGCTCGAATAGACACGTGATGTTCTGTAACCCTGACCTTTGGATCACTTTAGATCAAGTGGACAAGTGGTTTCTAAAAATGAATCCAGAAATACATTAGTTTTCAACATAAAATAATAATAATAAAATATCCCAGTATTAAGAACCACAAAAATATCAAATGCCAGGGCCAGAGAGCTACACGATGCGGATTTTACACATTCAGTAACATTTTACAGTTAGTAACTTACATTTAGCATACACACATATACACATGGAATTTCAACAGAATAGAAATGTCAGTGAAAACTCCAGTGTGAAGAGAAAGTTGAAGCTGACAGGGCATGTTTGTGTATGAGCTCCACACATACGCATACACCCAGGTTCAGACAGATGTCAGGCAGAAATTAAGAGGAAACATAATTACAAAAAAAACACAACGCAGTGTACAAACACCTCGCAATACCCAAAAGCAATCACCCTGACATACACACCTTACCACCGTTAATCCCCTAGACACTGGAAAGCACACACACGCACAAACACATACTCATGCAAACTCTCTCGCACACGCACACAAACGCAGAGTCAGTGTGTTTATCACAGTGTGCAGGCTACCAGCAGCCGTTAGTCTAATTCCGTTTGTGTGTTTAGATTCGTTTTGCTTTAATCTCCTCTTGTTTGTGCACATCTGCAGGAGCAGCACTCTGTGCAAGGGGGAGGCCTGGTTCCAAAAGAAAGATTGTTGCAGGTGAGAGAGCGAGAGGGAGCGAGAGGGAGCAAGAGAGAGCGAGAGAGAGAGAGAGAGAGAGAGAGAGAGAGAGAGAGAGAGATCGGAGCAAACTCCAGCATGTACAGAAAGTGCACAGGGTCAGTAGGCAGATGCGACCCTACCTTCTGGACAGTTTTTTTGTTCTGTTTCCATTCAAGAATTGACTTTACTAAAAAAAAACATTTGAAAATATGTAATCATATAAAAGTTGGACTTTGGAATTGAATCCAAAAGTTTGAAACACAACAATAAACTCTGGTACATTTGGCATTGTGCAGGGGAATGGTTGTATAAACCTGATCCTCATTGATTAAAAATTTCAACTTTAATTATTAGAAACTAACAAATACTTTACAAAAGTGCACTGTAAAAAAATAATTATGCTTACATAACATGCTTAATTTGTGCTTAAAATATAAAATTATGCTGTTTCTTAATTATAAGCATAAGCGGAAACATTATAAAAGCTTACAATTATAATTTATTCATTTATTTATTATTGCAATGTGGGAAAATTCACCCTGCGTGGTACACCGACAAAGCCCATGACAGGACATCATGCACAAGAACGCTATGCACATGTACGAAAATTTATTGAAAAGTAATGAACTTAATCTAATCCAATCTACCTATCGGCATGTTTTTGTAGAGTGGGAAGGAACTGTAGAACCCAGAGGGTAAAACGAGGAATCACTTTTTCCAACTAAGAACACAGACCCATGTTCACATGTTGCCAAACCTTTTAGACATTCCAGGGAAGGATCGACGCTTCTTCTCTTCGAGAGAGGGAGCTTCACTTTATATAAAGAATTTGAACGCCAGTGTTCTTATAGATATCTATAAGAACACTGAAGTATCAGATATCATTTAGAGATACCCATTTACACTCACTAATAGGAAGATGCGTACATTACATTTAACTTCATCTGATTCACAAAAATCTAAGTTTAAGAAATTCATCTTCTGTACCGCCTTATCCTGTACTCCGGGTCGCAGGGGCCTGGTCCCTATCCCAGGAGACTAATAAAGACGCAGACTTTGTGATCATACTACACGATGATAATTTTGGATCCAGTGTCTCAGCAGCAGCAACCAGGCAGCTCTCAGCTCAGGAGAAGTGCGGAGTGCATCGGCCAGGCCTCCAGGCTTCTGGAAGTCTCTTCAGTCTGTCACACATGACTCACAA
The DNA here is from genome assembly GCA_030347435.1 of Clarias fuscus. Lineage (NCBI taxonomy): Eukaryota > Metazoa > Chordata > Actinopteri > Siluriformes > Clariidae > Clarias > Clarias fuscus. The sequence continues at coordinate 15,472,837 of CM059216.1, read as the reverse complement.
CACAGGCTCCACCAGCAACACAGTATTACAGGCCTGTTACATAGAATTACAGTACATCTTATTATCCTGCTCAACTCTCTTCATTAGCCCAATTGGATCCTGGGATTTCCATTTGTAAATGGGGAGCTTTTTAGATTAGCTGGTGTCGGCCATTATGACACATTCTCTAAACGCTCCCCCAACGGCACGATTAGCTCCTGTCTGTCAGGCTGGAAGTGTAAACTTTTCAAAATGTGATTCATCCTTTTAAGCCTTTCACAAATATTTTCCACAAGAAACGGTAAAAAAAAAAAAAAAAAAAAAACTGTCAACGAAGCAATCCCTGTTTCAATGTTTGTCATCATTATGAATCATAAACTACTGAAACTATGAAATGTAAACCAACCTTGTTAATCCTGATCACTGATGCAATTATCGCTTGCCTCACTACAGCAAGGATGGCGGGATGGGGGGAAGGATATAAGGACTTAAATGTAAAATACATGGAAGCATTCTGACTGGGGACAACATTATCTTTAATAAATTTCCACAATAAGATGTTTTCTTATTATTAAAAAATCAGTACTAAAATTGCACTTTCATCCTGCATTGACAGTCAAGCACTCATTCTGATTCTCTTTTTCTCTCGTTGACAGTCTCCTTCTTGTTCAGTCTCGCTCTTTTCCCAGTGGAAGGGAGGCTGCTGTTCCTCCCCAGGCTGGCATTCAGACACAGCCACAGCTTCAGCAGGACCGACGCACACTGAGGCAGCAAATTATGAAAATGTGGCTCTGTGTCCTCAATGGCACCACACTTCCTTAATGTGGCACAAAATTAGAACCTGAGGCTGAGAGAGAGGAGCCCGTTTAATTGGAAAAAGTGCTCTAGGCCTACACACATACTCTCTCTCTCCCACTCTCTCTCTCACACACACACACACACACACACTTAGAGTAATTCATTGCATGAAAGCTGTGATATCATCTCTTACCCACCAACAGTGCACTCTCATCTATAAGGCACCTCTGCTGAGAGCCGCAGGCATTCAGAAAAGGTGTCTAATGTGTGAGTTTACCCTCAATTATTTAAAAAGCCCTTTATAGAGATCACATAATGAGGGCACTTTCTCTCTTTGAGAGACAAAAAAAAATGTCCTAAAGGGGTCTCATTTATTTACCCAAAATGTCTTCAGTTATGTTTGATATTCCAATAAATGTCACAGTGGTATTATCACAGTGAGACATGGTGCAAGCATCTGTTTGAAATTGTGCACATCAAAGCAGATGCATTTGTCATGTTTCATTTGCTTAAATGTGCAAGCAGGTGTGTGCACGCGCACACACACACACACACACACACACACACACACACACACACACACACACACACACACATACCTGCCTTTAATCAAAAGAATGAAGCACATTGTCTAAACCCGCTTTGGCCATTGAATGCCAGTTCTTCTTCCACAGAAGTTATTCAGCCACACTTCTTCCTGTGTCCTGCAGTGCTATGGTGAGGCCTCACTCTCAGGTGTGCACAAAGACCCAGGACTGAGACTCCCACTATTACCATCCCACCCATCCCCACCCCAAAAACAACCTCCCTCAGTGTGCCTACATCCTCCCACTCCAAGCTGGCCAGTATTACTATGTGAGCCCAGCAAGGAAACAATTAAAGGCTCAAGAACCATCACAGAAATCTGAGTCCCAATTCTAGTCTGTACATAAACCATATTATACCAATCTCCTTTGTTTAATAGGTTTAGCATTATTTAAAGCAAGCAATGAATGAAGATAGTAGTTGAAACATGAGGGTTTCATGGAGACCAGGGGTTCACCTTTAAATGGTGAACAAGAGTGTATTATAGCTTTTGATCTTAATCTTGCATTTTTTTTTTTATTATTATTATAGGGGATTACCACAACTGGGCCCGTATTCACAAAGCTTCTTAAGCCTAAAAGTTGCTCCTAGTGATGAAATTCTAAGAAAATTCTTAGAATTATGACATTTTCTTAGAATTGTCGCTTAAATTTAGGACTAAATCTTAGTAAAGATAAAAAGGATTAACAAAACATCTTAGACCTAAAAACAGCTTCTAAGGTAAAAATTGTTAAGAGTAGAGAGGAGGACTTTTAAGAGGCTTTACAAATTACATAATTTGTACTTTCCTTGTAAATTACAAATTATGTAATTTCAAAGGGAAAAAAAGATATTGTAAAAAAAAGTGTGAGATCATTCATTTATTCGAGGACAAAATGGCGGAAAGAAGAAATATTCTCCGAACACTAAATGTAAAAGTAAACACTGTTCTTCTGTTCAATTTGGTTTTCTTGTTCTTTTACTTTCGTCCATCTCTCTTGGATTGTTGGCTACATACCATCCAAATGTGCATCTGTCCTGCAATCATTGGTAAATTGGTTGAGAAAAAGCTGAGAAATTTTGCTCTCATCAATCTAAAATGGATTACAAGTAATAAAATCAGTATGGTAAATAAATGTAAGAAATTTATAATATAATAACTACTGTATGGAAATTGGTTGCTTCAAAAGTAGACACATTTTCAACATTTGTCTGTTTTATTGAACTTTAAGATATTTAGCCTATAACAGAAACTTTGCATGAAGTAGCCTGAAGTCATGATTAAACAATTTCTTTATATACAAACATTATGATTTCACTGTCTATCCTATTATCATATATTCTATTCTCACAAAGAGCCGATTTTAAGACCTTTACAAATTTTTTGTATCAACCAATCACAGTCCTTGAATTGCTGCATCATCCCTAGAAACGGGGTCAACCACACCTCCTCACTAAGATAAAGATCTTTGTGCTTTCCTTACTCAGAGTTGCTCTGAGAGGTTTTCTAAATCACTTTTAGTCTAGGACTCACAGCTAGGATTTTTTAAGCTAAGATAGGAACTCTCAGAGAGAATTCTAAGAAGCTTTGTGAATACAGGCCCTGGGGTCTACAGTAGGGATTTAAAAGTCTGAGTCATCTGACAAAATCTTTAAAAAAAAATTATATATATATATATATATATATATATATATATATATATATAACTATAACTATTTAACATAGGGCTTAGTGGTTAGCACCTTCGCCATGCACCTCCAGGGTCCAGGTTCAGTTCCTGCCTCGGGGTCTGTGTGCATGGAACTTGCATGTTCTTTCCATGTTTGGTGGATTTCCACCAAGGCCTCCGGTTTCCTCCTGGGACACGCTCCAGGCCCCGCGACCCTGTACACAGGATAAAGCGGTATAGACGATAAGTGAATGAAGGAGAGTATAAGGAGTTTAACAAATATGCATGCAGGTTTTTTTATGATTTTCTTAAAGAAGATTAGAAAATTAAACATTACTCCATCAGAAATATGTTTATGTTTTGTTTTTTTTAACAGGGATGAAATAAAAGCAGTCCTTAGTGAAGGATTCAGAGTTCTGGGATTTTATATAGGGACCACCTGGCCTTTCAACCCTCAGCGCCTCTGTTCCCCTCCTGCAGCTCATAAGTGGTCTGAAGTACAAACACATGCACAGTGGCATAAGTGGCCAAAGTTTCATTTCAACTCCATAACAGTGGCTAGCTCTATATAGTTAGTCGCTTTCCTTCTTCTTTGGTCTATGCCCCCTTCCTCCCTCCCTAACATCCCCCCAAGTCAGTGGAAGGAGAGGAGATAGGCCCTGCAGCTAAAGCCTTCTTTTTAGCATGCCGCTGGCGCAGTCTATCAGCAAGGCACAGCGAGTGGAGGTGTCGCTTCTTCTCTGGCATTTCGGACAGTATCAACTCCTCTCCGGGTGCGGGGAAAAAAGAAAAACAGAAGGGGTATTATCAGGGAGGGATGAGTACAGCTAAGGCATTTTTTGTCTTTTTATTCTCCTCCTAAGCCCCAGGCTGTGCTCCCAATCCGATTGGTCGATACAGCCAGGGATGTAAATGAAATGCAAAGAGCAATAAGGCTTCCCGTTGCCACTGTGTAATGTGTCTGTTCCACAGCAGCTCTCTCTTGCACGCTCTCTCTCTCTCATATTTGGCTCATGCTTGCATTTTAGTGCCACATTTTCCCTCTGTTCTTTTGGATCTATGTCCTTGTTGTGTTTTGAGTAACGTCTTTTAGTCCACACCCCTACTGACCAGTTTGTTTACTCCGATCCAACATGCTCTTGACTCCAGCTGCACTCTCTTCTTTCCCCATCTCTTACTTTCTCTCTTCTAACAACACCCCCCCGTCCCCCTCCCAACCTCCTGCTGGCTGGGCTCTCCACTCTTATCTGCTCAGGCGGCCCACATTCCAGTGTTGCCGTGGCGTCCTGCCTGCATCCGCGGTCACGGCGATTCCGTGGTTTCCCACAATCCCTGAGATGAGAGAGGGAGAAACACAGCAACAATGAAAAATGAGGCAAAGAAAGAGAGAGGGATGTCAGGAAGACAGAAATCAAGCCCAAACAAGGAGGGGGAAATTTTTAACAATTATAATCTAAAAGCGACTTTTAGCACTTTGAAGAAAAAAGGGGAAACAAAATATATCAGGTATGCTGAATTCAAATAAAAAGTGTGTATGTGTAGTTTGTAGGAAGGCTGCATCACATAATGCATTCTTAGATCGCACCATCAGGGATTACAAGCCTGAACCAATGCCTTAACAAGATTTCTCAAAATAAAATAAACAGACTCATCAAATCCACTGGCATGTGGCGTTTAAATGAGTGCACTGTGCAGTGGAGACTGATAGAGGAAAAAGACAAAATGATGGGACATTTCAAGAGGTTGTCCCCAGATTAGTGGGTCCTGCTTAATCTCCTCTGGCTGCTCCCAAATTGGGTTGCCCTCTAATCTCAATCCCAGACTGTCATGCTCCTGATGTGGGAGGCAGAGACACATGACAGTAGAAGAGAGAAGGATAAGCAGGAGTGAGCGAGAGGGAGAAAGAAAGTGAAAGAAACAGAAAGATTCATTAATAAAATAAAATTTAAAAAAAGATCATATGCATTTATTTTTGTACAAAAGTAACACACATTCTGAGTAAAGTTAATACAAAAAACAAACATTATTTTCCCTCTACCTGGTCCACTTAATAGTATTTCATCTCACCAAAAAAAACAGCATCTCCTAGCATCTCAGACATCCATGACAACAGTGCAAGTACTAGATAAAAACTGTATCATTTTAAAAACAACAAATTATGTATTTTCAAAGTAAAAAAAAAATCATTTATTCGTTTACACGAGGCCTTTCAAAGATGGACTCCACAAAAGTACGAGAGGTATTCAAGTCAAACTGGGACATTCCTCATGAATGAAAGTGTAAAACCAATTGACATTTACAGAAGCACAGTACAGTGACGTCCACTGCAGTCATTACAGTGAACATTCAGTTTAGTGGAACTTCTGATCCTTGAAATTCGACCGATAACTGAGCGCCAACTTACGAAGACAGATCTGTATGTGGGAACTGTACACACAAATCATTCACAAATACCACTCGCACTTTACAGGAACCTGGCAGGCAATTATTGTCACATTCCCGCCATACAGTCCGGATCTCACTCCAAATTTACAGAAGTTCCTGGGGGGCCAGTGTTTCAAATTTGAAGCAGGCAGTCCGACCATGTCTCTAGCGTTTTGAGAACATTTCTACTCCAAGCAGTAGTAAAATGCTGGGATAGGTGCATTAGTGTAGCAGGGGATTATATAGAGGAATAAAGGGAGTTTTTACTCTCATAACTGTGTTCTTTATTTTGAACAATCAAAAGTCTCAGTTTGACTTGAACACCCCTCACACCATCAGCACACAGCCAATGTGTTACAGTAGTACCAAAACAAACCGCCGTGTGCTACACCACTGACCTTTTTCATTTTCACTGATATTGACTGGTTTGATCTGTCATTCTCTCTGCTCTCTTCCTATACTGTTTTCTTGATCTGCCTCTATTTACGATAGTGTTCACATTTTCCAAAGTTCCAAGATTTACAGTGGTCTATCTTGTTTTTCTTAACGAGTCTCTGAGTCTTCCCCTCTCCTTGGTGAGGTGCGTGATGGCAGAAAGGATGGCGCTGTTCTGCGGGTCTGTGGGTTCTCTCTCAATGTACCGCCTGAAGTGATGGATACTGTGGTTCAGGAGAGATTCTAGCCCATGCCGTCCTCCTCCTAAACGGAGCAAGCGCTCTGCAGCCAGAGCCAGATTCTTATCCCAATTAGCAGGATAGTCTACCTGAGCGTTCACGATTTGACAATAGATCTGTAAAGAAAACAAAAGGGTTAAAGGCTGCTGTCAAGAAGGAAAAAAAAGAAACATAAAAATGCAGCTTGAATACTGAGATGTTCCTTGGTAACTGTTGATTTCTGAGGCTGGTAACTCTAAATGATTTTCCCCTCTGCAAGTTTTGGTCTTGCTTTCCTGGGATGGTTTCATCCGAGCCAGTTTCATCATGGTGTTTGATGGATTTTGCAAATGCACTTGACAACATGGTTCTTACATGAACTATTCCAGAACAGCTGACCCTCGTCTCTTAAAGCGACGACTGTTGTGGTTACTTAATAACCATATGTGTTGTTTTTCATAATTTATAATTTCATAATAATTTCCAATATTGTTCTAGAATATAGAAGATAAATCACAATAAATAAATAAATAAAAAAGTGTAAATAAATCGAAAATTTAATTAGCAGGTGTGTCCAATCTTTTGCTTGATACTGTGAAAAACTTGAATAAATATTTTAATACTAAATGTATTGCTAAATGTTATATATTGATATAGATGATAATGTGATGATAATAAGATAATATTATTAATATTATATTAATATAATATATATCATACTAGTTTTTCTTCTCCTGAAGTGTGTATACATTTTCTGGCTGACTCTGTATACACGTGCATCTCAATAAATTAGAATATAATCGAAAAAAAAAGATGATTTATTTCAGTTCAATTAAAAAAGTGAACCTTGTATATTATATAATAAAAAAAAAGTATACACACTTCAGGAAAAGAAAAATCGTATGATGTATATTATATTACTATTAAAATATTATTATTATCATCATAATAAATCTAGTTCATGTAGGCTTTTATGACAATCATATTATCTATATCAATATACAATGTATAGCAATACATTTAGTATTAAAATATTTATACAAGTTTTTCTTTTCCTGAAGTGTGTATAAATTTTTTGGGGCTGACCCTGTATGTATATGTGCATGCACTACCAGTCAAAAGTTCAGATACACCATCTATATATCTATCTATCTAGCTATCCATCCATCTATCTAGAGATAGACTTTAAACATTCTTTAAAATTAATTAATTGTAATTATTTAATACATTCAAGAGGACCTTAAGTCATCTTGACGGCAAGGTACATGATGGCTTTCTTTCACATTCTGCGTTTTTAAACAAAAACCTGTCATAAATGGAAACCATTAAGTATTTCCTCAATGGACGAGCAAATAACGCAGAAGAGCCTTGGAGTGTCACTGTTTGAAAGTACTTGAGTGGATAGAGAAAAGGTTTAGACACATAATGAGAAAAGCACATCACTGAAGAAGCTTACGACTTAAAATTAACTATGGATGTCAAAATAAAATTAGGATGTTAAAATCAATTTTTTATCTGCTATACTGGCTAAAGCCAAGAGATCCACTGCGCCATACTCACACTGTAAGAGAGCTCATAGAGGTGAGTTTGACTGCCTTCCTCAATCCTCTCAGCAAGGTCAAAGAGGAAGAATGCCATTTTCATCCTATAAAATCAACCACAGAAATTGATGTCTGGTTCTTCTAGAAATGAGATCCTAATTCTGTGAACATGGCACATACTGAGTTCAAGTGAAATCTACTGTCTGTGGCTTGCTGGATAACAAGATAACATTGATAGTGGAAAGCATTACCTGGCCTGCCACATTTCCTCATTGGCCACTCGCTCCCATGAGCCAGGAGGAAAGCTACAATGGAAAATGAAAAAAAAAAAAGAAAAAAAGAAAAGATATACTGTGATATGTGAAAGTTGTATGTATGAGTCCAGCTTTTTTTTTATATTATTCTACTCCTACCAGCATATCCTTCCAGCTATACAACACTCTCTTGGCATCATACAATTTTTGGACCCTAATGTGAAAAATAAAGAAGATACCAAAGACAACTGCAAGTGTTTCACATCTTGTTTTATGTAAGCAGTATGTTTAGATTTTGATTAGATTTAAAAGCGCACTGAGCATACCCGTGGTGTCAAAGTTTCTGTCGAGCAATCCCGAAGATCCTCGTAAAAACATGTGACAGATGATATTCAGTGCCTGCAATCTTTAAAAGCACTCCCATGTGCTAAATGACCCACATATTTCTGCACTCCTTCCGTTCCATTTCATCACGCATAACCATGCGGCCTCTCCTTCAAAGGAATATTTTAGCATGTGACTTCCCGGCTAATATTTGGCTGCCAGGCAGGGACAGACACGCTTGTAGCAGCCGAGAGGAGAGTAATGTCACACCATTCAACCCCGATTAACTCGCTGAATACTAGGCAGGCACGCAGAGCCTCGGCGCCGAAGACTAGAACTAATTTCACTTTATACGCACGTATCGGCACGCTGCAGTTTAGAAAGTCATTAGGGTGGGGTCAGCAGACTAATAACGACTTTGAAGCTGGAGACGATGGCTGCCTTCCCAGCAGGACCCCAGTGCAGTGGTTAAGTGGACTTCAGCAGCAGTGGAGAAATATATATATGGAACTCAGTTTTGTATTGTACTCTATAGACCTCACTTTCAAAGAAAATACCTTTAATAGCATATTTTGACATTTCTATTTAATAACATCGGATATACATCATATATAAATGTTTTGAGCTGGTACATAAAATTTCTAGGAAATCAGCTAGTCAAATGTCAACGTCATGTAGAAATGCGGTATATACAGTAGTGTACCTGTTATGCGGTTCACTCCAGTTGTACAGATTCTGCGTTCGCTGTGCCCACTCCGCAGGGTGCAGCCGGCTTGTAAGGGACATCAACTGCTCACAGACACCCCACGGCCACTGGGAGAAGGACTTCTCCCAACTTGGGTCTCCTTCTGACAGGCCAATGCACACAAACATAGGCCGGCTATATGTAAGTTCATGCAGACACACACAAATACAGGAGAAGTCAGATACATTAGAAACATAAAACTACAACGTTTTTCTTTTCATTCAGATTCTCAACCATTTATAGTCTTGGTGACCCGATTAAGAACTTCTACCTACCACTGACAAAGACAATTATACTAATAAAACAGCTTTTTTTTTTTTTTCAAGTCGTCCGAAGTTATTTCCATGGCCGCCAATGTTAGATCAAGCACACTTTTTTTTAATCGCGTGTTCCTGATAATTCTGCCCTCCTGCTGCTATTTCTGTTAGTATACGCCTGCAAAATGTTCTACTACCCTAAATAATTCACATAGTAAGTAATTTAAACCACAGTGACCCTGACCTGGGAAAATCAGTTGCACAAAACGTTGCATGTTAATGGACGACGCTTTTCTTTGCCATGAAAGTTTCGTATCTGTGATCTCTCTCCATCTATGTATGAGGGTTTAAAAACTAAAAGCAAAAAATCTGCTCCTTTTGGGGTCATGCAGAATCATAGTTCTGATTGCAAATAAAACTAATTGCAAAAACATCCAAAATTTAATTTAATTTTCCTACTCTTACAGCTGATCAAGTGGAAGCACATTATAGCAAAAGGTTTATACTGTTTGCACCGTCAGCTAAACCTCCACACTTCATCCTTGGGATCCTAGGACTAAGGAGAGATTCTATTCCAGCATCTGTCATACATTTGTCTTTTCCGTTTGCAAAGCACTCATGTCCCCAGGGTAGCGCCTACACCACCTCAAGCTCCAGGCTCCAGGCCTCTGGCAATGAAATGCTGCCGTCTGGTGGAAGGAGGGGGTAAAGAAGCCAACTCTTCATTCACCTTCCTCTCCTTTTGTGCTTTGTGCTATCCGGTGACATGACGGAACTAATCAGCGGTGTCAGGGCGACAATACGCAACAGTATAGCTGTAGTGATTTTGGGAAACATCTCTGGAAAACTGTGTGCGCTCTTGTGCATGTTAAACTCACTGTATATTCTGCTGCATGAACTGTTCGATGTTAAAACTGTTCTTCTGTTCAGTCTCAACTGGATCCCAAACTTGCCCAGGGAACTTTACTCCAGGAAGATGCTGCTGCAGCTTAGGCACATACCAGCTATAGGTCATCATCTAAGAAGAAACAGTAATATGGTATGAAAACACGACACCTACATCGGCATTAAATAGTACAGTACTGAGATGTGCTTTGTTGTAAAACCTCTTGGTCGATGAGGCTGAGGTCTGGACGCAGGCCCTGGCAGTAGTGCAGGTAGCGGAGTGTGTTACCAGGAAGATCACCCCTGGTCAGCACCAGAGAGCTCTCTGGGAAGGAGGAAATGAGCTCACGGGCAAATCTCTCCACGACATCGTTCCTACTCCGATCAAATTCTCTGAAAGCGCACACATTTTATACACACTTAAAAGGGCTCGGCACCATTTTAACACACCAGGATGCTTAAGTGCAACCACTCACTCATAAAGCTGAAGGTTTGGGAATTTATGCACGATTACGAAACCGAGTTTCACAGTACAGATAACTCGGTCGGCATTGAGGAGTACAGGAGATCCGTGACACTATCACACCTCCAGCTGGTCTGCTGTCAGCTCCTCTCCCACACAGAGCCAGCATGAGAGTGAATGAATGATGTTAAACTTTCTCAGATGATGCAGCTGAGCGCCTTGCCTCTGTAATCAGCCTCTGACAGGTGTGATGAGCGCCAACAAGTACATCCTTCCAAGCGGGCTGATCAAAGTGGCGCGGTGCGAGGCACCGAACCACACGGCTGTAATCTATGCGACTGCTGTGGCCAGTACGTCTAATCAACCACAGAGCGCCGGCGCTTTAATCTGCATGACTAGCGTGGCCAGGACAGCAAATCAAGCGGAGAGTGAACAGAAACGCAATGTTATGAGCTCGGGAGCTTTTTGATGTTTGATTAAGCATGGACGCGACAAAGAATTAGGTGAGTGACTACCATGTCCGAAGCACAGCGAAAAACCTACGACCCCGGGAAACAGAGGGGAACGGATAAAGCAAGGAATCCTGGAAGCAGTTTCATTTACAACATTGTGCAGACTCTTATATGTACGGCATTGTGTCTAATTAATACTTCACCGTTTCAATGTCTTAACACCTACAGTCAGTTTCTATTCTAACTATTGACTCCCTTCGGGAAAATAAGTCAAAAAGTGAAAATTGAAGCTTTAATACATTTTTCTTGCTTTATTAAAACTGAAATATTTTCTGTAATACAAAAGGAATTCTTAAGTAGTATGTTTTTTTTTCTTGACAGCTAGTCAGACACTGAACGTCTAAGATAATCTAACAGGGTTTGAGAATATATTCTTCGGTTTGCTTGTCTTGTCTTGATTCTTTACGATTCAAATGTTTTACAAAAAATATTGTATCATTATGCCACCTCGCACATCTTGGATGCCCCTCTGATCCCGAGCTCAGCTTACTATGAGAGTAGGGTTTTAATAGGGTACGTAAAAAATGATCCGCACTCCAGTTATATTAAAAAATTCTGTTGACTAGCACCGCCCATTCGAGGCAGCTGTCTTTCCCGTCACTGCTGTGCAGGTGTGAACGTGTTACATCAGTTCACGAGCAAACATGGATGCACCAGTTGTGATTTGCACTAAAGAAGAGCAGCGTGAAGCGTGGTCTGAGTACTGTTATTTATCAAAGACTTTGTGCGCAGTATGGAGAAAGAGTTGTGCCATGATGAAATGGATAGAGAAGTACTAAAAATGTTACACAAGCGGTAGCCATCAAGAAGGAGCCGAACACCTGTCCGTGTCCCCAGTTGATGCCAAACGTCCAAACACACTTCACACTGCCTTTCTTGAGGCGTTAAAAGCATCCTCCTCCCTACAGTCCTGATCTTGCTCCATTGGACTTTCAGCCCTACGAGGACAAAGATTCACTTCTGATGAAGAAGTGAAGACAGCAGTGCATTCATGGCTCGCAGCTCAGCCTAAAAGATTTTTAATGAGGGAAAACGAAAACCTGTTGACCGATGGACAAAGTGTATTGAAAAGCGAGGAGATTATGTCGAAAAAATGATGTATTCATCTTTTTTGTACAGTAAAAGTTCATTAGAAGAAATTGTACAGCCAGAGTGCGGATCATTTTGGACTCACTATCGCACATTTCAGGTGCTCATTGCTTCTGGGTTCTCTGGATTTTGTTTACACACAAAAATATTCCAGTGACTGGATCGGCTACACTAAACTGCCACAGCCATCAACAACAACCCTGACCAGGATAACATCGCTACTGAAGAGAAATGAATGAATGAATTTCTCTTAAGTAATTAGACTGTCAGACACACACATGCATGTTCACCTTTGGTTTAAGTGAACCGTGTGTGAGAGAAGTCCTGCGGTGATGAGCCATGCACCTGCGTTCCATACGGATCTCAGCCCCAGCCATCTCTCCAACAAACACACTGTCCAGTTCAGCCCAACACCAGCCAGGACACACACGCCAGCGTCAGCCTGTAGCCAGAACCGCTCCACCTACCCACACACATAGATATACAGCTTTCATTCAACAATAAAAGCCTTCCTGCTGAACGGACAAAAGTAAAAGATAAACGAGCTGGAGTCTGAGTGTTGGACTCTTTCATGCAGTGCTGATATCACAGGTACCTCCAGTTCATGCACAACTCAAACTAATCATCGGTTTGCTGCAGACACACTTGACACTCACGACTCCGAGCAGCAGGGGGTTCTCGATGTCCAGGTTGGCTCTCCAGGCAAAGAACACGGAATAGACGCTCACCATAACAGCAATCAGACACACGACAGAACGACATCTGGAAATAAATCAAATAGACCTGTGACATTACTCTGTGACATCAAATTCTCAATCTGCTGCTTGACTTTAAAACAACTCAGTCGTATCAATTAAACCATTCAGTCGTAAATACACAACCCCAACTTATGATTGAACCTTTTTGAAAGCAGACATTCTATTCTCAGACTTATCTGCTGAGACTTACCTATTGCATAAAGCTTGCAGAACAGCCAGCGCAGCCAATACGAGAACAGGAACAGAGAGGTCAGCCACACAGTGATTAAACTGAGCTCTGAAAGAAAACACACATGCAGCGATTAATGCATTTCACTTATTTTCAGCAACTGTTTGATTGTCAAGGAGAATCTCGACCTTATTCCAAAACACAGGCTCATTCATTCATTCATTCATTCAGGGATCTTTCTTTAGAGCTTCATCTTGGTCATTGTTTTTCTGGAGCCTGTAGAAAGTGGCAACACACCCATCCACCCATGCACCTTCTCTGATCTACTCGCAGGGAACTGTAATGAGAAAATAAACTGTAGGAATTTATATAGGATGACATTTGCCAAACAGTTAAGGATTGGATAGAGCAGCATTGTGAACAAGGCACAGGAGAAACTGAGTCAAAAAGAGATGTTCGCTCCCTGAGGCGTATTTATAAACGGAGTTACCCATGCTTGGCGTTCTCTGGCTTCCCAGCACTAAAAGGGAAAGCAATAGGGGGTGATGGGAAATGTGGAGGTTAAGTGATGGGTAGTAGAGTGTCTTAAGATAAGCTCTTCCTTTCTGATATGGGGAAGCAGGACATGTAAGGGGGGGTTTAGTGAGGGGTGGTTAAAAGAGAAAGGAGCACGACAAAGTACATGATGGAGCACAGACCATTTCCAGATAAGACGTCTGCACTAGCTGCCATCAGAGTAACCCGTCACACTCAGTCAACACCATGATCACTTTTACAGTGAATACAACAAAACACACCTACACTACACTGCTGCTTTAATAAGAATCCTGGTACAGATCCTGAAAGAACACAGTAGCCATGCTTGGTGCATCCTCTTTTCTCTTCAAACTCTTTCTATTTGTTAATAATGGCTGAAAATGTTCACCCTCACCTAGACTGTTCATTTATAATGGACCTGTTCTCAGCACTTCCCTTAAAAGAGATGTCCCAAAACAGGCTCAATGGTTTGAGAGTAGCTGCTTTAGCACCTGAGCTTGCTTTCTAATCAGGCCCAAATAGCTAGTAGTTAGAGATAGGAAGCACCAGTCACCACCCGATACGATATTATCACGATGCCTAGGTGCCAATTCAATTAATATTACAATTCTGTAAGAATCACGATTTTAGAAATTTCCTGATTTTTATTTTTTTATTTATTTTTTTTACAATTTTAAACCTGCGAGCCTTTAAAATAATTGAAAAAGTTTTATACCTAGCTATGTTCACCAGTTTCATAACTGAATTGAACATGAGTAATAAAATGTAATCTGCTCCATATATTCGTTTTCTCGATTAAATCCAAGGGCAGCATTTAAACAATGCAAAATACAAGAGTTAAAAATTTGACTTAAAATTAAATGAAACAAGCATGACCTGTAAGATTATAAAGAAGCGGTCATATTTTACGTCGCTAAATGCTTCGAGCATGTGTTTATCAGTTGCAAGCACGCGAGTGGGTGCGTACAGCTACTAGCGCGGACACACATGGCTTCTAACTCGTGTTGAAAGGCTAATTAGTTCTCATGGCGTTTTAAAACTGGTGTAAATGTATGTAATGAGTGGGTTTGAACCTAATTCACTTAATGAGTTTGGAGAAAGAGGTCAGTCAGAGGCTTTTTTAAGCATGCAAACTTTTGATAATGTAATGCCATAAAATGTGTTTCTGTTGCACCGTTCAGAAGCTCAGAATCGGCTGAGCAGTCACGGCTGATCACGCTCAAAACCTGCCAGTTTCGGTCACTGGCTGGTTGACCAGTGCATCTCTATTATAAATGTCAAAACTTAAAAACAAATTATAAAATAAAATAAGTAACTGAATCGATTTTTCCCACCATTTCTACCAACGGTAGTGATGTATTATTCTTATAATATATTATTGCTGTATTATTGTAATGCATGAATCAGATTTTAAGAGTTTCAAATTGTACTTTCATGAGTAATTCAAAATACATAACACCTGCCATTTAGTGCATAAAGTGGAAAAAAGATGCAAAATTATAGCTGTTGAAAATATGAGATAAAAAAAAATATATAACTTTGAACATTATCACAGGGAAATGAAAACATGACTTTGCTGCCAATCTGGAGCTAATATACTCACTGTAGCATCTTCATCAGGTTAACATTACCCTCAGATTTTGCCTGAAAAAGCAAGAAAAGCAAATAGTAAAAGCAGTACAAGATGCAAATATTCTCCATGTTCATGAACATACAGTATATATACAATAAACACAGTGCCTTTAAGTGTGAGTGTGTACCAGGCTGAAGGTGCCGTACTCGACCCTGAGCAGGTGTGTAAGCAGGCCACCGAGGGTCGTCTGGTCTCCCCAACTCCATCGGGCTTTATTAAGGTACGAAGAGATGGGCAGGTAGAGATAGGGCAGGAATCCGGCGAGGAAACACACACCCAGAGATACAATGAGTGAGAAACCTAACCCCTGAAAGGAAATGTTCATTTCTGTCAACGAAATTTTAAATGCAATGAAATTAAGAAATTAGCAGGTCACTTTAACTACTGTAAGAGATCTTATTTCTGGAGGAGTTCCTTTGAACTAATCTGCTTCAACAATACAGATGAGCAGAAAAATCTACAGAGTCTGCCAGCTCTTAAAACCTGTCAGCAGAGTACAAGCTATTTCAGTCCAACACTGTTCTACTGGTTTACAACTTATTTTGTAGGCTTGCTGTAAGAGCTAAAAATAGACTTTTTGCACACTTCTCCCTAATTTCCCTAATTTTTATAAAGGCAATAATAAAAATACACACATATAATTAACATCACACTGTATAATGTAATATGCAGCATTTTCAACATACACACCTGTGCTAAAATACTGTGCACTTGTCACTCACGTTATAAGTGTAGAGCTGGAGCAGAGCCCAGGGAATGACGATGAGGACATAGACAACCAGAGTGTGCTGGTTGCACAGACTCAATCCACAGCACAGCGCTCCCCACAGAGCAAACTAGAAAAGAAGAAACGATAACGACGAGTTACGAGGCGGCACGTGAATCACAAACGCTGCACTGCGCACTACAATTGGGAAATAGCGTTTGTTACTTTTTTCTTCTGGTGCACAGTCTGTACAGTGTGGAAGCAGGCCGAGAGGCAGAAGAGGAGTCCCACAAACAGGTTATTAAGCGAGAAGACTTCAGCCATTATTGACCACTGCCACACGAGTTTGGATAGAGCGAAGCTTCCACCTGCCAGCACGGCTCCCGGACCAGGCCCAGCCGTTCTGAGAGAAGGAACACGCATTCAGTCAGTGCACTCAGACAACTTTCTCTCCAGGATTACCACTAAGCTTCTGTTTTACTGAAGCTAATAAACAAAGCTACACATCCTTAATCCCCAACCTGGTGTGGATTACAGTCTGACTTTTGCACTACATGACAGTAATGGATCAAGGTCACTTTGTTGCCACTGTTGTTGGCAAAAGCAGAAAAAGACCACCAATCCCTGTGGAAAATACCAAAGTAAGACCACAGATAAAATATACAATACCACAAAAGCATGTCTTATATTACATTAGAGTCTGGCACATACTTATTCAACTTGAGTGAATACGCAGTGACCAGTGGCCATATGGTAGTGAACAGCCTGGTGCAGCAGCTGGTGGTCACGCTGGGGGTCTGACCCTCACCAAAAGGCCTGATATTAGCTGAAAGTGAATAGCTCTGCACTGTCCTGTAATGGAAATTTTTTCCTCGTACGTTCATTAGTAGCAAAATTCACCACCTATTCTATGACCTGACTTAATAGCAGTAAAGGGTCAAATATATCAGATTGACAAAACACATATAAAACGTGCCAAAGCTCAGCGATAGTTTCCAACTTTGATCGTTTCATTAATCAGCTTAGCTAATCACATGCATTAATGTAAATTATTAAGCTAAACCAATCCATTAGGGGAGTTTTACTGACATTTATAGCTTTATCCATTCTATTAACCTCCTCCGGCCTGATTCATGGTCCAAAAGCATGTCTTATTTAAAGAAGACCTGACAATGAAAACCGAATGTATGAAACAGCTTGACAGAGAAGGACATGTTTATTCTCTCAGTGTCAAATTTATAATAAACAGGGTATTCCATTAACGGTGTCTTTGTAAGTCGCTCGGGATACAAGCGTCTCCCAAATGCCTGAAAATAAATCTAAATGTATTACACTGGTCAAAAGCGATAATGTGAAACCCTACGATGAAACAGAACATAACAAGGTGGAATTAGCTTACTTACAGACTAATTACTAGAAATCAAGCACATTATTGTAGCCCATTAGTCCTGTTAGGTGCTTTTCCAGATCTTTGTAAAGAGCTGTAGTATTTAATTGATTACCACGATCTTAATTAAAGCAAACTCTTCCTAACTGTTCAAGACCTAAACATAAAATAATAAAAGTCCACTATTCTCATCTTTTAAACAGTACGCAAATTTGTGTTAATGCTTATTAGTAAGACACACTGGGGGGAGAGAGTGGGAAACACACACAGCAAGGAGAATCACAATATGTGTAAGGGAGAGAAAGCCAGAAAGAAGGAACCAGACTGGATAGAAACGCAGTAGAAAAAGTTGAGAATGATGCCTGGAAGAGTGCTGAAGAGGGGGGGGACGGGGACTCAACTCCGTCTAGCACATTGGTTTGGAAAATTTTAGCGAGCTTGACAATTAAAGTTGGGGGGGTAGTCAGGCGGCATGGCCCTCTCCTCATTGTAGTGAGTGGCTTAGAGTCCTCATCAGCCTATCAGCTAAGTGACAGGCAGAGAGCTGCTCTATTCAGCAGCACAGATACACGCCGCGGGCCAAGCGGCTGCCAGGTCCCTCCTGACCCTGCAATCCCTCGCCGCTGACAGCTTCAAGCTCCATGGCAAATTAGGCGCTCTCACATTACAATCGCACAAGACAGATTCCATTAACGGTATCTGAAATTGAGTAGAGAGCAGGGCCCCCGCCTTATCAGACCTGACTCATAAGCAGCGGCAGCACTGCTGCAGCGCGCACGCTTAATCGCAAGCCATGATACCATTTAGACGTTTCCAGTGCCGTTTTGCCTGCCGCTGTGATAGTCGGCCACAAAAGAGCCTGATGAGACTTAGGCGAAGGGGAACAATGGAGCTTTCGCAGGGAAAGCAAAGTAAGTCTGGAAAAAAGAGAGAGGAGAGAAGGGTAAGGATAGAAAAAAGAAAAAAAAGAAGAAAATGGGGGGAGTGGAAGCCGTCGACTGTTTTGCCTTCCTCCTCTCTCCCAACCTTTGCGCAGGACTTTTTTTTTTTCCTCTTCTTCTTCTTCTTTTCAGTTTCACACAATATGAAGCATGTTTGGATACGTGAATGTAAGTGTGCACTCGGGCTAATGGGGTGTCAGAGTACCAGTGGTATACTTGGTGCTATGAACTACCTAGTAATCATGCAGACACAAGAGTGAGAGGTAACCACAAGCACTTCGGTTAAGGTGCAGACCTCCCACACCTTCAAATCTACCCCCCTGTGTGTCAATTAACCCCAGCGCACTCTAGAAACAGGGGGCTACAGCAGGAATTCCATCCAGAGGCAGGAGCCCTCAGTGGGACACATCACATCCAGCCTGATTTAAACCTCCCCCAAATATCAGCAGCTGAGGTTGACAGGAGTGCTCAGCTGCATTCACTCGCCTTCTTAAATCTCTATCCCTGTAATGACGCTTGACATCTCTCTATTTACGAGTGTCAGTTTGTCTAAGGGAAGGTGTTTGATGAGCTGCGTGCTACACGTCTCTCGTTTCTGTACTTGCAGGACCACCCGGGTCTTTCGCTCTGCTTCCTCCTCTCTGTCTGCTTCTCTATCTCGGCTCTGTGATGGAAGATGAAGAGAGAATGAGCGACACTGCAGAGAGCCGCTTCGGAAACGTGTTTGCTTTCATCTTGGTGAGCTCTCTGGGAGCTGTTCAGCGGTTCGCTCATGCAGAGATAGTTATACATACATCATGTGCATCACACTATTTTCATACAGATCTACAACACAATGATTGAACGGCCGGTCTCGAAATCAACTACAGAATAGAGAGGCATGGTAAAATCTCTACTTTACACTGACCAACGTAAGCAACTGAAGTAACCCCAGATCATAACACTGCCTCCAGAGGCTTGTACCATGGGCACCATGCCTGACGGGCGCATAGTGAGTTGAGCCAAAGTTCACTTGCATACGTTAAGCAAGGATTTAAGCTTATGAAGCGATGCACCCGTCATGCATAGTGCAAGCCTCTGGAGGCAGTGTTATGATCTGACTTTGCTTCAGTTGGTCAGATCTAGGCTGACCAACATTATATAACAATAAAATGAAGTGAGCCGCTAATGACCAGAATGTACCTAATGGCCAGGTTATCACGTCCGTAGACTTTTTCTTCTCTGATGGCACAGGCACCTTTCAGGACTCTAATTATGAAAGAGTGGTTCTGGGAGCGTGAGTGATCGTTCTATATTTCCAATATATTAGTCTAATATCAGGTATTTATTTTAATGCTTGCTGGTTTCTCTTCTCATTATTGTATATTGTATAATCCGTCTATGAACACACACAAGTTCTTTTGACTAATATCACAGACTCAGTAACTACTATGAAAGAATTATCATCTAAGCTGAAAATACAAGAGAGGTTCAGGTCAATCCGGGACTCGCGATGAAATTTCTTGCGAATGAAATCGTCAAACCGAATGACTTGCAGAAGACTCTTAGCTGCAGTAAAACATCTGAAAGGTGCAAATGTTTTAAAGGTGGCTGTACATCCTTGAGTGATGATCCTGGCCAAGATGGTTCAGAGCCCACGGCGTTTGTTGCCGTGAATGAATACTCGGTAACTTTATCCCAAAGGCATCCGTCTGTGGGAACTATACACACAATACACAATCAATCAGTCACAAACGCCACTTTACAGGAACTCAGCAGGGAATTATCGCTACACATCCCCTGTACAGTCCTGACCTCGCTCCCACCGATTTCCATACGTTTGGGTCATCAAAGGAGTTCCAGGGAAGCCAGGGTTTCAGACGTGAAGCAGGCAGTCTGATCGTGGCTCTGGAGTACTGAGAAAACTTTCTACCTTTTATTTATTATTAATTATTCTAAAATGTAGAAGATCTACTGTTCAGTTTATACATTGCAAAAACATTAAAATTAAGCGAACAGCCAAGGGGTATTTAAAGGTTGAAGGAAAGGTCATTATAGCGGGACATTATAGCGCATTCTGCGCAGCGCATGTTGGAGAAGAAATAATCATTCCCCAAACAATACAGACACTAAAACAATTTCCCACAGCAAGCCATCTTTAATCCCCTAACTACCCACACCATGTGGACAGACTCGAAGTGTGGATGTCATTCAGCAATTTCTTCCACCATCATTATTGCAGCAAAGTCATTAGGCATCCGTGGTTCTGAATTATGCACAGTTGTATAGACTGTATTAATTTTGAACATATGGTAATAGGCAAACGCTGATCCGCTCCTTGCTTGGCGGCTGCTATTAGGAAGTGCCTGTGGAGATGCAGAAATGTAATATGGATGTAATACTGACTTCCAGTATAGCAGACACAATCTTGGGCCTCCAGGCAAAGAGAAATTAGAGTAATTGTATAATACTGTAAAATAACTGTATTTCCCCTTTTTCTGAACCGAATAATCAGAGGAAAAGACTTCTTTATTAAACATCTGTTAAGGAATATTACTGCATGTATTTCAAATAAAGCATTGGTCATGCTGAGGGTGGCCATTTATCAGCAGTGTCTCATTCTCTGCTATGACACTGGGCATGGCTCACCGTTAATAAGACAAGCCTTCCCAAAAGAAACTGTTTAAAACAATATATTAAAATGTATTCTGAATGGAAAAGCCTTGAACAAGTCTTGGAAATCCTTCTTACATGCCATTCTAGCATGACCTGATTTTTAAAAAAGATGCTAGAGAAGCATGCAGGACTGGCTGGACATGGTGGCTGTGATGTGGAGAGCAGCCATATGGTGAAGGGCCCTAGAAAAACAAAAAAACGCAGTGAGACAGGTGGGCTCTGGAGCGCAGCCAGCTGTGAAATCAACTGCTGTACTGAGGACTGGTCCAGCCTCGTCTTGGCAGGTGTGTACCATCGCATGTGTGGAGGAGAGAGAGGCCTGGGCGAACAAGCAGCAGGGAGGATGGGTGGAGTACATTTTCGACCAAATGGCTGATTGTGTTATGTAATGAAGAGCTCAGAAGGTGTGAAAAATGCTGAGTGATTGTTGTTTACTGTTTTAATATGCACTGATCCGTATGATCCAGTAAATGAAGATGTCGAGCAAGAAAAACTCCCTGTATTTGCAGGTTTGACAGGAACCTCAAATCATTCAATAAATTCCCCAGCAACAAACAAGAACGCAGGACTGTTAAGATTAAATCCCCCGATTGTGTGTCCACGTCATTTTTCATAATTTAACTAATGCAACCAGTGCATGTAGAGTAGGTAAAGGGGTGATGTGTCCAATTACTCGAGCAGAACCCAAAATTCAAAAACTATTCAACTGAAAGCATCCGTCGTATAATGCTCAATGCGTTCTTGTCAGCACAAAGTTTTGCATGCTCTTCCTGCGTTTGCATGGGTCTCCTGTAGCTCCTCGAGTTTCCTTCCACTGTCCAAAAACATGCAGATAGCCAATCTGCCTATGATAAATTGCCACTACACATGAGTGTGTGTGAGCACAGAGCCCTGCCATGGACTGTCATCCTATCTGGGGTTAATTCTCCTGCCTTGAGCCAATTAAATTGGCTTTAGATCTACTGCAACCCTGAACAGTATAAAGCTCCCACTGAAAATGAATAAGTAAACAAAAAAAAACTTTCACTTAATGGATAAGCATGGTGCCGTACACATCTCAATATGTAAATACTTTTGTCTTTAGTGAAAACACAGAGAAGGCTCAGTGCAATTTTCTGGCGGTGTTTGTCTAATTACTTTCAACACTGCTCTTGAGGGTCATCATGTTGTATCTTATGTAGGGAGCAATCACCAAACCATTTGAACTTTGCCTTAACTAGAAGATTAAGGATTGTACCTCAATCATGGCAATAAAAGTTGATTAGGGATAAGAAAACATTAATTTGGGTAAATATTAGAAATACTAAATTGCTGTTCAAAACAAAACACTAGTTTTATCCTGATGATTTTGCTCCAGCAGCTATTCCAGACATTGTGCGTGATTGTGTTTGATCAATCAAAGACCTGTACTATGTTTAACTCTATCCGTACATCCCCGTGCAGCTCACATTGTACTGAACAAAAAGACATGGCATGGCTTCATTCATGGTGAAAATAGTAACAAAACTAAGGTACTGGATATCAGGTGGTAAATTGTCAGTTATCGAAAATTTGTTCTGAGCCCAAAAAAATAAATCTTCAGAAGACTTGTTGTGCCAGAAAAGTGCAAACCTAATAAAATCTAAATTATTATTTAGTGGAAAATCGTTCTCATGAACTTCAGGTTCAATGATCTCACACAGAGCTATACATTCCCTCCATGTTTAAAAGCAACATTCAACAATTATCATTATTTTTGAGCCCGGCCTTCCTCAAAGGCTCATCACACACCAGTGTGGAAACATAATAAGACATTCAATTTGGCTATCAACCATGTGGTTTAGAAAAGTGTTTCAGTAATTGACAAATCAAAGGGAAGCCAAGTGATGGGAAAGAGAAGCGGGTAACTGAGTTTTTGAGAGGAAATGGCTTCCAAACCCATCAGTGCACACAGACACCCACCTCATTTGACTTGGAACTTCAAAGACTCACGATGCTGAGGAGCTTCTAGTACATATGAATATGTAAATGATAAAGAGGAAATTTGACTCATGTGGCATCGATTAGTTACTGCAAACTACATTATTGCTTAACTCACACTCTCAGCTAGCTCTTTTTGCTTTCCCTAAAATATTGCTCATCAAAAACGAGCACACTAATGTAAAATACTTTTTTCATCAGTGGTACCTTACTGGTTTTGTACAGATGACAATAATGTTTCTAAAATTCGTTCTGATTCACATTATTTAAATATTACAAAAATTTAGATGTGCAGATAGTAATAAGTGGTATGAAATGGTGTAAGGTGCCAGGGTGGCAGTCTGGGGACAGGCCTGCCCGGTAGTACTCCTGCAGGGTGTGGTATGCCATTTCAGCTCTCATACCAGGCATAGTGCGTATACCTGAAGACCCCAATGCCAATCCAGAAGGGCATCCCAGACAGTACCGGAAGATCTGAAGCCCTGAAATGTTTCCCCCTCCCAGCCCTGGCATCTCATACTTGGCAGCTCTAGCTCTCAGCCCTGTAGATGAGCATGAGGCCAAAACCACAAATCATTAAAACCTATTATACACTCAGTTAATAATATAGATTATATACTGACACATAAGATCTAAGTAAGATCCTGTTCTGCATCTTTGCGTGAAAGTATGTCTGCACAAGTGCGCATGTCCTATCTGCTGCAGGGATGTAGGGAGGTGGAAGCCCAGGATGTGGGTAATGGCTTTTTAGTCTCTTAATCCAAAATTGGATCTAAATCCTTTCTGGATTAAGAGTAGGAATTGCATTTTTACATGTGGCCTCAGGGCAAATCCCTGGTCAGCTTGGGTCACAATTACTACTGAAGTGGCCTCAGGCAAGTCGTACAATAGTTACGTCATTAAGGGAGTCCTGAACAGCAATGATATGTATTAATGTAAATATGTAAAACAGTTGTACAGATATGTCTGCTTTCTAACATTTTAAACAGAAAGGGAAAAACTTTTCTTTACTTCTTGTTGCCTATAAATACAGTACTTCCGATACTGGTACTGAATTCAAGGAAATGTTCTCATATTAAAAAAAAATTTAAAATGCTGACAACAGATGATGCTTGAGTAGATATCTGATATCCACGAGTTTTACTGAGTAGAGATAGGCAATTAATTGAAAATTGCAAGACTGCAATCATGTCCAGTTCGTTAATACTTTCCCCACTGTGTCTGTTCATGTACTGTCCATTTAAAAACATACTGCTGTGTGTAGTCACATGACCCCACCCCATCCTCTCTGCATCATGGAAGAAAGATGGAAAACTCTTTTGTTAGAAAAAAAATATTCCACCTTTATTAGTTAAGCATATTTACAATACAAACCTTGTCACTGCTTTACAAAGGCAAAAAACTAACAAAATAAAATCGTTCATTAAGTCATATTTAAGGTACACGTTTAATTAATTGTGATATTGATTTTGGTCACATCGTGCAGCACTAGTACCGAGCCAATACAAAAATGGAGACTCAGACCCTGTAACAAATGGCAATGATTGGAATTTGATTCGTAAAAGAAATTGTATTTTTGTAACTGGAAATGTTTCCAATCCTTCTATATGTATATTTATACCTTCATCAGGGAAGAGGATTAAAGCCACTATAAAAATACAAATAAAAAACAATATTTGAATTCGGACATTTTTAATTTGAGCATTCCAACTTTAATTCAGAAATTCAGACTTGAAAGTCAGATGCATTGGGTACCTGTAAGGAATTAACTACAGTTATCATGGAAGTGAAGGTTCAATTCAATTCAATTCAATTGTATTTGTGTAGGGATTTAAACAGTGGTTATTGTTGCAAACCACCTTTACATAATCAAAAGAAAATTATTGAAATGTGTATGAAATGTGTAAGAATGTGTATGAATCAAAATGATCAGGTTGCCCCTGATGAGCAAAACACTCCCTGAGATGGCACTAACCCGGTGTTCACACCGAACGCGGCGAGAGCGTCAAAGTTCGCTCTCGCCGCCCTGCCACCGACGCCTCTGACGTAGACCGAATACCTTTCTTGTATTTAAAGGGGCTGCAAAGCAATCAAGCCTGTTGATCTTATGGAGACTGACCAAAATGTGGAAGAAAACAAGAAATTGATTTATAGAAAGAACTGTATTGTAGAAATAAACAAATTATAAGGCATTCGTATGGTGTGGCTTCAACTCATTGTGAATTGCTAGTCTAATTTTATATTTTTTATTATTATATTATATTTCTTATTATCTTTGTCCACGCATCATCTTTTTAATTAATTTCCCTGTACACAAACAGGGACATGTCATAAATAACCGGGAAACCCGCTACCGCAATAATTAACTCCTCCTCCATTTTGCTTGGGAACTAATGTCGCCAAAACAAAGGTTTATAGGACTGCGTTCCGCGTAATCCGCTCAAGCGGAGGACCTCTACTTTTTTTTATTGGTTCAACCGCGTCATAGTTCATTACCATAAAGTTAAGCTGATTTCAACTCCCTTCGCCGCTCTCACCGCGCCGCGCCACTCTTCGCCGCCGGCTCCCATTGAAAATTAATGACTTCCGGTCGTTTTGACGCTCTCGCCGCGTTCGGTGTGAATGCAGGGTAAGAAAAACCTTGAGAGGTACCATGCTTAACAGAAAACTAGGGGTGCTCCGATCAGGATTTTTGGGGCCGATTACCGATCTCCAATCACTAGAAGCTGTATCGGCCGATACCGATCACTGGTCTACTCGAAGCCTGACCATGTAGCATTATTTATTAAACTATATCTAACAACAATGTAAATTAAGTATTGAAATTACAAGAAGAGGAATATCATGAATTGACAACTGTATTTATTGGCAAACACCAACACGTCATCTTTAAACATAGCAGCCTGTGCTTGGTTAGTAATTGGGAACAGCTTAGAGCTTGACAAATACAACTTTCCTGTAGATTGTATAAAATTAAATTAAATAACAGACAAGTAGGACGTGAGTCACCGGAAGTTCTGCAAGGTCCGCAAGCATCCGCGAGGACCGGCAAAAAAATTTAAATGTTTCATTTTTCATGTTTAAAAAATGTAACATGTTTAATTCTTCGCGCGGAAAGATGGAAACGTAATCACAGGGCCAAAACCTGCAGTGAATCATGATGATACGGCCACCGAGCGAAACCGCGTAGGTGAGATAGGGGAGTTACCGACAGCTGAGTGAGCGGCGGCGCGCGAGTTGCTGAACTCTCCCGCTCTCTTAGCGTGAGCCAACTTTGAAAACTGCTCGTGTTTCTTTACGTGACTAACCTTCAAATGTCTGATGAGGTTCGTGGTGTTAAAATGCTCTGGGTGCTTATATAGTAAATGTAAGTGATTTATTTACTGTATAAGATTTTAAGTATAAAGCGCATCAGGTTTTGGTACGGCAAGGAAAAAGTGGTATTGGGTAGAGCTGTGCGATTTAATTAATTATGCAATTTAATTACTCAATTAATAAATTGTGATTTAGTTAATAAATTCTGAATCAATTTACACCTTTTAAATTATTAATGTAAATTGTTCGAATGTTAAATGGTCTAAAATCCTTAAGAATATACCATAGATTCAGCAGGAAACAGAAAACAGAGAAATCTCCTGAAAATACTCGTGTTTTGCGAGAGTATTGCTTCATCTTCTTTGGTGTTTTTTTGGTATTAAATAGTTTTTGTTGATTAAATGGTTTCATTTGTTTTAATACTTCAAAACCTTTAATAAATATACAGTAGTTGCTTAAAATAAATCAGACAACAAATTTTAGAGCTACTGCATCAAATCTAATTGAACATCTAGCTATGATTCAGACTCTGTTCTGCTGCAATTTCTAGATGTACGCCCAACAAACGCTGTCGCACTTATAAAAAATTAATGACGGCATTCAAAATAAAGCAGACTGCAAACTCTGAGAGAATACCAAGCATACGGCTTTCTTCTACTATACAAGTAATCTTAACTTTTAAACATAAAGCTCAGGATGAGGAGTTACAGCTAGCAGAACAAACCAACAGCTCTAAAGTTACAGTAATAAATAATGAGCCTTGCAGCCTAAGTGCGTAAACAGACCTGTGGGCATTTTCTCAGTCTAAACTGAGAGAACAGGGATACATATCCCATGATGCCCATAAATACTCAGGAGGTTACTCATTTCATTATGAATAGGGATGAGTAACTAAAAACAGCCTGAAAAAATGTATTCACTAAAAAAGTGTACTAATACTTCCCTAATAAATAACATTCAGAAGCACTTTTAATTCATTTTCTTTTTCATAAAAGCTTGCTCAAACAGCAAGCTTTAGTGCTATAACCTCAGCCACTTACAGTCTCAGGTAAGAGGTTCCTACCTGCAGACGGTGTAGCATAGCGCCCCGCTAGCCACGGCCCCCAGCACAGCACACAGGACATTGACAGCGTGTGCAGGAGAAGTGGCAGGAAGCAGACGGAGTGCCAGTGCGGCCAGCATAGTGAAGAGAGGATACCCGGGGGGATGGGCCACCTGAGAGAAGACGATATTAAAACAAACTGACACACTGCAACAAAGAAAACAGTGTAGGATGAAAGTGACCCGAGTCAGCCGCCACCCCCGCCCCCTCGTTTTCATCGTCTTCCTGCTCTCTACTCAAGGACGGCCTCTGTTTTCTTAGTTACAGCTTCTCTGTATCAATCTCTCCCACACACACACACATACACACACACTGACACAGACACATCTCCTTCTGATAACCCTCCAAAGCCCTGATCTCCTGTCTCATTGCATTTGCAGCAATTAGGCACTAAGTCCCCTCAGGAGCGATAAGGACTCAGCTATTAAAGGCTGCTGCTCTCCTACTGGCCTGATAACACACACAGGCATGGCAGAGACACACAGCACACTCTACAGTAAGGGGATGTCTGAGAGATGAGAGGAGGAGCGAGTGAAAGAGTAAAGAGCAAGCACTGTTTGAAGACATTAAATCCTTAAAAGAAATTGAGGGACGAGTGCTAATGTGTGTGATGGCAGCTGGGGACAACTACAAATGACCAAATTTTATACGGGTTTGACTGGACACGGCACTAAAAGAAAATCACGGCCTCTTTATTTCTACACACTGTAATCATGCAATGTCTTGTAGAATACAAGGAAAGCGGTATACCTGTGATGCATCTAAGTTAAAACGATATTCGCTTTTGTTTTTTCAGGACGTCAGTCTGACATTATTAATCAGTGCATGTACACACAGCATGGCCACTGAGATTTGGTCAGGCTGCTAATGAGGAATAATTCAACAAATGTGTCCTGTCAGATTTACAATACTGTTTGTTTATGGAATATGAATACTGTACATATCTTGAGGAAATGACTGACATGATATCTCGTATCAAGGGACAGGAAGAAAGAAGAAAAATGTGAAACACTGCATGATGGATAGCGGCAGAGCGAAAGAGAGTGTGAGGGAAACAGAGGGCGCGGAAAGGACAGAAGAAACAGAGACAGTATGGCAAACAGATGGTAGGGTCAGGAAGGGCACCCTGCAGTGCCAACAAGGTGATCATGAGGTGGAAATGTTGGTGTGTGTGTTGTGATCTCATTCAGGCAGGCATGTTACTATTATATTGCACGGTAAGGAAGGAGGAAGGAGAGGTGGAATCGTGCCTGTGCATGTGTGGTACACTACAGTCGAACACACAGGTCGAGAGCCGTGATAGAGTGAAGCGGGCATGCCTCAGGGAGCTTAAAGGAGTAGATCCAGTGCTCGAGGGAGGAGGAGTAGGGTAGAGCCAGCGGCCTGCTGCCCGGAGAGAGCGCTCAAGCCCGAGGCCACACGGACAGAGGGAGCGAGGGATTACTGGCATACTGACACTGCCACAGCCTCCCTAAAAGGATCACGGCAGCGTAATAAACTTTATTAAATAATAAAACTTATTATAACTGTTAACCCGATTTGCTTCATTCTTCGCGGCTTACACAAGCACACACATGCATGCACAAAAAGAAGAAGGGTTGAGAATAATGAGCCTCATACTATACGTAAGGCAAAGCCTACAAAAGCCATTGCCTTACCATTCAGTCTAATTGGATTTGAAAAATGGGGTTGCAAATTATAGCATTCTCTACTTCTAACTTAGTAAAAGAAGTACATAAAAAGGGGATGAAGGAAAGAAAAAGAAAAGAAAAAACCTGTAGCCTGCAAAGTAAATTAATCAAGCATTTTTTTTTCTCCCCACATACCGTACTTAATTAAACTTCCTTAATGCTTCTAAGAGTTAATGAGTGAATTGATTAAACAATAACGGCTAATGCTTACCCCCAGCTCACAAGCAGCGGTGACCAACTCTCCTGTGGTAGAAAAAACAGAGAGGGAAATTAATGTAAACCCAATAATTATTATTAAGAGACGAGTCGGCTCCCAAAAGTTTTCCCAAATCAAATACTTGCACTGGGGTTTTGCATTAATTTGCCCGGATCAAAACCTGCAAATCTTCACAGTGTGACATTTCGTAAGCGTCACGCTCATTCTCTTCCATCGTGTGACGTTCCCCTGATCCCCAGGCAGGCACTGGCGCACACTCGCACACACACACGGGCAAACACGTTCAGTCTCTCCATAGTCCCCATACGTAGACAGAACAGAGACATATTCAGACACTCTCACATTCATACTCACTCTCTAGGCACAAGTCCCCTCAATCATCCAACAGCATATACGTCATCCTACATCCATTTCCTCCCACAGGTATTTATGCAATGCCACACACAGCACACATACACACCAAAACAATATATTTCTTTTAACTCCTCAAACCTGTGCCTCACTTAATTTCTGACCATCTATAAAAGACAAACACTCAAACAGAACAAATTAGCAATCTATCAACTAAAAGGCTGGCACAGAGGGGCAGGGACAAACCAACGTGTTAGTGGATTATAAGTAACACAACATTCTGCCATCTATTGGACAGAGCAGGAGGTGTTTTAGGAAACTGGGTTTGGATGTTGCACATGCTGTATTTGAAAAGGTTTGATACACCAGCACAGATTAGATGAAAAAAATGTTGCAGTCATATATTCAATCATTGAAGGCTCTAACTGTGACATGAGGGTCAGCTGTCCTTGAATAGTTCTTGTAATAATAGTATTGTCAAGTGCATTTGCAAAACCCATCAAGCACTGGCTCTTATAAAGACCGTCCCAGAAAAGCAAGAACAAAACTTACCTCCGCTGCAGAAAAGTTCATTTAGAGTTAAAACACCAATTTACAGCACCTCAGATTAGAGCCGTTATAAAGGCTTTACAGGGTGTAAGTAGCAGACACGTCTCAATATCGACTGTTTAAAGGAATGAACACTGAGTTAGAAGGTGTGTGGGTGACTTAAGGTCTCTTAAAGGTTGACTATTTAGTAAGCAACACAGGTCTCAGGCGTCTCCCAAAATGAAAAAAATATTGAATTAGGATATTTATAAAATCGTGATACTACCAGATTCGAAAATGTATTATTGATATTTGAAATATTTTCAAAAATATGTGCCCTCACATTATAACATAACATGAGCTCTTAATAAAAATAGGTCCGTTCAATTGTTAAGGACTTTTACTTAATTTCAGACAAAATAAGACTTTTTAGGACACAAGGACACCACAGATGTTTGCAAAAAAATTCAAAATATGGCAAAAATCGGAGAAATGCTGTCTGATGCAACACACACTAACCAGTGGAAAATCCTGTAAACCAAGTTTGCTGATGCAACCCTAAATGTTCGGTGAATTGCTGAAATTCTAAAATTGGCACTTCCGACATTTCAGTGAAGCATGGCTGTTTCGCTGTCATGCTGGAGCTCCTCTATCTGTGAGCGCAGGCTCCTGACTCTTCAGTGCTGGAATTTTCTTTGCTTTCACCGTTTGATTTAGCACACCCATAAACTCATACAGACCGAATCACACATGGTGAGGTCAGGCTCACAACATCTCCAAGGACACAGCTCTCTCTTTAATCAAATTGTGTTACGTTACATACAAAGGCAGACAGAGTTATCTCCCGTTTTTTTTTTTCATGCGATTCTTGTTGGAGCGCAACGCTACGCCAGCTAGTGGAGATCAAGGTGGGGAGAAATACAGTGAAAAAAAAAGATGCAACAACAGAAGGAGCCAAGTGTTTTTGTGATAATGGAGCACTGGGCATCCAAAGCAGTCTTTCTACTGCTTAATCTCAATCATTTCCACGCTGAAATTCCTAGACAACAGCAGTCCCGTGGGGAACTCGCTTAGCCTCTCCAGGGCGCAGCACACCTAAAAGGATTAGGGGTGCGAGACGGAGACCTGGAAATATTCTGCCGAGTATTCAGCTGGCTCTATCATACCCGTGTCCTGCACTGTTTCTGTGCACCATGTTCAGGGATTAGGTTTTTCCACCTCCAAAACCCCAGCATGGATTGGAAGGGAAGAAGTTACCAGGACAGAATTCTGGCCACTGCAGCGCCCCTTTTGTTTAAATGCAGACATTTTTCCAGTCTTATTTTAGACATATTTTTGTAATTACACATTTGCCAGATTCATCACTCAAAGGCATTTCAAAATGCAAATACACAAAAGGGATTTGGACACCTGACTAATGACACACGTGTGCTTTTTGAATGTCCAATTCAGGGGTAGTCCCACCTTTGCTGTTATTATCGCCACCCCCCTGGAATGACTAGGAACGATTTTGGAACATCAGCTTGGAAGTCGGCGCGCTATCCATGGTGGAGCACGGACAGTGCACCTTCTCTCCCAGCATCAGTGCTTGACCTCACAATTGGTCTTGTGGCTGAAATGGTGCAATATCCATGCTCCAGCTCATCTCAGTGGAGTTGAGCTCAGAACCCTGTGCATGCCACTCATTTTGTTTCACACCAGCCTGGTCAAATCATGTCTCTTTAGATCTTTTATTCGTAAAATGATCTTCTAAGGCAGGAACATGGTTGGGCTTTTAATTAATAAAAGCAAATTTCAGTGAATGGAAGTCATGCTACAAGTATGTTCAAGCATGTAGCTCCTTCTATAAGTTATGTGCAGTTTACCATACCACAAAATCACCATGATACTGATGCTTAATCAGGCAATATTTCTTCAATCTGAATTAAATGATTTCCGATTAGAGATTCCAACCTGACCGTTTACAAGGACACTGATCCAGTAAGATGTGCATTTACATTCACAAATCATTTAATCAGAATATAACTTTTTTTACATGCGCAAACTGGTTCTGACTGCTGTGAAGCGTTTAATCTGCCACAAATATAACAGACGAAGCAGATTTTTATCCAACTCTGAAGTTAGGTTAGGCATCCCATCTATTCCAAAAAATCTCACCTTCTGTGTTATGACTGTTTTCAGGAATATCAGTTTTATTTGTTATTTGTTTGATGTTATTTTTTAGATATAAAATGGGGAGCCAATCAGTGCCGTTTCCTCGACCAAATCATGAACAGTCCAAAGTGTTGCCAACTTTCTGGCCCCTTTTGGGGGACCTAGTGACATGTCTTGCAAC
Source organism: Clarias fuscus (assembly GCA_030347435.1). Taxonomy (NCBI): domain Eukaryota; kingdom Metazoa; phylum Chordata; class Actinopteri; order Siluriformes; family Clariidae; genus Clarias; species Clarias fuscus. Next base: position 15,440,395 of record CM059216.1, on the reverse strand, counting down.
ATTTTGGAGCAGATATTAGCAAATGTCCAAAACAAACTGGATTGCACAGGTTTGGTCGACTCAACACCAGTGACTTGACTCTGCATCCATGTTCCTGTATGGAATTTGGGTGTGTAACAAGTGCTACAGTTGACGTTCGTGAGCAAGCACAGCCAAGAAACAGCAGTTAATTAAATGTACCAATAACCCCACCTATTCCCTTGTAAATATAATATATGGAACTAGTCACATTCCTACATTTTAAATTGCATATACATCACAAGTTGAGTTGTAACTTACAGCTCAACTAATTATTTTCATTAATAGTGTTCTGTCAATGTTACAAGAGTTATTTGATGGGATTTTGCATGGCATGGTTGATGAGGTGACTGACAGTTTGGGACATAACAGTCAAGTCTCATAAACTTGGACAAACTTTCAAGACATGCTACTGACACTCTTGAAAGCTATGTTTTGTTCTGCTGAAAACTGTTGTAACAGAGTCTTTAAAGGTTGTAAAAGGAGCTCTTTGCATTTCTTTTTCTGGTATATTGTCAATGTCCATTCAACTGCATTCACCTACAGACCTTTTTTTTTTTTGAGCAACAGTCACTGTAGGTAGGTCATGATTTACACGTTATGAAGGTTTTGTCTACATTTTGTATACATCCCTATGTACATACATATACATTGGCCTATATACAAGATTTGATTAGCATTCGGCGTAAAACCTGTGTGTCAAGTTGTCGTGCAGATCTGATGGTCTGCTGTAGCAACCCCTCAATGAGAGCAGACCAACAACAATAATTAAGCAATATCACATTTGTGGTCGTGCTGTTGTGCTGGTTATCAGCATGACTGTGATGCAGTCACCATCAAAAGTAGGCACCACTGCTGTGCTGATATCCATCACAACATTTTTTTTTGTTTTGTTTACAGAGGAACTTTGGATTCAGCCTTGTGTTAGAACCTAGTGAGCTTAGACATGAAGTGTTGTTTAAGGTCACATAACCTTAGTATATATGATTTCTTGCTTAAAGTAGGTTCGTAACTGATTCTGAATGGGTTTTGGCAGACAGTTGCACTCTCCTCAGTACTGCACCAACAGTTAATGTTAACAGTGTGATACATGTCCCAGTGCTGTTAGCTTATATTATCACCACTTGTCGAAAGCCTCTCATCCAATCAGATTATTTAGTTTGATTTAATTGTTGTATAATACTGCTTTAAGCACAGCACAACTGTTCAAAGCTCTGACCATTTCCTGCATAATAATGGTTGTCAAATCTGCATTTAATATAAACTCAGAATATGCAGAGCCTGCAATTTTGACAATGACACAAATGCACCCACAAGGGAGAAAACACCTCATAGAGGTACTTCATTCATTACCTATACCTCAGTCTGTTTCTCTCTTTGTACTGGTTATCTCACCCTCAGCCTGCAAACCAGTCACACCCTCATCACACCCTCAAATATGTATTTGTGTTATGCTAAACATCTTGTCTGAGTAAAAATGAGAATGGGTCTCTCAGACACAAAATTCAGTCAAGTAGCTGCGTGTGCTTGATCGTTTCATGTTCCTCATCATCTGCTGTTGGTCAAACTGCTGACTCCAAAATCCACAGTTCATCTTTCATTCATTCATCTTCTATGAACGCAGGTGTCTGGAGCCTATCCCAGGAGACTTGTCCCACAGTTAACACACACACACAACACACACAACTTTTTCTACAACACACTTGCAGCCTCTGTGAATAGTGCACAACCTGGTAACATTTCATTTCAGCTACATGGAAGCTTTACCTCATCCACCCATTTCCTACACGGCTGTTCATAAAACAATACGCATCAAGAAACAAGACTGCTCCTCTAGTAAATGTTAATCATAATCATTTGCTTATAATTTTCTATTCTGCCAAACTTTCTGGAAAGTATTAAAGAATCAATGCCTGTGCCCTAGGTCTTCTGGGATAGGCTCCAGGCCCCCACAACCATAAACACAGGATAAGCAGGATAGATAGATAGATAGATAGATAGATAGATAGATAGATAGATAGATAGATGAATGAGTGAGTTTGTGAGGTCATCTGGCGACGTTTACTGACTTTCAGACATGCATTAGCTTCTTTTCCCTGAATATAGACAGCAACTATTATAGAAACTGTTATAGGAAGGGGAGACACTAAAATGCCCAGGACACAGGACTCCAAAGCCAGGACTCTAAACCAGTGTCTTAAGCTATTATACGCTCGCGGTAAAGTGCACGTGCGTACGCATGATTGTAGAGAAGCGGAGCTGATTGGTTGCGTGTGACCCAAACAAAGGCACGCGCTGCACATTACCTGAGTCTCCACCAGCGACAGTGCGCGCGACATGGTGCAGGTAAAGCGCGAGCACACACGCCACCGTCGCTCCTGTTAAAGTCCAACACGTCGTTTTCGCACGCATTTCACATTCCCTTGAGCACGTGCTCCTCGCTGACACTACTGTATATGGACCGCACGCTGTGGCTGGGTTTGGTGCTCTCAGCAAACGTGTACTCCTCGGCTCATGAGCTCCTGCCGGTTCCGGAGAATTCTGTTTCCCCGTCAATGCGCATGTGCGAAAAATCACGACGCCTTCTGCTGTTGCTGTACTGAGCTACTGGTTTATGCTCATTCTGCGCGTACTTATAGTTTTACAGTTTGCTTATTAAAATACATTTTAGTAAAATCACCTTGTTTCAAATATAGAATCTATTTTAGATTACTGGTTTCTGTTTTAGATTACCCTGCTGTTTCACAATCTCGCAACACGGAGCCACAAATTGTTTTGCTCTGTGAAAACATTTCAAAATAAAGGTCACGTATTTCAGCGCCACAGCAGAAGAATTACTCGTTCTATATCGGTTAGATGTTTAAGAAAAGAAGAATAAAAACAATGCGGTCAGTGTGTAACTGAACATATTAAACTCTTTAACTAATTGGAAAAGTAAAAATTTTTGCATATATACTTTACTATATACTTTGTTTCAGTCCTATGTTGAAGAAATCACTTGGCACAAAATTATCAATGTGAAAGAGGGTTGCTATAATAATTATCTGTGTTGACAATCTATCTGACTGACAATCTGTGACTGTCAAGTCTATCTGACAATTTGACAATCACGTGGAAACCAAATTATAATTATTTTATTTTAAATTATATTTACATTTTTTATTACACCCTATCGTATTTTGGCCTAAAAACAGTAACTTAGTTTGCGAGTGTGATTAATATTTTTTCTTTATTTGATCTCATTTAAAATTTAACCTAAACTTGTTTCCTCACTTAGTCGGATCCAGTATTCAGATAACCAGGTTAAAGTGCTGCCCAGCCAATGATCAAACCCAGCCGCTGGAAGCAGTGCCAATGTCCAGGAGGATTGCATCAGGATGGGTTCTGGCCTAAGAATAGGTTTTGTCAGGTTGTGTAGTCCACTGTACCAACCCCTTGCCAGGACCCCTTGACATGAAATGTTTGCTTACTTATACTCAGCAAAGTGGGTATGGTCAGCATTCTTTGTCTAATCCTGAACTTAATTTACACAAAACATCTTGGAGTACTTTAGAACATAGTCATTTTCTACAAGGTACTGGTACTGTGGCAACTGCTCTAGGTCAGCATCACTCCTCATTGACCCACTTGATGTGTGCTAAAGGGACAGTGCAATTTCAGCACCCACAGTGTTGGACCAACACAAAGTGTGTGACTATGAGACTATGTATGACTAAGTGTGTACTAAATTAGACAATGTCTAATGGTTTAACTAAGTACAAATTTTAGGAGGAAAAATTCTTTAGAAATTCTGTCATTACCTTTGAAAGATCCTGTTTCTGACCAATAGCATATACAGTAAAACTTTTGGATTGCGAGTAACTTAGTTTCCGAGTGTGATTAATATTTTTTATTTATTTGGTCTCATTTAAAATTTTACCTAAACTTGTTTCCTCACTTATTCAGATCCAGTATCCAAATAACCAGGTTTAAAAAAAACAGGTTTTGTCAGGTTGTGTAGTCTGCTGTGGCAACCCCTTGCCAGGACCCCTTGACATGAAATGTTTGCTTATTTAGCTAGCTGATGCAGAATACCCATAACTGTGTGTCGTAAGACACTTATTTTTGTGACAGTAATAACATGCTTATTAGTGTTATATGAGACCATGCATTGGTAATAATGATTTATTACTGTGTTGTAAGCATGATGACATGTTAATACTGTGTTATAAGACTATCATTAAGTTCATCACTGTGTTATAAATATGACAACAAGTTACTGTTTTTTTATAAGCACACCAGTGGGTTATTACTGTATTATTAATGTGTAGCATTTTGACGTGTTCTTTTAAAAGCAAACTGACATGTTATTACATTCTTAGTATGGCAACATGTTATTACTCTGCTTTAAGAATTATTTTGTACTGTAACTGTGTAACTATAAATAGCAATATATTTTTTTGTGCTAGAACACTTGCCAATATATTACTTTACTAGCATAAGAAGGCCTCATTATATTTATGCTGATATGTTTCTTTCTGAGGAACAAATTGATAAAGTTCTAAATTTATATATAGATATAAATATTTCTATATTTATATACATGCTCACATGGTATTTCTGTGTAATAAGCATGGTGACATGTTATTACTTTGTAATAAGCCTGCAAATGTTATTTTATAAACATGGTGGTATCAGTGTGTTATAAGCACATGATTACTATATTGTAAACATGCCGGCACATTATGGCTTACCTGCATCCTGATGCTATTTTAATATTTTTGTCTTAAAGATAAGGAAGGAAAAACACAAAGGCCAGAACTATGGTCGATATGGTATCATCGAACTGTATTTTCATATCAGTGGAAATTCCTCTGACTGAACTCAGGACCTAATCAAAACAATCACAGAGGTGATTTAAAATGTCACCTCACTGAATATTACCCAAATTAGCTAGTTGTAATTAGGTAGTAAATAATTTTGCTGCAGGTTACAGACATTATTATGTTTGTGTGAAATTATATTAAATGTTTTGTAATACAACGGTTAAAAAACTTACTGTACAAGTATATTTCATTGCATGCATTACATGCATTGAACTTTAAAGGAGATAACATTCTATTCTTCATACGTCTTTTTTTCTAAGATATCTCACTTGATGGCTTTGACCTATTCTTATAAGTTTTTTCTTTATTTGGCAAGCATCAGTACATTAAATTTCTCATAACCTTGTTAACTAAGAGTCAGTATACATTAGTTCTTTTTGGTGGTGTGCAAAATTGTTTTATGTTATTCTTAATAATAAAAAAACTGAAAAATGCAACGTGTGTGAGCAATTATTTAGTCTAGATTTACAAAATAAGAATGAATTGGGGTTTATTTGGAATTATAAATGTCACCAACATTTAGATTTTCTTTGTATTATTATTGTTGTTGTTGTTGTTGTTGTGCAAAGATGTGGACCTGGGAACCAGCCATCCCTAAATTCACTTTGTACAATCCATTGGAAATGACATTACAGACCATAATGCATCTAAAGTTAATACATCTGGAATTTTACCTGAGTATTTCAGCTAGAATTGAAATCTCGCAGTTGAAAGCTAAATGGGAAAAGCTATGAGCTGACTTCTCCTACATCCAGGATGGGAATGCAACAGTCACATCATGGTCATGCAGCTAGGTAGGTTGGGAGATTGAGTATGAGGAGGAAGTATAACATCAATGGTTTTCCTACATAAACATGTCACCCTACATTGATTGGTAATCCCAGTTTATTTTAGGTCTGATCCTCACCTTAACTGAGAGCTGGGAGTGGTAGCAAAATGTCAGCACCTCAGTTTCTAATCCTCCTCTGACTTCTTAATACCACCCACACTGTCTAATCAGTGTTTAAGCCTCCACTTAACCTAACACAAGACACATACTCTACTTCACTCACTCCTCCCCATCACTTACATGTAAGTTTCCACATTCAGTCATTTGTGATTAAACATTAGACCATCCGATAACTTAAATATAATGAATCATCATTTACATAATGCCATTATTGTAATTGTAGTTTATGCATGCACTGATGGTTAGCACTATTCCCGCCTAAGGTCTGTGTGCATGGAGCTTGCTGGGTCTCCTCTGGTTAAATTGGCCATAAATTATCAATCAATTTGAATTGGTAAAATTTGAAGAGCAATTACTTTATCATTTTGAAAGTAAAATTAATTGATTTTCAGTGTGAAAATAGCTTAAGCCATTGTAAAGTGATAAATGTGGGTTTAAGATTTGAAACATCCATTTTAATTAGCAGTAAGATAAAGTTAAATGGTATTTACCGCTATGAAATTAAATTAAACACACAGCTCATTACCCAGAAATGCTGAAATGAACGTCATAAACCAAAAGGTTTTTTTTTTTTGCAAAAATTCTGAATACGATATGTGAATTGAAGAATCAAGTGTGGAAGTGAACGGGTGATAAAGTGGGGTAAAAGGGGGGGTTTGTGTGACAAACAAATGTAACTCATTCAAACTCGGCCCAACGTGGTTACCCCAAATGATAATGAAACAACTCTTTCTTAAATTAAATATTTATTTCAATATTAGATTTTCACTTTCTTAAATCTGTCTTCCCCATAATTCTGAGCTTTGTTACCTTCCACAGATCTAGGCCCACATACTTCTGACCATATCATGTATATTTAATTGTGATTGAGAACTTTATGAAGATGAATATTTGTTGAATGGCTAGTATAAACCTGCTCCTATAGACAAGACACCACAAGCCACAGGGTTAAGTTTAAACGTTAATTTCTTTAAATTATCTTATAAACAAGACATTTATAGCTGAATAGACTAGAATAAATTAACCAGTGTATAATTATTTTCATTTTGGCAATTACGTTTTATAAGCAAATTAAATTACATATGTAGCATCTTCTTCTCCCTTCTCACGTTTGGAGATAACCAGACGTATAAATATTTATTGTATACTTCTAGTTGAGAAATATAAAAATGAGTAACATTTTTCAGTTCCTGAAGTGTAAATGAAAACATCTCTGCATGGGAGAACTGGTTAAAAGACACATAGCACACCGAACCATCCTGTTTTTTCTTAAGATTGCTTGCAAACAGCACTGAAGGCTTTCATATAGTAAGCATCATATTGTAGCAAGTCTGTATTTCTTGCAGAAATATCAGCATTCACAATAGACTATTCATAATTGTTTAATGGCTCAATTAAGTTACACTGCTTGGCCAAAAAAAAAGAAGTCACCCTTTCAGAAGTGTCAAATTACAGTAAATGCCCTACATACAAACATATCCTTTCTGAGAGTTGATTCATAAGTCTAATTTGTTCATAAGTCCAACAACATTGTCTACAAACTACCAGCAGGATACTAACACAATTGGATACACACAGTATAAAACTAACATGTTCCATACTCTTGTCCTCAGTCCTTAGAAACACTTTTAAGGGAATAAAAAATAACAGTGAAAAACATAGTTATATTTAATAGGAAAAATATGGGTATTTTCATACACACACAGTGTGAGGAGAATTCACAAGATTGGGACTTAACAGCTGTGTGTCCAGAAGGAAACTACTTGTTAGTGAGACTAATCAGAAAAAAAATGACCTAAATTTGCGAGGGAGTTTAAAGAGTGGACTTTGGAGCAATGCCAAAAGGTCATGTGTTCTGTTCTGTCTATTATAGAGCGATCAAGGTAAAAAGGGAAGCACATGAAGCGATGCACCCCACTGTACAGTACACGCCCCTGGAGGCAGTGTTATGACATGGGGTTGCTTCAGTCGGTCAGGTCTAGGCTCAGCAACATTATGAAGCAATAAAATGAAGTCAGCTGACAACACGAATGTACTGAATGATCAGGGTATCACATATATGTGATATTTCGTCCTTGGTGGTACAGGCATATTCCAGGACTCAAATTGTTAAAGAATGGTTCTGGGAGAGCCATGAGGGTTAGGGTTAGGGTTAGGGCCAACACATTGTGTCCTGTAATCACAGCTACAGGTAACTGAATGTACGAGTTGTTTGGCCAGGCAGCGTAGTTTAGTGTATTAAAATAGACTCTATACTAGATTGCTCTGTAGTATCACTCATGCAATATATAGATTTTTTTCAAAAGCATCATCATTTGTCCTTATGTTAAACTCAGATCAGCTCATCACTGATTTAGGAACTCCAAAGTCACCCTCATTTTGATCTGTACGGCGCTAGAACAGAAGCTACAAACTGGATCCGATGCATAAATTAACATAGATAAAGAGATACATTTTGGGTAAAAATTTTGAGGTTTGTTTACCCCTTTGTGGTTTGTAAAGCAATCTGCAATTAAAACCATTAGAGATTAGGATGATTGTGATCAATATTTTGCAGCTTTGCTTTGGTGCACGGGCAGCAATAAAAACAAGACCCAGCTGGAATTGCCTTGAGGAGAAAACCTAATGGAGGCCAATTAAAATAAGAGGATTCAATTTGGCCAACACAACAGGAACCTAATGATAATGTGTTCTCCAGATTGGACTCCATCATGTTTGTTATGCCATTTTGAGAAGCAACATGAAACAGAGAAGATTGGTACAGCAAAGTGCTTCGGAATAATTAGTTTTAATTGTAGATATCGAACCTTCCTAGATAACGCATTTAATAAAAACTTGATTGATCAGCAATACTCAGTAGACGTGCAATAAAACTATCTCGGTGTATTATTATGTCCTTTTAAATCATCCATCTTTGAGGAGAGCATTAGTAATAAAGTAATACAACAGTGCGATGTAAGATCAGAAGAACTGCAGACAAGATACCCAAAAACTTTACAATGCAAAGGAAATACAGAGTGTTGTAATTACTTAAATGTTGATCAGTTTAAGTAACTGGAAAAATCTGTCCCTATTCATCATTCTAATACCACTGTGAAAACAATTCAGCAACACATGGACAGGAACAATATTTAGAGGCATCTTCATAGAAAGCTGAAGCATCCTTCACACAGGTGAGTGCGGTGTGGAACAGCAGGTTCTCCGCGTCACAGTGCTCTGAACCTCTGCACTGAAGGCGCACATAATTAATGGCACAATGTCAGCAGCAAGCAGTGACTAATTGCACCAGACAGATATAGTGAGGAATTAATGACATGCATACAGCACTCTCCACACTCCCCCACTGCTCCAATTTACCGCGAGATTAAAGACGACTGCCAAGTTTACTAAATGAAGAGTGCGGGGGGAAAGCAAAGACTGTGTGCATGTGTGTGTGTGTGTGTGTGTGTGTGTGTGTGTGTGTGTGTGTGTGTGTGTGTGAGAGAGAGAGAGAGAGAGAGAGAGAGAGAGAGGGACCACAGAGGGGAGTTTCACTATCTCCCATTTACAGGCGATCATCTGTGTTATCATGTTTGTGCTCTCGCGCCGGGTGAAGAAGGTAAACAGTGCAAACTCCATTTGCCTCACAGCTTTCAGTCACCTGTAACGCACCGACTTCTGCCGGAGGACATAGAGAGACAAAGGCACATGGAGACAAACCCAGTTCTCATATTGCTGTATCCGCAGCCTGTAGTAATAACAAGCATAATAAGTAAGGAAGTATGCACTGGCATGCTGAAGTATGGTAGAGTCAGCAGGGGAGGATCGTTGCCATAGATTCACAGTAGGAGGGACAAACTGACATTAGCTTCAAAAAGCAAACATAGCTTCAAACTTGAAAAAGTCACTTGACTTAGGCTATACACCAATAAGTCATAAGATCGACACCCCCAAACGACAACACAATAAGAACAATCAACTATACACGAGAAAACTGGTGACAGGATTATGGGCACCCAAGACTCACCCATGCCAATGGAGACCAAAGGGCATGCATCAAAGGCCAGTCCATACAATTCAATCCCACAAAAAAGATGTAGCACAAAACACCAAAAAATCCAATTCTGCCCAGAACACACAGTGCACCATAGCCCGCCATGCACCAGGCCCAGCAGGCAAAGAGCCCAAGATTGAGCCTTCAAACTACCCAGATCCCAACAAACAATTCCAATGCAAAGGATCCACTACTGCAACCCACAGCACCCCAAGAATCCACCACAAACGTTTCAGTGGCACGAAGGTGCCAGCTACTGTATAATGTTACAGCTGATCAGTGTATCAGTGTATTCCACCATCCATTTTATACTCTATTATAAACTCAAAATCCATACAGACTTGAAACTAGTCCAAAAAAATTGGATACTAGAAATAGTAAACATTTCTTTTTTTTCTCAGCCTTTCCATTCAGACACAAATATTTCACATATAATTCTGACGTATATACTTTCATCCATTACATACACTGCCTGGCCAAAAAAGAATCACTGTTTAAATTGAAATAAGCAAATACTTACGAGTAATTGATTAAATCATTACTGCAGTGCAGTATGTTTCAGCTGGCAACAATTCTTCTAACCATAACTGATGGTCAGAAAATATCATGAAGGCTTGTGCAGAGAATTTTAAAAACTTTCGTCTCTTTTGAACTCGGTGAAGACCGGCTCGAGCTCACGATCTGAATGATCAGACTGCATCCTTCTTCTCCAGGTCCTTCTCCAAACTTAAACTCTTTAAGCATCAATACTTTATCAATAAAGTTAAATAAAGATGAAACACTAAAGAAAGAAGCACAAGGTTCAGCTCCTAGTAATATGTTAAGATGTGAATCAGTTGAATTTTCCTGCAACTTCTTGTCTTTTTAGAGTTTAAGGAAGTGCAGTTTACTTAGCAGAGGAATCAGAGCAATGACTTGTGTAGGGATGAAGCTAAATACCAAAAAAAAAAAAAAAAAAAGGAACAAATAATGCATCCTAAATTAATACAGATACAAACAGTAGGTTTACTACTAAGTATCTGGGATTTTCATGCAATCTCTAGAGGTGTCAATGGCATCCAGTGAGCAACAGATTTCAGGATAAAAATGCCAATGAAAACTGGTCAATGAAAACTGATTTAAGCTACTGGAAGGCTGTATTAACTCGTATAACCTGTCTGTAAAATTGTTGTGAGCAAAAAAGCATCTCAGCAGGCACATCACATTGAACCTTGATGCAGATGTGAGAAAAGGTAGAAGACCACATTAAGTCCTACTTCTGTCAGCTGAGGCTGAAGAGGGTACAATCTCTCCAAAACAGCTAAAGACCAAAAAAATTGCAGCCTGGAGTAATGAATCTCAAAACTGGAACTGGATGAAGAAAATCTTCATCATTTAGGGTTACCGGGAATCTTGGAATAAAAATATTAATTGATAACCTGGTCATTCAGTACATACAGGTCATCAGTTAACTTTGGTTTATTGCCAAGACGTCACCAACTGAAACATTCCCAAATCATAACATCAAATCCAGAGGTTTGTACAGTGGCCACTATGCATGATGGGTGCATCACTTCATGCACCTTTCTTACCCTGACGCACTCATTGCCCTAGAACAGGCAAAATCTTGACTCATTAGACCACAATATCTTTTCATTTGCTCCAAAGTTCAAACACTAACATTTTTAAGAGCTCCACGGCTGTTTAGTTGCAATCCTATGAGTTCTTGTCACATTGTGTACGTGGAAGTGCTAATAAACAAAACTGTGATTTCTACTGTAAATTTTTTATGCTGTTTAAGCATTTAACCGATCTCCATTCGAGATTTTTTTTCTGAGCACATTTCTTCCAAGAAGTCCAGCAGTGTCCTTCCAGGTTTAAATAAAGCTTTAAACAGTTCTTAGAACAATTCCGTTAATGTCAGCAATCTCCGTAGTTGTTTTCTTTGCTTGATGCAGGTCAATAATTTCACCCACCTGAAAATCAGTATCATCTTTTTCATGAGCATGGGATACGTCCTCCGACATGGTTGATTAAGGAATGAAAAGCCGCTCTCCGCATCAATTAGGGTTAAAAGAATTGTTGCCATCACTGCAATCATAATTCTTATATTGGCTCTTAATTTCGGCTGGGAGTTTTTGCCACACCCCCTGTACAGACCTGACCTCACTTTAAGCGATTTCCACATGTTTGGGCCATTAATGGAGTTCCTGGGAGGCCAGCGTTTCATATGTGAAGCAGGCAGTCCAATCATGGCTCTGGTGTGCTGAGAAAACTTTTTACCTTGATGGTATTCAAGCACTAGTGAAATCCTGGGAAAAGTGCATTAGCACAGTATATATATCTGCACGGTTTTTGTTTCGCATTTAAATAATTGTCAATTTCCGTCAGTCAGTTTTCTGCATTCCAAAGGGAGAAGAAAGTAACTTCGATACACAGACTGGTTTAAAGCAGGACTGTAAAATAATAAGACACAGTGTCACCGAATTTACTGATGCCTATGCAAAGATGCAGGATTGGACTTAAAAAAAAATCCGTTTTAGGTTTTGACATCACAACTTGGCACATCTGTATGTCAGTTTTGCTGATGCAAGCTTGCAGATCATTCTCTCGAACATGCTTTGATCCCTCAGATGCACTCGCTTCTCGAGCTGGCAGGCATCATGTGGAGACAGCCAGGAGGGATTGAATACAAAACATTGTCTTCAATTTTACCTTTAGCTTTTTATGTGCAGATATGAACACTCACATGATGATAGAGAGAGAGAGAGAGAGAGAGAGAGAGACTGAATAAATTAGTACTTAATATTAAGCCCAAATATTTGGTCTTTTTCATTTGGAAAGAGAGGAATCTGGGTTCATCAGCTGTCAATGTATATACATCAACCATACGGCGTCTTGTTTTGCACGTACACATTATGGATTTAAATGAGTGCGGCCAGAAATAATTTTCCATTTTTTGTAATTATGTAAAAGAAAAGAAAATTACAGAGTTCAAGCTATTTCTACTTTTTTTTTCTTTCCTTTTTTTTTTTTTTTTTAAATGGTGCTGATATGATGAACCTTGATAGGTGAAAACAAGCAAAGTTTAGATTTCTGGAAGGAGGATCTAAGTCACCTTTAGTGCACACACCATCATGCAGAAAAGCAGCATTGAGGAAGACTGAGGCATACGTACATCCCATCTCTCAATCACCTACAGAAGAAAGTGTTGTTTAGCACCATGACACCTTACTCATTCCTTCTTTTTAGCATGATTCAAAATCAAAATCCTTTTATATGCCTTTATGCGTAGAGAGCAAGGGTGAAATAGACAACTACTCTAATCCCTATATAATGCATAATGTGGATGACACTTTATAAAAATATTCCATATATGGGATTTCTAATGATTTAAGATTTAATGATATTGCTCATAGATAGTCTCATCTACAGCCGGCCAACTATCGGGTTACATTTAAAACTTCATACACGTCAGCTCTACAGTATATTGGAACAGTTTGTGTGCATTTATTGTTCTTTTGAAACAAAATAGATATTTCCTCTATTTAAAGCATACCTGCGAAGACCATCGTAAAACATATTTTTATAGCCCGAGATTGAAAACGGGAAATTTGGCAACACAATTTGAAACAAAGGAGCCTGGATTCTTATTGACAACACACTGCATTTGTCTTCCCTATAAATAGCAGAGATTATTTCTCTCAAATAGCCATTTTTATCCACAGTTTATTCACTCTGTTTGTGAAGTTTTTCCTTTTTTGGCTTCCTCTGACCCACTCGCTGACATTGCTCTCCAGAAATATTTGGAGTATTTTTAAAGCTGTCTGAGTTTCAGATTATTCGATTGCTTTGGCAGCAGCGCCGTACTGTGGCTATATAAAGAAATAAACGAGCAATAGGAGGATCACTCAAAAAAAAAAAAAAAAAAATCTCATTTATAGTGTGCACCCGGAACAGAGTGGCTTTACAGAGCGAAAAAGATGAAATATTGATCAGATGATGCGTTATTTCCACTAAAACAGCTTCTTTAGGTCACATCATCTCTTCTGTTGAAAAAAAAGTGTGTATAGTCATAGTAATAATGCATCTCTAGTAAAATGAAACACAAACACAGGGCTACTTTGAATGAAATCTTTTATAATGTTTTTAAAACGCAATAAACCCATTTCTGATTAAAATAACTCATTCAAACTGCAGATAAAAATAAAAAAATTAAAAAAACTCCCCCAATTGCCAGAACTAAAATTTTTCTCTGTACAAAGGTTAAGAAAATAGAAGACAAGTTTCTTTCATTTTAAAACGACCTTATAAAACAATGTTTTACTTCCTATTAGTAATTGAAGATTCACTGGTGAGAAAAATTAAATTGATAAGAACAAGTGGAAACCGGCTCATCAATGGCAGCAGCCTGTTCGTTTCACAGCTGTCAAACTTCCAGAATCACCAAGCTTATAGGTTTTGGTTTAAAGCAACTTCTACATCATGGTTGTTATTGACAGGAACGTGGACGTTCACGATCAACCCTAGCTGCATACTGTTCCTTCACTAGCAACAAAAATTGTTCACACTTTACAGTACAATAAAATTCCTGGACTGAAAACAGGACATGAAAGGAAATGTTAGAGTTCACAGAGTTGTCCAACAGAACCACAAAAAAAAAAACTAAACAAAAAAACACCCAGAAACTTTAAGCCCCTTAGACCTATTTTAATAATGCAGAATAGTGCACACGATCAAGCAGTGACTGGGAGCGATGCAATTTTGTCTTCGGTCTGGCATGAACTGATTTCAACAGTCCAGTTTTAGCAGCCAGTTTATCTTTGGAAAACCAAATTTTGGTACTCTGAATCCAAAGCAAACATTATTGTTGATCATTTAATTCTAAAACAAATTTTAATACTGTATTAGACTATTGATTAATGGAAAAAAATAATCCCCCAAACAGTTGTAGTATTAATTATAACTTAATGACTTCTAAACTGACCTGCTGCTTCTTCGACTAACTAGTTAAAAATCAGTGTATTGAGGAAATGCTCAAAACGGCATCTGTTGTTCTCACAGTGCTGCTGGGATACGATATCTGCGGATTAACTCATCCAACAGCTTATGCTAAATAAAACTGACTCAACAGTCTTGCCGATCTCCAAAGTAACCTCTGATGGAGAATAAAATTTCCACTGGAAGTAGTATGTAAGTATATGAGCATGGCTTCATGGCTTGTTGTGTGCAAAAGTCCATTTCTGTGTTTGCTCTCTTTTTTTTTTCTTCTTTTTTTTGCCAGTTCTCATCAAACACTCCATCTGAATCCAACCAATCCTTATACATCTCCCCAACTCTGTTCTGCAAACTCAGTCTACAGGGCCCTGGAAGATGAGTTTAGCACATCCCTGTGTGACATTGAGCTGTGTGGCACAGAATGGGCATGCAGCATGGAAAGCGTGTGTACCATGCGGTAAGGGAATTTCAGACCAATAGCGGGCTGACTTCTCCGAGCAGACGTGACCGCAAGGTACGAAGGCGTGTGTAGGCGCTCCCGAGTCCACGTAGAAGGCTGCTTCGCAGCCGAGCCACAGTGGCACGTACGGCCCAACGGCCCTACACATGGGGCACTCGCGTTTGTTGTTAGGTTCACGCTCTGAGCTGTGGCCCCACTCGTGGTAGCCATGCACATGCCCACATGCCAGATACACCCAGGGCTGCTTGTCCTGCTGCTGGGCGATACTGGGAAGTGCCCGGCTGGACCGATGCATGCTGGGAAAAGCCAGGGTGTTGAGGCCAACAGGGCACTGTGGCCGTGCAGCATTCAACTCCTGGCGCAGGGCCTCCAGGTGCTTCTGAGTGGGTGCGTGAAACAACCCTTCAGCCGTGCGCCACAGTAGCGTGGCACCACACAGGTCCACCAAAGAGCCGTCCATCAGCACGTTACTCTCACTGTCAACCTGAAAAGCAAAAAAACAAGCTATAGTCAGGATATAGAGATTCAGGGTGCTCTGAAATCATGGAATTTTATGTTCGGGGGGGGGGGGGGGGGGGGGGGGGGGGGGGTGCAGTACTAGGTTAACATCTCTAACAATCTGCCTTTCAAGCATATGAAGAAAGTGTTTTTTTTTTTCAATAATATTGATTTTAATATTACTAATAATTATGACTGAGTTTTTTTTTTATTTTATATAACTACTATTATGCTGCAACAGTATTGTCGAACCAAGTCAAGTCAAGTCGGTTCTTATTGTCATTTCAACCATATACAGTGAAATGAAACAACGTTCTTGTGCTACACACAACATAAATTAACAAAACTAACTAGCCAAATAAGATACCTAATTAGCTGACTAGATGAGACAAGACAGATTGACATTTTTTAATTAAGATAAAAGTTCTACTTGTATGAAGTAAAGATACAGAGTTCTGTGTCTTTACATACCATCAGAATAGAAACAAGCATCTGAATAGTGTATAAAATCACTTGAACAGCAGGGGGTGGTAGAGAGCTAAAAAATAAACTACAATCAAATGAAACACCCTCCCTGGACTCATTAGAGTTCCACCTATTAAAATGATTGACGAGCTCAGAATAATAAAAACAACATCTGCAACATCTGGCACTTGACTGAATGGTTCATAGATGAACAAACTGAAGTAATTTAATGTTTCAGGTTAGAAACTGGGATCATTTTATTTTAGAGATGTAACAGTTCTAGAAGAGGACCAACACATCTTTACACCTGGAACTATCCCATACTGAAAGCATTAGTAATTACCTTAGCGTCATGTACAGTTGTGGCCAAAAGTTTTGAGAATGACACAAATATTAGTTTTCACAAGGTTTGCTGTTAAACTGCTTTTATATCTTTGTTTCAGTTGTTTCTGTGATGTACTGAAATATAATTACAAGCACTTCATACGTTTCAAAGGCTTTTATCGACAATTACATGACATTTATGCAAAGAGTCAGTATTTGCAGTGTTGGCCCTTCTTTTTCAGGACCTCTGCAATTCGACTGGGCTGCTCTCAATCAACTTCTGGGCCAAATCCTGACTGATGGCAACCCATTCTTTCATAATCACTTCTTGGAGTTTGTCAGAATTAGTGGGTTTTTGTTTTCCACCCGCCTCTTCAGGACTGACCACAAGTTCTCACTGGGATTAAGATCTGGGGAGTTTCCAGGCCATGGACCCAAAATTTCAATGTTTTGGTCCCCGAGCCACTTAGTTATCACTTTGCCTTACGGCACGGTGCTCCATCGTGCTGAAAGATGCATTGTTCTTCACCAAACTGTTGTTGGATTGTTGGAAGAAGTTGCTGTTGGAGGGTGTTTTGGTACCATTCATGGCTATGTTTTTGGGCAAAATTGTGAGTGAGCCCACTCCCTTGGATGAGCAGCAACCCCACACATTAATGGTCTCAGGATGCTTTACTGTTGACATGACACAGGACTGATGGTAGCGCTCACCTTTTCTTCTCCGGACAAGCCTTTTTCCAGATGCCCCAAACAATCAGAAAGAGGCTTCATCCGAGAATATGACTTTGCCCCAGTCCTCAGCAGTCCATTCGCCATACTTTTTGTATAAGATCAATCTGTCCCTGATGTTTTTTTTGGAGAGAAGTGGCTTCTTTGCTGCCCTTCTTGACACCAGGCCATCTTCCAAAAGTCTTCGCCTCACTGCGCGTGCAGATGCGCTCACACCTGCCTGCTGCCATTCCTGAGCAAGCTCTGCACTGGTGGCACTCCGATCCCGCAGCTGAATCCTCTTTAGGAGGCGATCCTGGCGCTTGAGTCTGCCATTCTAACCCAATCAGCCTGACATAATGATCTCTAGCCTTGTGCTCGTCAACATTCTCACCTGAGTTAACAAGACGATTACTGAAATGATCTCAGCAGGTCCTTTAATGACAGCAATGAAATACAGTGGAAAGTTAATTTTCATGGCAAAGATACACCCAGGGCTGCTTGTCCTGCTGCTGGGCGATACTGGGAAGTGCCCGGCTGGACCGATGCATGCTGGGAAAAGCCAGGGTGTTGAGGCCAACAGGGCACTGTGGCCGTGCAGCATTCAACTCCTGGCGCAGGGCCTCCAGGTGCTCGTATATCAATTCATGCAATTCATCTGATCACTCTTCATTACATTCTGGAGTATATGCAAATTGCTATTATAAAAACTTAAGCAGCAACTTTTCCAATTTCCAATATTTATGTCATTCTCAAAACTTTTGGCCACGACTGTAGACTGCAAACAGCACCACAAAGTACATTATGACTATAAGACTATATGACTTTATATAAAATCTAAACTATTTATTCAATTCAGAACCATTAACTTTAACAAGTCTCTAAATAAGACAAGCCATGGATAAGATTCCAAGCACTATGACTCAAAGGTCTGATTTTTACAGCCAAACCCAATACTGGAATGTTTTTGCGTCCGTAAAAAAAAAAAGAGAAAAAAAAAAAAGCCTGAAGTCAGAAGGAAATTACTCGTTGTTGATAAGATCCAAGATCACGTATTTCATCAAATTTCCTCTGCCTTTGCTTTTCCCCAAAACACTGAAACATAATCATCACAAGGCTGTAAAAGTTATCTCGTCATAATCTGAAAAAGCATCTGAACTACCATACCTAAAAGCTTCTAGTTCATGTCAAAATGTGAGGTTGAAATTATTTGTGTCTAAAATAACAGATCACTTTTGAAGATAAAGGTCAAAATTGTTATTAAGTGTATTTGGTGTGTGCATCACCAGGAAACCCTCAAGCTTAGACACTTCCATCTCTGGCCATGGAGAGCCTGAGATTTTTCGTAACATTGCAAAATTGAAGATTGCAATCTCCTCACGTTAACGTACGAGAGCAAGTCAAAATGTTTTCACACACTGGCTGAAGAATGCAATTAAATGAAGTTTTCAACAAGCTTTTGTATTCCCTTATTAAAAAGTATTTGCAGAATGTCGACAGTGTGGGCAGCAGTGCGCGACCCTCCTTGTACTTCTATATCCACTCATTCACACTTCTCCTCGACAACTTTCTCCATACTGAGCAAAAATTATTCGATAAATAACGGCACCAGGTATACCCTCAGACCACAAAAAGCACTGCTCTTCTTTCGGGAAAATCATGAGTGATCCATCCATTTTTGCTCGCACAGCAATTATTATATCAGCAACGACCCGATATAACACGTTGACACCTGGGAGACGGCGGAGACGGAGTTTTAATAAAGATCGAGTGTGGGTAATTTTTAACTCACCCTCGTATATCAAATTATCAGCTAGGTAAATGTTGAAAATTATTAAAAGAAATGCAACTCTTCTAACTTCAGAACCTTTCATATGCACGATTAAACATTTTGAGGCACTAACCAGTTTGCCTCGTGTCTGTGCAGAGCGAGTCTCCCTCAGTGTATATACGTCTCCACACACGGATATCTCTCGCCACACGCCAGGCTTGGACTCTTCTGTGAAGCCGCCACGGGGATGCATCACCAGCACGCCGTTGGTCGTCAGTCCATCCATCTGGCCGTCTGGATTTTTCCATTTAGCTGCTTTTTCCTGTTAATAGAGGACCATGACAAAGGACTAAACATGTGCACGAACACATCTACGAACGTCATGAGTAATTCTGTTTACATTTACGCCAATCGGGTGAATTGAATAACACTGATTATCAATTATATATCAGTAAACTGGTGACAATCATGTGCATCTAGTTCTCTAAAGAACTTTAAACTAAACTTTTTAAACTAAATTTGGATTTACTTGTTTAAAAAAAGTGTCAACAGAATAGAACACATTCCTCACAGGAGTAAAAGAAAATGACAGTCAAATGAAATATGTTTGATGGACAGAGGGGGTTTTCCATTGCTGGGTATGATAGAAAGATTTGTGAACACCTAGTGCATCACATCCTGCTGTACAGTATGTAGGGTTTAGCAAGCAAGAGGTCAAACTCCTCAAATCTGAGCATCCATGGAATGGTCAGGGAAAGCAATTTTGATCTACTGAGGCCCCACCCCACAACCCAAGGCACCCAAAGCACCTGCTGCCAATGTCCTGGTGCCAACACAACAGTACAGCCTACAGGTCTTGGCAAATCAGGCCTTAAGGAGCCAGAGCCACCCGGCAGCACAAGAAGAACCTACACAATATTGGGTTTAATGCTTTTGGTTTGAATGTTATAGTTAATTATACTGTAAAAGTTCCACTGGTTCTATATATGGCCAGATGGATGGACAGATGCTTTCTTAAATACCAGTGATAAACGTGGCCAGGAGACGCTTTCATGAACAATACATGGATGAAAGTGTATAGTAATGTCGAAGTGCATGCTCACCCCGAGGAAGATGTTCTTGGAAGTGTCGAAGCCTGCAGCATAGATGCGTGCAGTGTATGGAGGGTTACGCTCGCACACGATACGGCAGGCGAAGCGCGAGATGGTGCTCTGCGTGATGGGAGAATCCTCGCCGTCTGTGCCTCCAGACACTGTGTCCGTCACCACAAAGTCAATGGGACTCTCTGTCGATCGTCCAATCTACATTTACATCACAAAAAAAGCCGTGTTTAAATGAGTTGTCATTGGAGGGAAAAGAAAAAAAAAAAAAAGTGGACAGGACTCAGGAACTTTAAAAGAGGCCAATCTTCTATTTCAATCATCAATACCACTCCTACATAGATTTAATAATAATAATAATAGACAAACTTGCACCTTATGTCTTTTGTTCTTTGGAGACAAATAAACCATAAAAATTCTATTCCAATGCACATTGTAGAGAACAATATGAGGACACGTCTGTTTCTCCAACCTGTCTGCACTTACACTTTTTCTTTAATAACACATTTTGTGAATACAGTCAGAATGATTTCGTACTAAAAAGGAAAGAATGAAGCAAAGATACTGAGGAATATGTTGGTTTAGGATGAAACATTACCCTGAATAAGTACAAATGTGCAAGAAAAAAAGCAAGCGCACCACACACTAAACAAAGTGTCCAACTTCACTTCCTGTTTACAAGTTACAGCTTTTTTTCCCCCCTTTATGGGCTGCTGCTGGTTCCCATTTTAACTTTTCATTTCTGGCCATTTGTCTTTGGCCTGTTTTGTTTCTGCATGTTCATGCTTCCCCACACACACTTCCCTGTGCCTAAGAGTGTGTGTGTAAATGGCCTGTCATGATGGAGCTGGAGTGGCTGTTTAGTGTCAGGTATTCATATCATCTGTGATATGGGGGGGGGGGGGGGGGGGGGGGGGGGGGGGGGGGGCTAGGAAAGAATTCACTGCAAAAATATTTGTGTGTGTGTGTGTGTGTGTGTGTGTGTGTGTGTGTGTATTATACATATAGTTTTTTCCCCCTGAAGTGTGTATACATTTTCGTCTGACAGAGCAACATATTCAGAAGGCTTCTTTCTACCCGTTTTAGTTCATGATTAACCCAACAATATTGTACTGTACAGTACATCACAGATCTCATAGTGAATTGTAACAAGATGAGTGTATTATAGATGCTTAGACATTAGAGATTAGGTGGTTTAAGGTCAATTTAGCCTCGTGTTCCTGTTCCTGTTTGTTCTGTTATCACCTGAAGGGTGTACCGACATGCTCTGCTGAGAAACACACACATGAACACAGGTGTGCACTAAAGCGCAGAATAACTAGTGCTGGGCGATTTTCTCCATTAATTCAGTTCGCTTGGATTCATGTTTTAAAATGTTCCATTCAAAATTGGGTGTTTATATCCTACATTTTTCAGTCAAACATCCATAAATGCCATTTAAATGTCTTCTAAACCAATATGAAAAAACACCGCCTTCCTAACCTGACGCACACCTCCGACAGCCTCCTCCACGCTCAGATAAAGCCTGAGCTCACAGCAAAAGGTTCGATTATCACTTAGAAAATATCACTCAGAAATATAGAAATGGAAGAGCTTTTAAAAGTCTGATAAACAAATCTATGTAAAACATAATGCTGCGTTACATCCTATGAGGTGATGCAGCGAACGGAACGACGTCGTTTCCGACACAGAAACCGAACACGGTGTTCCCATAAGCACAAGCTTTAGTATGCTTCGTTAAAAATTTTTTTTTTTTTTTTTTAAACCTAGGAACCGAAGATTTATTGCCCTCACAACTAGTAATACTCAACAAAGCATGTTTAATTCTTCGTTTTTTACTTTGTCTGATTTGTCCCGTAACGAAAGATGGAGTGGGTTGAGTCTGTGAAATATTATGTGAACTTAATAGAAAAATCCAGTGCATAAAACGAACAAAAAAAAATCACTGGCTACCACCACAAGTATAATTTATACCTGTGGAAAACACTGAAACGTATCATTGTTGTATGTGTGTGTGTTTTACTGTACCTGGAACATATCCGTGTCTTTGTCATGGCTGTACTCCACAACCACAGTGTGGTTTCTGGACAGAGTGTAGGAGATACTGTGCTGACCCTTACAGTTTACAGCCTGCAACAGAACAGCAACAGGGATGGTTATTCTCCAGCCACGGACACAAACTAGTGAACAAGAATCAAGTCATGCTGGAGATCTTCGGTTACTTCCTGCTTTGAAATCTGAAAACAATGTTTAATGTCCACTTAAAATAAGTGGATAAGTGGATAACCCCCTGAGTATAAACATCTATCCCATCGTCCTAAAAGATGAAACAAAAATACTTTTACATAATCAAGTGACCAACACTTTCATAATATATTCCGAAGCCATCGGTGAGTAATCCAAGCTGCAAGCGGACAACACTAGGTACAGTATAGCTAAAGAAAAGCCGTGCACTTGTTCATACCTGGAGAGTTCTCTCCTTTTACAAAGTCTTTAGTAACCTACAGTGTAGAGCACAAAAAGCTTTCTGTCCATCATCCAAAGTAAGGAGAACATTTCTACTTAAACAGAGCCACTCCAGTGTTGATTTTCCACAGGACATACGGGGATTTTATCACAGTGTGGCTACCTTCCCCTCCTCACTCGGCTTCTCTCACTAATCTGTGATTTCCAAATCTCCACATCACAAGGGGAGTGGAAATGAGGCCATGTGCACGACACCAGAGAAATGAGCAGCTGGAGAGAGAGAGAGAGAGAGAGAGGCGAGGTGGTGAGAGTCCAGCCACGGCGATCTGAGTGAACAGCAAATACAGAGTCAGAAGAAGTAGAAGTACAAATAGCAAAGAATGACAGTCACGGCATATGAAAATAGGGAATTAAAGAGTAAGAGCTCAAAGGGTTTCATGAGCACATTTCAATATTCCGACCAGCCCGGCGATGGACTTTTGATTGCAACAGGGAAAGGAATAATTGTACTGGTTGTGTGATCGCCAAACTCGGAAAAATACTTGTCATAATTTACACAGATGAGAATAACAGCATATTTAATCCACAATGTGAAACTGAATGTGATTGTGATAATGCTGGTTGCAGACCTCATAGGGCAAGCCGTTACATAATACATGAGCGCAAGCGTCTTCGCCGTAATCCCACTCGCACCCACTCTTACTAAATTTCTCACCAGTCCTGCCCACTCTCTTAAAATATTCAGACTAATTCCACTTGCTCTCTGAGCAATTTGAATCTACATTTCAAAAATAAATAAATAAATAAATAAATTCATTAATATATATGGTCTGTCATTTAAAACAACATGTGTATAGATAGCATAAAATATAGCTCATAAAAGATTCTCCTCAAAACATGATTTCATTGCTTATCCGTTCATCGGTCCTGGATATGGTTGCAGGGTGTCTATAGCCTATCCCAGAAACCCAATACACAAGACACACACACACAAAATGACAAACTATAGAAAATATGGAATGCTGAGTCGTTGGATTGTTGGAGGAAACTGGAGTACCCAGAGGAAACGTACCAAGCACAGGGACAACATGTGGTTTCCACTGAGACAGACTGGAGGTGAGGGTTGAACCCACCACACTGGACAAGGTGTATTAAAAAGTTGCGAGACTGCTTTTGTACCACGGCAACTGATGGCAGCACAAGGCTGCACACACAGTCACGAGCTCCAACCCTTATAAGTCAGTGTGCCAAAACACATCATATGTCTCCATCAGGAGCTAGAACTGGTGCTAGTCTGACCACGTCTGGCACTTAATCATGGACAGCAAGTTAGAACAAAGAGCGAAATTGAAATTCTGTGTCAAACTGGGCAGATCTGCCACAGAGATGTTTGATATGATTTTTGCAAATTTATGGCAATGCCGCAATGAGTCGTTCAAGGAAGACAACGAGAGACCAGGAAGATCTTCAACAAGCTCAACCCCCGAAAATGTCACAACCATTCTGCTAATGCATGATGATCATCAGCAAACAATTGCCTGGACTGTTCCGTATGACACAGCAATCTTCACGTTGGACACTGCCATGTTCGTCCTCAGACTGCTGACCCTGGAGCAGAAGGACATTGCGTAGAAGAAATATTACTGCCAGGTTTTACCCCAGACGTCTGAGGGAGGACATACGGCAAAAGCAACTGGACCTCAAAACTTTGATACCACCTCATATTTCTGTTTGTATACGCAAACAACCTTAGTTGGTGCTTTCTTGCAAATAAACGTATCATTATTATTTTTGTTACTACACAAAATCTATTAACGGCGAATATCAAGTGCTCATTCTACACGTTCAAGAAATAACTCAAATGCTCATCACTATGACAATCATTATACTGTCACCACTCCAAGTCAATGCAAGAAAATGATCTGCGGTTATGCTTGTAAAAAGTTCATTAGAGATGGAAACTACACAGACTTGTGTCTAACCGTGCAACCACTGAAAGATGGCCTTTAAGCGCACTCAGTCAGTTGTGTTCATGCTGCGCAGGCTTAAGAAAAATCTAACTGCGGTTATCATCTCATCATTTAGAGATATCTAATATGGGTCACTGTAAATTGTAGCCCGAGTGTGTGTGTGTGTGTGTGTGTGTGTGTGTGTGTGTGTGTGTGTGTGTGTGTGTATTTTAAGAAGGAAGAAGAGCAGAAGAGGTCGGTAACAGTACTATAGCTGGCAAAGTGTAAATATTACAACAGACTTGCTAAATAAGAGAATGAAGGGATATTAAGGGGTATCAATATTGATTAAGACCCCATCAAACATTAGCTATCCTTAGTTATATAATAAATAAAAGGTGGTAGCCATTAATTTTCAAAAACAAATGTCAGTAGCACTATGGTATTTATACAGGGTACTTCAGGGTTTGGTCTGTATAGTTTTTCCACCACTGCAATTTAAAGCCAAAAGAATAAACATGGCAGAGAGAAAAACCCTCTCTTTTTATTTTGGGATATTTCTAACGGCTTTTTTGGGAAAAGAGAAATAAAAGTTAAACATCCTAAAAGAATAAATCAAACGTAATCTTTAACAGGTGAAAAGTTAAGAATTAAATAATAAAAAATAAAAAAACATGTAACAACCTAATCTGCTACACATTTTATGTGGGAGATTTTGCAACAACCATCCACCTGCCAAAACCTGATAATACTGGAAATCGGTCAGCTGCACCATGTTGGCAGAAGCTCACGCTCACATGCAGCAGTGTAAGATCAAAACACAACACTGAGGGTTCAGAGGCAATTCAGTATGACTTAGATGACATACCATTAGCAGAAGTGTTTTTTTTTGCTACTATAACTGGTTTTGAATGTGGGTTTTGGCAGGCAGCTTCTCTCATCTCTTTCCAGCACTGCGTGTCGCCATTAAATCTTTCAGGGCATTTTCACATCGGGGTCCCTCGATCATTTTCCTGAGAACACTTGTGCTTAAAGTCGGGTCCATTTTGATCAGTAAGAGTCTGCTGGATAAGGTGGTCAATGGAACAATGTAGCGTACCCGGCCACGGATCGCACCTGAGAATAGAAGTTGTTTAGACACGACGTCATTAATACTGTCTGCCTCCTCCTAAATCTCAGCCAATCACATGCTCTGACCAACAAATACATAGCTGGTAAAGTATGAAGGCACTTGAGATCGTTGCCTTTGATGTGTATAAATAAACGAAATATCAATAATAACATGCATAGTGCAAAAGTGAACTTTATTCTTCTTTTCTTCTCTTCTATTTTATAGAGGCTCATAAAAGTAGTAGTAGTGCATAAGACTTTATTGGATGGTATAAATACACAAGCGTGCCAGAGAACGAAGACCAAAGATCAATGTGAACGCTGGATGGGGGGAGGGGGGTGAAGCTGGGAGGAGCAATTATTCCTAATGTGAAAACGTTCTCACCTTCCGCTTAGTGTTTCCAGAATAGGCTTTGTATTATTATCCCTGACTATTAACCCTAACGAAGACAAAATGAACAAATAATTTTCTGCATCCTTTTTAATGCAACAATATAGGTCTTGTATATTCTCACTAAGAACATGCATGAAAGCATTTGTGAACAGCAACTTCCATTAGTGTGTACACTCAAACATCATGTTTGCATGAATATTACCGCCCACTACTACATAGCACCAAAACATCTCTCTGCATCTTACAACGGATGCCAAAAAATCCTTATGAAAGCAGACTAGCATGCAGGTTCAGTCATGGAGGCTGGCAGAGACACAGCACTTCCCTCTCACTCACAGGGGGGGTCTACCATCTCCCATCCCATCCTCAATGTACACAGGGACACATAAAAGCACAAAAGAGCAGTGACAATAAGCCCAAAGGCTCATGTGCAGTGGCCTATACTGTATCCTTAAACAATTATGCTTTGTTAGGGAAGTGTAAGGAGACGCTGTCGGGTCACAGTAAGCTGTAGTTTTACAGCTGCCTCAACGGCCATCAATTACCGCAAAACCTCACAATGCATCTCTGAGACAAAGAAACACAACTGAAAGACCTCCAAAGTAACACGCATTGTTCTACAAGGGGTCCAGTGACAGTTTGTTGCCTTCTCGCTGAATTAAAGAGCAGCCTTAACAGTAAGAAGAATGGCTATTCTGTGGAACACTTTAACATTAGAATAATACAGCTGAAGAGGGTGTCACCGCTATAGAGCTGTTATTCCTTGTTTAGCCATTTAGTGCTGGGGAAAGCCACTAAGCTGAAGAGGCAGGAGACACAATGTGACAGACCCTTAGAATAGCTATATGATTCACAAAGCATGTAGAGACATTTTCACCAAACCTCTATGAGCACTAAAAAGGAACGCATAGTGGCCAAGAGCAAAAAAAAATAAAAAAAATGCATACTAGTAATTTGCTAAGAAAAGCACCAGTTCTTTTGTAGAAATTTAAATAGACAGCAAAAATATTTGGAGTTTAAAATAGAAAGAAAAAAACGAAAGCATTTATTTGTCATATATACATTACAGTGATCGCTATTTAGAAAGCCAGGGCCTGAGTACCGGTCCCTCTGAGAGTAGCACGTCTAGCACATTTATTGGCAAGGAGCTGTGCAGCTGCCTCCATGTTCTGAGTGTTACAAGTGCTAAGAAAAAAAAAAGCATTACGAACCCTAATAACTAACTGTGTGGCAGTGCAATATAAAGACTGTTAACACAAAGGTACATATTCAAATGCTGTAATTAGTTTAATACCTCGCAATGATGGTGCACAATTAAACGAAATTTAAACATGGTAGATGATTGCACGTGGCAGCTGTGAGGAGCTGAAAGTGTCACCTTGTGCACCCACACACTATTTGCATAGTCAAACATTATTCTAATCATGAAGAACGCCCAACCTCAGACGCAAAAAAAAAAAAAAAAAAAAGCTTTACTATGGCTATGCACGCAAGTTAAAGCTGAGTGGTTAAAAAGCTCTAGCAATGCGTGTGCCGAAAACGAAACGGCGAAATTCCATAACTATTCTGAGCCCGTATCCTCACGTGTCTAAGTGGTCTGTTCTGGTCTGTTAGTCATGTGTGACAGAGAAAACAATCAGCCACTTCTACGGGAACTACAGATTATGTGGAGCTGGTGCAGCTTTCCTCAACAGAATTTTTTTTTTTTTTAAATCAGCTCACACAAAACAATGAGAAGTATATTTGCAACTATATCAGGAAGTACAGGTAATGTCAGCTACAGAAAACAATACTGTACAATATTCTCTGGCTTTTCAAAATGGTTTCCATTCCCAACATGAGGAGTTCTTCGTCACTGACAAGTCGTCTTTGTTGGTTTACTGAGAACGACAGATCACAGGTAAATCCAGGCACCATCACAGAGGAATATACAAAAAATCAAAAAAACTAACAAACACAAGCCAAATGAGTCACCGTGACCTGGATCAGATTATTTGCGCCTGGGGACTACATATGACAACACAGTTCAGATTTTTTATCATTAGTCAGTGCTGCCTTATTAGCATATCGATGCGAATAAAGCCTCCTCACAGAGGCGTCCAGCCAACAAGCAGGTTTTTACAGAATTCCGTTCTGGTGCGCCCACGGCTACATGAGAAGAGGGAAAACCTCCAAACTCTCCTCCTGACAGCCAGCAGTACAGCCTGGTTCCATGTCTCATTTAAGAGGAAAGATGTTCCCGGAGAGATCACTGGTGAGAATCCTGCAGCAGTATTGTCTAAATCAAAGAGCTGTACGCTCATGCCAGCATTAAATCCAAGGGGTGTTCGAGTCAAATTGGGACTTGTGATGACATTTCTTGTGAATGAAGGTTGACTTTTGCACAAGACTTCAAGCACAGTGTGGTGAATAGACTTCTAAAAATCACAGTAAAACATTAGAATGGTGCAGACGTTTTAAAGAAGGCTTGTACATCGGTGAACCGAGGTGTCTTGGAACCTACTGCAGCCGTCCCCATGGACGTTAGCAGTGGTGTGATAGTTGAGAACAAGCTAATGGGTTAATTAACAAATTGAAAAAAATCATGAAGTCATAAAACAAATGACCTCATTTCACAAAAACTGAAAAAAATTATCATAATAATATGTTTGACTATGAATATGTCTATGAAGTGCAGAAGTCCATACTTCCCACTAAAACACTCATTCTAGAATAACTTTGTTAAACAGACAAAGGAGATACTTGGTGTACCATTTGTTTCTGACTTCCTTCTGCATTAGCTAGTGGTGCAGCTGGAGAAGAAAGAAAGCAGCCTGACCACAAATATCCGCTCCAGAGCAATTCTTCACAATTTTCTCCCACATCCATACAACAGTTGTAACCATTACAAAACCTTACACTCTCCCCCCACCAAGTAGGCATATTTACAACAGATGTGTCAGCGGTTACAATATTTTTAAGATTAAATTTACTTGGGACTTTCATTCATTTTTTGGCTAGAGGAACATGACCTTCAGTCAGTCTACTAAGAGGTACCTTGCTGGCCTGTGGGTTGTTGAGGATGTGTACGGTGCTTGGTTTGACACCGTTGGCCTTGACTCTCTTGTACAGGGAAAAACGGCTCCTTCTCCTTCCTCGGTCTCCGCTGGGGAGAGATCCATTGTACCTGTGTATGAATTGGACAAGTTGTAAGTTTATGTAATAAGATGTGTCGACTCAAATAGTCTGATTTAAAGTGACAATCAAATATATTGCAATGCATGTCAAGTCCCAACTTTTTGTGAAAACAGCACCTCTGGGCAGAACCTGAATAAAAATAAATAAATAAATAAAAACCTTTGAGTCTTCCGCGGAAGTCATGCGTTCCCTTCACCCTGAATCGTTTTATTCTAAAAATAAAATAGCTGGTGCACATCTGTGTTTCCTAATAAAAGTCCTGTGAATGTTGGGTCAAATTTCCATAAATGGTTTAGGAGGAGTCACAGAAAGGAGAAAAGTTAGAAGCCGACAGACGACGATGGTGCGATACGATGTTTGGTGATGTCTGTGGTCTATGCTTCGCAGGCAGGCGACACAAAAACTCTTGATGTGAGATATCTCCTCCTGCCTCTGCTATCCCATTTAAAACACATCTTTTACACACCATGTTCAGTGTTAAGCACGGTCATAATTATGCTTGTCATAATGAAAGCATTTACTTTAGCCTTTACGCTCATGTTGCTCAACACTGCTGGATGGGTATCTCAACAAGCTGTCTGAACGGAGAGGGTTTCTTCTGGCTGATATTAACCCAGTAGTTGAACAGATCTCTCTTTAGACTAGTGCAAATGGGAGCACATTTTAAAAGTCCTGCTTTTCCACTTTAATAATCTCTACTTTATAAAAATGTAAAGTAAAATGAACCCCGCGTTCTTCCACACAAAGTATTACACACTGCGCAATAGACTATAAAATTGCTTCGTCTAGACTAGAATATTTATTCAAGTTTTATTTAAACAGTTCTAGCAGCACAATCTAGTGTTTCCCCAATACACTAATTTATTAATAGTGGCCCGCCATAGTATCAACACTGACCTATATTTGAAAAAATATTTAATTGTACACAGCGTTGATTCACTTAGCCACCACTTACAAACATACCGACCAGTCTGTAAATACAGTAGGCCCGGCCCTCCGCGAAACACTCACAAACATGCGGCAGTTCATGCTGTTGAACGGTCAGTTTACCAAAAGAATTTTAGAAAAACAACCGTTTCATAAATCTTGATTTTGATTCTTGTGACGTTTTTCATGCCACAATGTTTTTGACACTAATTATGGTTTTCTAAACAAACAACGTTTATAGCGCCAATGTAAATTCATTGGATTCTTAGTTTTTATATAAAAAATTGAAAATAACTCTAAATGATATCACAGTATAAAAAAAAACTCTATTTTTTTTAATACTGTTAAAAAAAAGAAAAATCACCAAAACCACTCGGTTGTTTTATTTATGTGATGTAGTGGCCCCTCTCAACAAAGCTGTGTTTAATTTAAGGGAATATTCTGGATTAAGAAAACCATGTGGGAACATAATGTCCTGGACTCTTGGAGGAGCAACAGTAAACACAGCAGTGGCACTTCTTAACTTTATATTGCTATAAAGAAAAACAGAGAGATTTTCACACCAACACTGTGGGGAAAAACAGTGCTGCACCCTTTCACTGATTTGCAATGCATAGTTATTGGCTTAAAAGTAAACTCGCAAACATGACAAAAAGATGTTGCATGGTGGGTTGCATGGCAAGTGAGGTAACCAACCCTGATGGAAATTTTTACAGGGTAAAAATGAAAAAAGACACAGCCACAGTGACCTTTCGAGATCCAAACTCTATTTGATTGTTATCCATCTTCGAGTTAAACCGATATAGAACATGAGAGATAATGGTAATATTAGTGCTAATTATATTTTAGCTAATAGTAGGGGTAATTGGCAAGTTTAGGTTGTTTTCACATTAGGTCACTACATCGATCGTTTCCGAAAACAATTGCCCAAAATGTCTGGTTCATTTTATTAGAACACCATTGTTGGGAACCATGCTGGTGTCCACTGGCCATCGGTGGAGTAGGGAGGAGGAGCAATCGTTCCTGAGCAAGTCAATTGTGGCTAATGTGAAAAAGCCCTTAGTAGACTTAAGAATTTTGATCATAATGTACGCTAGCCATCATCCCCATTCACACAGCGAGTTCAGTACAGGAATGCTGCGCCACTGTTGTGCCTCTGCAGACCCGGGGGTTGTTGCGACACCTTTATCCAAGTGATGTTGGGGACGAGATATTCGTGAAAAGCAAGAAAACCCCTTCATGGAAGGGGGTCAGACGTTTGGAGATTTGAGATAGCAGCCGATATCCTATATAGAGTTACTGCTAAACCTGTAGTGTATACAGAACAACAACTGAAGGATTAGAGAAGATTGAGACAACAGGGACAGGGTTTTATTTTTGGGTCTCATTAAGAATATACTTGGCTGATTATAACTTTAAGAATTGTTTAAGCTGTAAAAACATTTTCTCAACAAATCCTGCCTTCTACCATATGATGAGTAACAAGAATTCAGCTTCATCTGTGATTGCTACATGTCATATTATACGGCAACACTGTTGTGTTAACTAACCACCATGGTTAATCTGAAAAAGGAAACAAACACGCTGCTGGAGAGCACACACTGAGGCGGCTTAGGAAAGATTTGCTGGTTCAGTGTGGATTATAAATGGCGAGGGGTTCTTATTGTGACTTATAGTGAGATTTCTGTGTGAAAGAGACCAACTATACAGCAATATGGACTAGCGTCGCCCACCTCATGACTCAATCATGTACTGATACAGCAGGCCGCTCTGTGAGGTAATTCTTCCACTCTGATTTTAGGAATGGGATTAGCAATTTAGCAAAGCAACACAATGGGAGATCAATCTTTGCAGAATGTTTTCCAACACAGAGGTGTAATTTTCCATCTGATTATGTGTCTCTATAGAGAAGACATTGTATACTGTAGATCAATCAACATATTGATAGATTGATAAATATAAATAACTATTACTACACAATTCTTTTTTAAATGTAAAATATACATTTCACAGTTATCAAATATACACATGCACATAAAATATATTATTTGAGTCTGGCTAACATGCTTTATTTTCTCTTGATATTTTTATTTAGGTGATGGTGTGTGTCAAGCTAGCAGGAGAGTTACATGATAACTTTAGACTGGACTTCCTGCTGCTTAAATTTGTCAGTGTTTCCACATAACTGTGTGTTCCTGATTCCTGTAATGTGTTGCAGCTAATTTATTTGCCAAGCGAAAACCTTTGCGAAACAGAACGGATGTGTGTTGTGCAGCATGTGCACATATTTTAAATGATACACATTCACAAATGAAAGATTTTGCTAAATTAACACAAAGTAAGTGTTTCTTTTTCTGACTGTTAAACCAAATTGTCAAACATGCTGTGACAGTACCGTGCAAACTTCTTTCCGTAATTATTTAATTTATTTATTGGGTGCAAATTTTAACTGTAACAGGCCGCAAAGTGACTAAAGATGCAATTTTAAAAATTATACAGTTTAAAATTTCCCCTCTCGTCTGTTCCACTCACTCAACATTCAGCATCACCAGTCATCATTTGTCATCATCTGCATCCGTTTCTCACTGGTTCATGCCTTAAATTAGATTTTTTTTTTTTAATGCTTGAATGATTCATATATCCTCATATGGCTTCCAAAAAAAATTCCAAAACTGGTCAGGTACAGGGACGAGACTTAAAATGAAAGCCAAAAACTTGCCAAGAATGAGAGGCATGAGGTCCCTCAGGAGGAAGCCTGGCAAACTATTCCTCAAGACTACATAAAAAAAAAATAAAAGAAAGTTTGTCTCTATGAAATGAATATAATAAAATAAAATATAATAAAATGGGTGGCTCCAGACTTTTATACTGCACTGTACATCTACAGAAAAGCCACCTAATCGGATTCCGACTCCTCTGGATAAAACTCTTTCCATGGGTTCTCTCTCTCAGAGAGATGTTCAGTTCTATGTAGCTGATTGTAATCCTTTCCCTTTTTGACCCGAGCTAGAATCTGGCGTGGAAGTGATCAGCTGCACCTGTCCTGCAGTCAGGGGTCATTCCCACAGACCCAGTCTCACTTGTCACCACAAATCACCAAGGAACAAATCTCGCTTGAAAGGAGGAATTCACAGGTTTGTTAAAATAATCCTGACAGATTACTCAAGACAAACCTTATGGCAGGCATTTCTGTCTGACCTAAAGCAGTCTAATCACAACTAGGGTGAACGGTACACTTTCCTCCACATGAACATACTTGCTACTTGCATAACTGTCCAGTGACACTTTCAGTGTGGCAAGATAAGCATAGTACATTTCTATTATGAGTCAGATCTTCAAACTGTCTAAAGACATAGTAGCAGAACTCAGTTACGCCGTTCTCGGGTGACAAAGATTAAAGCCATTTCAGAAACAAGCGTGACACATGACACTGAATACCACAAACTGAACGAGTCAATGGCTCAAAGAGATCAGTTTTCCTCAGTTCCACCCAGAGAGATTGGTCAATAAAAATAAAAATGTCCTGCCAGAGGTGTTGCTTCGAAGAAACTAGCAGGGTCACACAAAACCCTATCAATAAGACCAGTCAGGCCAGCGAGGACAATGAACAGAGACAGCAGAACTGAGGAGACACAGTTCCTGTGCTCAGATCAATAATACACTCTTTCAGCCTCGGTCTCTCTCCCCAAAGAGTGCCAGGGTCCCGTGCCAGGCAGATCCAGCTAGAAAAAAAAAAAAGAACCAGGAACAAGCCTGGTACTGATGTTAAGCCTGAAATGAAGTAACAAAACCTAAACCAGTCATAGCATAACAATAATAGTAGTAATAATAATAATAATAATAATAATAATATTATACATCTTGCCTTTTCTTCGGGCATAAGGCTAGTGAAATAGGCTGGTGTTGATATTGTCGTGAATTTTCCCATGCACCTCTCCTTCAACTTTGCAGAATGTTTTCCCCAACAAGGGGTTTAATTTTCCATCTGATGATGTCTATCGCTCTGTCTTTATAGGATAGTTTATAATGAACAAAACACAAGCACAGAGGCACCGTTGTTTTTTCCTCCAAATGTGTCTCAAATATACAGAAGTAAAGAAAAAATTATATATAATCCTTAAGCCAGATTTCTCTACTGAGTCAAGTAGAGAACAGGAATGAACAGGACTATACAACTG
This sequence comes from Clarias fuscus, assembly GCA_030347435.1. Taxonomy (NCBI): domain Eukaryota; kingdom Metazoa; phylum Chordata; class Actinopteri; order Siluriformes; family Clariidae; genus Clarias; species Clarias fuscus. The sequence goes on along the minus strand of CM059216.1, from coordinate 15,406,026 downwards.
TGTGATGCTGTGCTTAAACTGCATGACACACAATTGACTCTGCTTAAAAGTTTGAACTAATGTAACATCCCAACATGTGACTAGCCAGATATGAAAGCATATTTATTATATACATACATATAGACACTTATACAGTGCTGTGAAAACGTGCTTGCCCCCTTCCGGAATGTCTATTTATTTATTTAATTATTTATATTTGGCATATTTGTCACACTTAAACGATTATGATCATCAAACAAACTTTAATATTACACACAGATAACCCAAGTAAATGTTTCCGATTTTACCTCGCCCTGTGTCAAAAAGTAATTGCCCCCCTAAAAATAATAAGTGGTTGTGCCACTCTTGGTGGCAACGACTACAAGCAAGCGGCAAGGAAACTGGCTGCGGAGAAATTTTGACCCACTCTTATTTGCAGAATTGTTTTAATTCAGCCACATTATAGGATTCTGGAGCATGAATGGCCGGTTTAAGAATCTCAATCGGATTTAAGTCCGGACTTTGACTAGAGGCCACGCCAAAAGCTTCATTTGGTGATCTCAATCAGCGAGCCAAATAGGCAAAAAATATAACAAAACAGATACTTGTTCACAACACTTTATACTGATATACAAACTGATTTACCAAGCAGTAGCAGATCCTAGTCTAGTCTAAGCCTGAGATCAGGATCACACTTAAGGAAACTTTTTTTCTTTTTTAAAGAAGTAATAATATCATCTTGACAAATGTCAAATATGTAGGAACCTTCTAGAAATGTTTTCGTTACAGTGGGACTGTAAAGGACGAAAGATTGCTTACAAAAAGAAAGAAAAAACACAAAGGCTGATCACAGGGGAGGAAATGGGAACGAGAAGTCTGGTGGATTAAAACGACTTCCGAATTCCTGCAAAGCCCCGAGTCTCTGTGGGACTTCCTGAGTGACGGAGAGACTCCGCCGTGGCCAACTAATGCAACCCAGTAAATTAACAACAGCTGCAAAAACAGAAACCCCGAGATTTCACCCCAAGCATGAGGCTTTGGCTCGGTTAGAGCGGTTGAGCTATCGTGTGCGTTTGCCAGATCGAACTAATCGCCCTTTCAATCCATCATGGCAGATCCGTATGAAGCTTAAACGCGCGTCTATTTCTGCGGAAGACTCGGAGGGGAAAAGCACGTGTTTCGGGGCGTGAGTGAATTTCTGGCGGTAGCTCGCGTTTCCACACAAAAACAAACCGACGGATATATTTAGAAAGAATACAGTTTGTCTTTTTCTTCCCTCCCCAAAGTAAACCAGAAAACTTGCTGAAAGTCGGTGTTGTTTAGGTTGAACACAAACCTGACTGGCTACCTGAAAAATCCAGCGCGTCGACTCGGATAACGCCGGATAAATAAGTTAAAAGTTCCTCCTGGAGCGGGTTTCGGGGCAAACGGCTGATTATGAGCAAACTCACCCGAGAACAACGAGCTCTCCGTACTCCACAAGATCTTTGGTGGGTGCACAGGTCTCCTCCTGACCCGAAGAAAACATCAGGCTGTGCACCTCAATAAGCGGCCGCTCCTCGCTCTGCATTTAGTGGCTCCAATCCAGAGGGAAAAAAAAGATCACAGCGAAAATACTTCAAAGGACGCGGCTAACGGCCATTTTCCGCCTCTTTTTTCTGCTCCCACTCAAGTTTCTCGTTTCTTACAAAATCAACTCTATAAGCCTATACATCAGGTACAGCCTGGATAGTTCGAACGGGTTACAAAATATTTCCCATTATCAAATTAAGCGACTAATTTCGCGTTTCGACCCGTTTCTGCCAAGTGGAAAAACATTAGGCTACACGGTAGGGGGCGGACTGTACCACTCACTCTCGCCTACTTTACACAGGGAGAGCGCGGTGGAGAAATCCAAGGGAATTTTATTCAATGTCCTCCAACTTTCCATAAATATGTTCGTTATATATATACATCAAACGAAACCTGTCCTGGGTTATATTGTCTGCGTAAAAAACCCGTTTCCCTTAATGAAACAACTTCGAGCCAAATCACACGTTCTCCCTGCAGTGGCACAGTCCAAGTGCAGCACGGTTTGAGGCGGCACCTTCAATTATGTAAACAAAGAGTAAAATTTGGACAGTTTTAAAGGGATATTCACACCGTGTGTGTGTGTGTGTGTGTGTGTGTGTGGTTCAGCGCCTGGCTGAAAACCTTTAAGTAGTAAATACTATGTTGAGTAAAAAGTAGCCTTTTGATCTTTGGAGTTATTTAAGCGCAGTGGTTTAATGGTTAGCATTGTGCCCTTGCACCTCCAGGGTCTGGGTTCGAGTCCCGCTTGGAGTCTGTATGCATGGAGTTTGTATGTTCTCCCCGTGCTTGCTGAGTTTCCTCCACAGTCCAAAGACATGCAGATTAGACTAACTGGCATTCCCAAATTGCCCACAGTGTGATAATGAGCAAGTATGTGTGTGCCCTGCATACCACGCCTCATGTCCTAAGTCATCTGGGATAAGCTCCAGACCCCACTGTGACCCTGTATATACAGGATAAGGCAGTATAGATGATGAGAGTTGTGAGAGCACGATGCCAGGATGAGACAAGATATACTGAGACACATATTTCAACCAGAGGTGACGGCTGTAAATCTGATCTTTGGAGTAATTTATCCTGTTTTAATGGCAAAGTGTAGACATATATAATGTATCTGTATTATGTGATGCGTGTTTTATATCCGCATTCTGGAATGAATGGTTGTTTGTTTTCTGTAGTCGTACTGTACGTCTTCAGCTTGACCCTGTCCCTTTTAGACCTGTTAATCCCCCGTCATTAAATGACTCAACATTATCTTCTGTAAGTACTTTATCCTGGCCAGGGTTACAATGGATTCAGATCCTATCTCAGGATGCCAGATATAAGGTTAAATTATACCATATACTGTACTATGCACATTGCATACATATACCCACCGATGTGTTTTTATGATGTGGAAGGAAACTATGTAAATATGCTTGCAAGCAATGTAACAGTTCTTATATTTACTTATTTTGCTTGTGTCCATGTACAAATATGCTAAATTGCAATAAGCTGTACAAACTGTGTACATTATATTATATGAATGTAAGCTTTTTTAAAGTAACATACTCGGGTAACATGTACTACCAAAAAAAAAAAAGTCACCAATTCCGAAGGACCAATTTATTGCAACAACGACAACCATGAATGTTTGAAGTGACTGGAAGTGGGTTAAGAGCTATCCAACACATTAATTATTAATACCTGTAAGGACTGTGCTAAATTGTCAACTTCTCTAAAGAAATGTGGTTGGAAGGAATCATAAATGGAGATCACTTAGACTAAGAGCATTTCCACATGCACAATGAGAAGAGAACTCAAGGGATTGGGACTAAACGGCTGTGTAGTCATAAGAAAACCACTCGTTAGTGAGGCTAATAGGAAAAATTGCTACAATTAGAGCAATGCACCTTAGAGCAATGGAAAAAAGTAATGAGTCCAGATTAAGGCTATTCCAGAACAATGGTCATGTCAGAGTAAGAAGGGAAGTGTATGAAGTGATGTGCCCATTATGCATAGTGGCCACTGAACAAGCCTCTGGAGGCAGTGTTATCATCTGGGGTTGTTTCAGTTGGTCAGGTCCAGACCTGTATCATTACGTAGCAATAAAATGAAGTCAGCTGACGACCTGAATGACCAGGTTACCACATCAACTGAGTTTTTTTTTTTTTTTTTTTTTTACTGATGGTGCATTTATATGTAAAGATGATTCTGGGAGCATGGGGGATCATTTTGACACATGAACTAGCCACCACATTATGCAACATAATTAAAGCTGTAATCAAGGTGATTAAATGAATAATCAAGTGTGTAACTGTTTTTTAGCCAATAATGTCCCAGTTTTTCTTTAATGTTATCTTTCACCACTGGTTAAACATGTAAAATCATTACAACATTTCTGAACCATCTGTTTATAATGCCACCCAACTTAACCCAGGTTTGTGTTGTCTGTGCTCAGGGTATAGTTACGACTGCTGTCCTTTTGCTGCTCCAGCAAATGATTGCACATGAATGAGCCATTTGCTCCACAACTGCTGTTTGTCCAAACACACTTCCATTCCTGTTCTATCTTAGTAATTATAGATAATACCAGACCATAGAGGAGGGGTTCTTAAACGTTTCTCCACCAAGAATCCTTTTAGCGTTTATAAAAGCTTTTTCTTCAAATGTGTACAAAATAATACTGGAACCCTAGAGTCGTTATTCCTGAACTTTCCCACTGTCAGAACACATTAAGTCAAAGTTAATGTTATTCTAATAACAAAAGGGAACAGAACTGGAGGGCTATGTTTAGGTGGTCATGATGGGAGAAAGAGATTGTGTAGTGACCCTGCTGCAACTGAAGATTTGTACCTTTTCAGAAGTGGTCCTGTCACTTAAGCTTGGGATTAGTTTACCTGTTGTCCCACTCTGCCGTGTCTGTTGGTGTCACTGCAGTCGTTCACAGTTCCCTGATGTTTCCTGTTCCAGGAAAGGTTTCTGTTTTAGTTTTTCCCTCAGCATAGTTTTATTAATGGCAACTACATTTAAAATGTAACTTTAACATAGTTAATCTTCAGTCTTAAAGTATCATAAAAAAAAAAAAAAGAATTCTTTCAAAATTTTTCAGTGATAAATAAACCTAACTTTCCTTTCATGAGCATTTCATTCACTGAATCGGTCAGTTTCCTGATCTCTTCACAAACCATGTCAGCTGAGATAACCACCGCAACGTCTGAAATGCTACACAGAAGTAAGTCGTCTTCCCTCACTGTAAACCTCATGCTCGGAAAAGGCTCCGAATTTCTCAACAGAACACAAGTCAGTTAAGGAAGATTTTTATGATCTGAAGAGAAATACGTGTTTAAACGAGAAGATTAAGTCAGTGGCGAAGTTATTATTCTCTCCTGCCATTGTTGGTTAGCCACGCAGTGATGTACCTTGATGTACACTACTGCAACCCAATGGAGCAATGTCCAGAATTCAAATCATGGCCTTCTCGAATGTTGCTGACGAAAGAGTCTTCAAGAAACTCGCAGTATGTTTGGGTTTTGACTTTCCTTCAATATTTAACCTGAAAAGCTTCAACTGGCTCTTCATTATTGATATTAGGCCACAACAGTAGCCCTTTTTCACCTTACTCTGTGCCCATTAGTGATCCACTCACAGGCCAACCCATCTGGTCTATTTTCACTCCCTCATTTCACTTGTGAATAAAACGTCTTAGAAATTGGTCTTTTTGTCAGTCCCATCATGATTCTTCATCTTGTCAGCCATATTTACCTAAGCCGTAAACATGAGCACTTGACACTTTAGACTTCTGGACACTCCTGAAAGGTTCCAGTTCAAAAATATGATGGTAATGGGTTTTATGTAGTCAAATTGTGCCTTTTGTTTGCTGCACCATTTTTTTTTTTTTTACAATCCCTTTGAATATCTGGAGGCTATTCAACTGGACTTCTTTCTTGTTAGGTAGATATGTTTCACTATTCATCCAAAGAGCTTCTTCACTGAAGCCCAGTTGACATGACTCAACTTCCCAGATATCCTCTGACAAAGCGTGATAAGGCCCGGTGGTCATGTCCCCAGATTTTGCAATCTGCAATGTGCTGCATTCCTATGAAAGTTTTTTTTTTTTTTTTAATATCCCACAATTTGCGTTGCCTGCAAAAATAAAAACCAAAATGATAAAAAAAAAAATACTTTTGGCTGGAAGCCAAAATATTTTATTTACATAATTGTTATACTTAGCAAACCATCCAGTTATTCCGCATGCTCTGTGGATGAAGGTATTTTCCCATGGACGAGGCCACCACTATGAGGACAGAAATGTTTTCTCCAAAAAATTCAAGTGATTAATAAGAATAACATTTTATTGTTTTGCAATAACTCTTCTTTCTAAAAAAGACAGCCAGACTATGTTAACAAAATGACAGTATGACAGAACCACCAGACCTGTCAAGCACTGAGACCTGTACTCTTCTGTTGGTTTATCTCCCACAAGCATTCACCCACTTGGCTAGAATATAATGACCAGATTATGTTGTATCATCCTTCAAATGTGCCTTTGTAATCACGTCCTTATGCACTGCAGTCCTACCATAATATCCTATCTTATCTTGCTGAATTTGATCATGTCCTCTAGTTACCTAAGGAAAATTCAGTCTTCACTCATCAAACCTCAAAAATCCTTAAATATATTGCTCCAACTTTAAAAGCACATACACATACTCAGGTATCATAGTCTGTGAGTCACATATCATCTTGATGGATAACACATGCAAGCAGACTGTTTAAAGATACGTGACTGGATATAATCAGTGCAGGGTGTGTGTGTGTGTGCTCAATAAAGGACAACTGTCAGGAAGACAGAATACATGACACATCTGCCAAGAGAGGATTGTGCAGTAGTGACGCAAATACTATGTGGAATACATGATGACGTTTCTTAGGCACACAGCCAACTGTTATTGTTCTTGCACTTGTTCTCATGTGTTATTATGCACATACACAGGAAGTAGCACAGTATTGATGAAAGCAAACACTGGCTTAGTACTTAAAAAAATGCTAAATGAACTTCTTGATTACTGCTTTAATGTACTATAGCTATTATTTACAGTTAAATAATTGTATGTTCTTTTAGAATTTGTACATTATATATACAGTACATATATACTTAATTAATTCGTTCATTCATTCATTCATCTTCAGTAATCACTTATCTTGGACAGGGGAATGTTTAATCTGGAGCCCATCCTCAGAACATTGGTCATAACGCAGCAATACGCCCTGTGCACCATGTACAGACACAATGCTGCAGTTATTTCCATCTAGGGCCACTTGAGCATAGCAAATCCACCTACCGGAATGTTTTGAGATGTGGGAGGAAACCAGAAAACTCAGAGGGAAATGAGCATGGATCCAGGAATCCACTGAGAGTTCAGAATTGAACCAGAGACCCAGGAGGTGCGAGTTGTCTGTTGTGTCACGGTGCCACCATCTTACAGTAGTTTAAAAAAAAATTTTTTTATGGTGTCATATGCTGTACCTACTGAAAACTTATTCTATCCATAATGTTTGTTAGTTACATCTAATAACAATGATTCAGTGCCACTTGATTGTTCTGTGAGCTCTATTGTGATTGTATTGTGTTACACAGTATAGTCATATCCCATGATTAGTCATAATTAAACTGGCTTAGTATAAGGCTTTAGTATTAAAAAGCGCCCCTTTGTGCCGTGTCAGATACTATGCATTGGGTGTGCCTTTGACGTGTCTTTGGCCGGGTTTTTTATTATGTTAGACGGACTGTGTGGTGAAGCCTGAATGTGGTCTCCATGCTGATGAGGTCATGGCCACGGGGCGAGTTTGGGATCAGCTGACATCAACGTGACATGCAAGGAGAATGGCTGGAATGTGCTGAAGTGTTACCAGCACACAGTTTGCTCACATGAATGCCGCACAAAAGTGTCATTATTAACACAGCATGCATGATGGAAACCTTGCTAAAGATAAAACCTTCTCAGAGACTTGGAAGAATGTAATAGACCCTTCAAGTTATAAGCACAAGTTAAGTACTGCATGGTTTTCATTACACGAAACACGTCCATCTCGTCCTACTCAGGATACACACCAAATGTTCCAATTTCTGTTTAGATTGCACACTATTTGCACATCATGTTTAATGAGTCAACAAGGCCTAAGAAAAAACACTTTCTTATTATTCCTCAGATGTCTTCCTGTTTTTCACAAGGTTTATGACTGAAAAAAAATCTCTTAGAAATGATGAAACATTTCACTTAATAGTTGACTTGATCTGAAAGACTTGATCTGACTTTAGTATTGTAATAGAAATGAAGTGACCCTTTAGAACACCCTTATCCAGAGCAACTTACCTCTTATCTCATTACACATATGAGCAGTTGAGGGTTAAGGGCCTTGCTGAAGGGTCCAACAGTGGCATGCTAGTGGTGCTGGGGTTTGTACCTGGAACTGATCAGTAGTCCAACACCTTAACCACTGAGCTACCACTGCTGCATCATTCACAAAGCTCTACCTAAGATTAAATTCTGACATTTATCATCAATATCAATACTGGATAGACATTTACAGTTCCCTTTTAGATTTCTCAGACTGTACTTAACATACTGTTACACTTTTGTTAGCAGCAAAGAGGATCATAAATCCCTAGATCATGTTCCTATAAAGTTCTGTTTCAGGCCCTCTTATTTTTCTTATTATAACATATAGTTTACAATATAGTTGGCTTTTACAGCTATGGGGATGGTGTACCTAATATTTATCTGTTTACTCAGATTCCACAGAGCTACACAAAATTATTACCAAAATCCAGATTGAAAAACATGAAGCTCTTCAAGCTGTGTTTTTTTTTTTTTTTTTTTAAGGAAAAGTCAGTACTCATGATTGACAACTTGTACCAGAATGATTGGCAGAGTAGAATATTGAAAAGAAAAGGAAGGGCTCATGCACCAAAGCATGCCACTTCACTTGTCAAACATGGTGGAGACAGTGTTGTGGCATGAGCATGTAGGGGCAGCCAGTGTAACTGGGTCACTGATGTTTATTGATATATACACAAGATTGGACAAGATCCTCTCAGGTGCCATTTTGACTTGTTTTGGCTTCATTTTAAATTCAATGTGGTGGTGACTGACGCAAAATGTAAAAGGCGTTCAAATACCTATGGACCGTATGGTACGTCACTTAGAAATATCATATCTTATTTGCATCCTTGCCCTTCCCTTACTAGGTTGATTAGTATTATTGTTTGGCCAGGCCAAGCTCCTGTGGTCATAGGTTCACCAAAACTAGACAGCTAAAAATCAGAAATCATTGCCTAGTCCTTTTTCCAGTCTTCAACTGTCCAGTTTCAGCGAGCTTCTTCCCATTGAATACGCATATTCCCATGAATGGCTGACAGGATTGGAACCGTATAAGGTCTTCTGCTGTTGTACTCCATCCAAGGTTTGACATATTGCACCGAGTTGTTTTTTTTGCCCACCTCGGTTGTAAAGGAAAAAGCAATTACTTGATTTACTGCAAAATTCCTGTCAGCTTCGACCAATCTGGACATTCTTCTCTAACCTTTCACATGAACAAGTCCTTTCCACTCATTATTTATTTATTTTTACATCATTCTATGTAATCTCTAGAGTATGTTCCCAAAGGATCAGCAGTTTATGAAATAGTTAATCCAATCTGACACTAGCAACCATCTCACGATTGCTGAGATCATTACGCATTTCCTGGTTCACATATCTAAACTACAAGCTTTTAACCTGAAACCTCAAGTAGGAAACATTATCCTTGGCAAATATGTTAACACCTGTAGGCCTGCTATTACTGTACCCGGGGTCATTAAAGGAGACTGTTGCGATTTCAGTAACAGTATATGGGACTGCACAATAAGTAGACTTGTTCAGTGAGGCAGTAGGTGGAGGATGACTACCCCTACTGTTCAATACGACACAGTGCTAGTAATCCAATAATAATATTTGTATACAGAGGACCATTATTTAAATACATGCCATTACTTCTAGTATTGTTATAATAATTTGCAGCCTGAATATAAAAAATACACAGAATATTACAAACCTGGCCTATACTGTTAAGATTGTTCAGATGTGGTATACGAGATTAAAAAATTAATTTCTGGTACATTTGCTATTCCTGGGTAATTACTACTCTCTCAACACTGCCTGCAAAGAAACTGTAATAAAATGATACGAGACATTATTTATTAAGCATCCCTTTTAATAACGCTCACCAGTTTAACAAAAAATGAAATATTCCTTGTTAAAGAAATACATTAAAGAGTGTATTGAATGGATTATGAGATGTCCCTTTCCCACCTCCATTGTACTTGAGAATAATTACAGTAGAAGTATCTGCTGCATGGGGTGCCTGCCTTTCAAGACCAGATTGTTGCATTGGTGTATTGGTGTTAAACTGTAGTATGCAACACACACACCTGGCTGCCTTTTCCATTAACAGACTTTTTTTTTTTTTTTAATGGGTACCCTGGGAAAAAGACACAGAACATTCAGGAACCTCAATGCATGTGGTGTATTTGTTCGCGTGTGTGGTTTTACGCAATTAAGCAAGTTCAAGACTGCAGAACAAATGTAGTGGAGTGTCAGTACAGAGTCTTTAAAACACACATTCTCAACTTTCATTTTTACGAAAGGATAAAAACCCTTCTGTCAAAGAACGCTAACAAAGATGTAGTATTCAAAGTGGTTCAACTGAAAAGAGATTAAAAATTAATCAAAACATAAACAAGTCTAACTGTCTGTTCAGATGGCTTAGCTCTGGCAACTCTACCGACAATAAGGAATGCCACTGTAGAGAAACTGATAGTCAAGAAAAAGGATCCAGATGGATTGGTTCATGGAGTGTATGTGGCCATGCTTTGGCCAATCCCTGCTCTTCTTAGATGGGGCTGGGTCGGTGCTGTGGGTTTATAGAGCACGCGTTAGATCAGGTGTAAAGGGAAACCGGAGAGCCAGAGTTTAATAGGGTATCTGCTGTGGGTGGAATAGAACTGGCCTTCAGAAGACACGCACACTACTTTCTCAGCTACTTGTCTCCGTCACACTGAAACAAGACAGAGAAAACAAAATCAGATATCACTTTAAACCCAAGTACGTAGAGGCACACTGAATAGATCACTCATCAGCCTGGGTACAATTCGATTGATGATAGTGATAAATAGATTTATGATTGAGGATCCTTTCAGAATCAAGAACATGCATATATGTGGAAACCGGGTATAGCGTTAAGACTTCATTAATTTTTTTATTAATAGCTGCAGTCAAGGTTAATCCCCGAGAGAACACACAGACACTAGGTCAGATGCATTTGCAGAATAATACACAGACGAGGACAGAAATTTATTTTTTGTCCAAGGCAAAATGTGCTACATGATGATGTATTCATTCTTTTCAATCAGTTTGCATGAATACATTTACAGTATCTATCAAGTGACTTCACCTTACCACCATTATAATACACTATCTATTTTTAGCTATAGAAATTAGCTATAGAAAATATATTGGGCCACAAATTTGTAATTGTTACACATGTCCCAAACCGTTGCCACCAAGTGCACAGCTGTATTACTACTGTGGTTGGGCAACACAATGCCATGCAGAAATGTAGTTAAAAGTACAAGTACAGATATTTGCTACAATATGTACTGTAGTGGACTAGAAGTTAAAATTATCATCTAATATCAAACTAATCAAGTCAAAATATGAATATGAAATATGTACTGAAATACCTTCCACCCACCCCTGTCCTCATCAACTGTTACAATGCCAAAATGTCTTCTCACCTGACCACAGTAATGCTAACGTGGCTAAAAGAGCAAATTCCAAACAGGTATGCTCTAAAATGTAAAGACTTCCCAGAAGTGTGAAGTTGCACGCCGGGCTAGCTAATGAATTATTTATTTACACCCGGGAATAAAGGCCTCACCATCTCTTGTCCCTTGGTAAGCTGCCTATTGACTGCTTGTAGTAATTCTTGTAGTTCCTGAACTGTCTGGTTCAACCCTGCAGCCATCTTCTCCTTGTGCTCTATCTCTTCCTATGAAAGAAATCATACATGTACAAGCAAAACTCATTAAAATAGCATTGTTCTTATCCCGGTTGTACATGAAACTATAAACCCAGGACGCCAGGCATCTCTGACCATCATTGCCTTTATTGTAGACATGATTTTATAAAGCTCCCATTAAAAAGGCAAAAGCCTTCTCATCACCTCAGCAGTTAGGCTACTGTACTGGATCAGGTTGCTCTGCCCTGCTTCCTTCGATATCTCCTCCTGGATCAGCTCCAGAGACTGCTGTGCCTGTCAGGATATAAAAATGAGTCAGTATGCCAATTAGTCAGAGCAAATCTAAACTCTAAACCCACTAAACTCTGTACTTCACCTTGTAGAGATCTCCAGCCACTTTCATTCGCTCGCTCTCCTCCATCTCCAGCTTGCCCAGAGTCTGAGTCAGCTGTGTCTTCAACTAAAACCAAAAAAAAAAGCCCAAACCATCCAAGTGTTAACCTCTAATCGCTTAATCGGTAAAGGAGTCATTTAGAAAAAGCTAATTCTGTTTATGATGGCTGCAGTTTGTTAAGCTTGGAATTAGAAACACATTCTGTCAAACAAGTACTGAGTGCTGTAGTTGTGCAACACTTTTCCGTAACTGAATAAAGCTAATACACACGTGGACAAAATTGTTGGTACCCTTCGGTCAATGTAAGAAAAACTCACAATGGTCACAGAAATAACTTTAATCTGACAAAAGTAATAATAAATAAGAATTTTATGAATGTTAACCAATGAAAGTCAGACATTGGTTTTCAACCATGCTTCAACGGAATTATGAAAAAAAAATGAACTCATGGAACAGGCCTGGACAAGAATGATGGTACCCCTAACTTAATAGTTTGTTGCACAACCTTTTGAGGCAATCACTGCAATCAAACGATTCCTGTAACTGTCAATGAGACTTCTGCACCTCTCTGCAGGTATTTTGGCCCACTCCTCATGAGCAAGCTGCTCCAGTTGTTTCCGGTTTGAAGGGTACCTTTTCCAGACGGCATGTTTCAGCTCCTTCCAAAGATGCTCAATAGGATTGAGGTCAGGGCTCATAGAAGGCCACTTTAGAATAGTCCAATGTTTTCCTCTTAGCCATTCTTGAGTGTTTTTAGCTGTGTGTTTTGAGTCATTGTCCTGTTGCAAGACCCATGACCTGATACTGAGACCCAGCTTTCTGACACTGGCCAGCACATTTCTCTCTAGAATCCCTTCATAGTCTTGAGATTTCATTGTACCCTGCACAGATTCAAGACACCCTGTGCCAGATGCAGCAAAGCAGCCCCAGAACATAACAGAGCCTCCTCCCATGTTTCACAGTAGGGACAGTGTTCTTTTCTTGATATGCTTCATTTTTCCGTCTGTGAACATAGAGCTGATGTGCCTTGGCAAAAAGTTCCATTTTTGTCTCATCTGTCCATAAGACATTCTCCCAGAAGCTTTGTGGCTTGTCAACATGTAGTTTGGCATATTCCAGTCTGGCTTTTTTATGATTTGTTTTCAACAATGGTGTCCTCCTTGGTCGTCTCCCATGTAGTCCACTTTGGCTCAAACAACGACGATCCGACACTGATGTTCCTTGAGCATGAAGTTCACCTTGGATCATTTTAGAAGTCTTTCTGGGCTCTTTTGTTACCATTCGGATTATCTGCCTCTTTGATTTGTCATCAATTTTCCCCTTCAGCCACGTCCAAGGAGGTTGGCTACAGTCCCATGGATCTTAAATTTCTGAATAATATGTGGTCACAGGATCATCTAGCTGCTTGGAAATGGTCTTATAGCCTTTACCTTTAACATGCTTGTCTATAATTTTCTTTCGAATCTCCTGAGACAACTCTTTCCTTCGCTTCCTCTGGTCCATATTGAAGTAAGTGGACACACCTTGAATTAACATGTCCCTTTGGTCACATTATTTTCAGTATTTTCTAGGGGTACCATCATTTTTGTCCAGGCCTGTTCCATGAGATTATTTTTTAAAAATAATTCTGTTGAAGCATGGTTGAAAAGCAATGTCTGACTTCTTAAATTTTTTTAAATTATTACTTGTGTCAGATTAAAGTTTCTGTGACCATTGTGAGTTTTTCTTTCATTGACCGAAGGGTACCAACAATTTTGTCCACGTGTGTAAATATGAACAGATTAATAAAGGGTCCTGGAGCATGTTTAAAACATGAAAATATTCTCGAAAGAATACTGGACAGGATGTAGAAATGACAGCAAAGGACGAGCACAAACAACTAACACAGGACGACAAGACGGTAAACGTACATGTTAATGCTGTGAGTGAATCAGAGAGAAAGAGAAAAAGCAGGACTAAGACTGGACACGCGTACAGACTAGAAAAGCAAGCTGTGTAGGTCCTGTCCCCATAGAAAAGAAGATAAAGTAGTAGTTGGTTAGGCCCCCTGATCCTGCACTAGCTCAGGCGGAGAAGAGCAGAGAGGTATTACTGCATGGGGAGAAGCGCTTACCAAATTCAGCTCCTCATTCTGCCTGACAGCCTCTGTATAGGAGCCATCAAGCTTACTTTGTAACTCGGTCAAGAGATCTTTAAGCTGAAATGAAGTTTGACAAATGACCGTGGTGAGTGTGTATGGGGGGTATATTAAAGCAAACTCGAAGCAACATATTCAAACTATATTGTTATATATTTTTGGAACTGGGTGGAATCTGTTGATCTGCAATATGCACAATTAATTCTACACGCAGCACAGCACTGTGACTGAAGTAGACAAAATGCTTAGCTCTATTACTAAAGCCGGATCACTCCAGTTTTGGTTTACTGAATATTGCGCAAGGTCTTGCAGAGTGTATAGAGGGGTCTTATCTTGGAATTTTAGTCATAACGATTATGACTAAATATTCTGCTTTGCATGAATGAGCATAAGCTTGATTACTTAATATTCCGATTTCGTTTCCTCAAAGTATTCTTTTAAATTTTGTTTTTTAAGTTCCTTAAAAAAATTTGAACGACGAAATTAGCCTCATGTGAAATTCATATCATGGGAACACACTATAGACTTTTTTTTAGACATGGAATATGTAACATTTTGGACAATCCATAGAAAGGAAGTTTTACAGATTGTGCAAATCAGTGGTTCCCAACCCTGGTCCTAGAGGACCCCCCCATGCCCTGCACAGTTTTTAGACTTATGAATCGCTTTCAACCCGAAACAACAGTTAATAGGGTTCACCTAGTACGATTTCCAGATCAATATTTATAGAGTAAGCGCACTTCGACGCGTAGATCAGCCCTTAAACTCAAATAAAGTCATGTTAAGTGTTTAAAAAGAGGCTTAAGTCCTGCACAGGATGTCTCATAATAATAGTACTTTCACACTCATGAACAGCATACTGTACATTAGATAAATAAACTAACCTCCTAGCAGTACTGATGGACATTACATTAATTACTTTCATGCATGGTCAAAACACATGACGTTTAATCAGAGATGTTAAATACACAAAGACTAATCTACAATCACGTTCTAAATCTACACTCGTGCAACCAGTATAACCTAGAATAATAGGGTTGAGATTTGAGGACACTAGTCCTAAACACTGTGAGAAACAGAAAGGCTAATTTTTGATGCCAAATTTTTGTTTGCCATCAAAAATTAATGTTATACACAAATGACAGGACATGACATATAACACAAAACGGATCACATGTACAAGTGAGCATTATGCTGTACTTTGCGTACCTCTCGGACTTCTGACACATAAGTGGCACTCTCGCGCTCCGCTCTCTGCAGTTCAAATTCCAGGTGCTGCTTCTCTCTTCTCAGCTACAGTGGGATTTCAAAATAAATAAATAAAGAATGCTCAAACAGTTTCATGCAGACATCTTTGTTGCAGATTCATGCAGACCTAGTCTGCTTGAGGGTATAAAAGGCCAAAGGAAATATAAAAATAGATAAAAAGCATAAAACTTGCTCATGACACAATCTTAAAATTAGTAATTGAGAAGTCAAAAAGGAAAAAACGTCTTTGGTACCCTGCACAGAGTCTAGAACTTCCTCTACCGCCTCATTTCCTTTAGAATTCTTTGACTAACTCACACTCTCCAGATCGCCATCTGAGCTCAGTCTGTCCACTTCCTGTTCCAACACGGTCACCTTCAACGTCATCTAGGGATAAAAGTTGAGAAAAGTTCATCTATTAATAAGAAACTTGAGACATTTTTCTTGAGACAATTAAGAAACTTTAAAGCCACCAGCCAGAGATAGGAGCTGTATGCTGCGGAGCCATAAAAAGTCTGTTTTAGGCTTTTTGGCCAAAAGTGTATGCAGGAAGCCCTGTGGTAGAGAAGTATAATCCTAGGAAAATCAATTATAAGTGCTCTTATTACACTTCTTGTCAGTTGAATAATCAAGAGCATGATTAATGATTTTGGCTAAAAATTGCTGAGGGTGAGGAGTTGATTTTGTTTGTCTAGTGAGGTTTTGGTTGATTTCTCTTCTAGGTGGGTGTTTAGGTCAATGGCATATTTCAAAGAGAACCTGGAGAAAGGTCTGGCATTTCTTAACCAATAATAAGCCAAATGATGATATGCCTTTTGTGCATTCATGTAACACAATTACGCCGAAGTACATCATATTACCACATATATGGCAGTGGAGAAGACAAAAAAATGAAAAACAAAGGGATTTTTGTGCTATCACAGGTTTTCTAAGCATTTGAACAGTGCCAAAGAAATGCTCCTTGTCATCAATAAGTGGTAATAAGGCAACAGGGGAACTTAACCATATATTGTGGTAGGGGTGTGCAAGCAGAGGAATTTAAAATGTGTGGACGATATTCAGTGCCTATGTGATAAATTCCATTTTCCTTATGTATACTGACAATTCTTACGCTAAAATAAAACCATTTCGACCTACAGTGTTAAACTGAACTGAGATTCATTACAACATGCAGACTTTAGAGTTGTTGAAAGATTTAGATGTAATGCCAATGCTTCTAACCAATAATAGTGTACAATCATTAGACATTTTTGTGACCGATTTACTGTAAAATCTCACCTCCCTTAGCTCGCTCTGTGTCAGATCCAGTTTCTCCCTCCAGTGGCACTCCTCCTTTTCCACACTGTTCTGTAACCTCTGTAGGATGCCCTCCTGAAAACACAACAAACTTAGAAAATAGTCTGGCACTAGAGAGGTCCATGGACAAACCATGCTAAAAACACAAGCTCAGAAAAACAGAAGGACAGGATTATATGCTTAGGACACTAAATAAGTGAAAAATAACGCCACTGATTTATGGTTTATTCATCCAAAAAGAGCAGGTGGCTATAAGGAACTTATCTTACCGTATCTGCCAAGACTTTCTTGTACGTCTCACAATCCTTCTGTAAAACCTTCTGGGCCTCTTCAGCCTCTTTTAACTTTTCTGTCAAATCCTGGTGGAAATACGAACAAAAGTAACAATGAAGACACATGAATGCACTCGCACTAAAAATACGATCAAGCGTAAAAATGTGTTATCGTGCATTACCTGGACACAACCATCATCTGCACCTGTTGCAGAGCCTGTCCGATCAGCTGAAGCCATGGAGCTCTCAAAGTTCTGCAGCCACTCTTTATGGCTCTGAACAGGAAGGAGGAAAAGAAAAAAAGTTATTAAAGTCTTGCTTTAGTTTTCAGACTTTACGGAATATGCCATTGTTTCCATTGTGCACCTGGTCAGTAGGAAGAGGCACATGTGGGAGAAGTCTGTGCAGAACTGCTTTACATTCGGCCTCAGCAGCCTCCAGTGATGTCTGACTCTCCTGCAAGAGAAACAAAAAAAACACAGAAAAATGAGTAACAAATTTAGTTATTTTTCGTCTACATGCATGCTCAATGGTTGTCCAAAATAGCTGCAAAAAAACAAAAAACAAACTAACAAAAAAAAACACTTACAAACCGAAACCCGTAACTCTACACTTAGTATTTTTTTTTTTTGGAAGATCCAGACACCCGAGAAGTGATCCAAGTGCGACTCACGCATTGGACTTCATAGTGATTGTAAACACACCCTATCGATGAAGTACATGAATTGTCCCGACTAAATACACACACACACCCAATGTAACCTAAAACCCTCATTTCACTGAATGCTTGTACTGGGTGCTATAAAACAATTGAAGCACAGTACAATGGCCAAAAAGATTTACCCTTCATTGCTTGAATAAGTATGAGCTAACTTCAAGTCTTTACAAACAATAATAACATTTTGTGCTATTGGCAAAGCTCAGCTTGAGAGATTAACCTTGATATTGTTTCCACTGCCAAGCAAACCATAACATAATTAAAGACCATGGTTAAATTTGGATTTTTCTTACAGTACCAGGATACTGAGACCATTGACTATTCAAACACATTCTGCACTCAATCATCCTATCTTTAGTAGTGTTGCTGTAACCGTCTGCCAAAGTTTCATTCACTGCTCATCCATCAGTGTTCTATTATTTTTCCACAGCTCAAATCACCGTTTTTTTTTTTAGGTTAGGCCGAATCCTAAGCAGCTTCGTATTTATTTCCTTGAGGCAGAACATAAGGTCAATGTACGCTTGCATGGCATGCTAGTTTACCTACAGCTACAGAATAAACATGACTGTTTTCCTGTTGAACAGCTGGCTATTCAACTTGTCTTCTTCACCGGCTTGGATAATTTATTTATTTATGTTTGTTTGTTTAGCCTTTCTACGTCATATACATTACTGTACAGTTTTGCTGGAAGGCAGGGGTCACAATGCTAGGGTTAGCTATTTTACGACGCCTCTGGAGCAGTCCGGGTTAATGGCCTTGCTCAACGGCTCAATAGCAACAACATGGCGGAGCTGGGGCTTGACCTGCCGACCTTCCGGTTAGTAACTCTGAGCCTTAACACACGAAGCCACCACTGCCCCTGCAAGTCTTATTTACATTTTGATGTTTAGCGAACACTACTGTTGTCACTCACAGGTATGCACTAGTAAGCAGAATAGCAGTTTAAAAAAAGGAAACTAGGCATACTAGCTACAAGAGCTATTCCCAAGGGTGCAATTGTTGCTTCTCTGCTACTCCCTTACCACTTGTATTTCCCTTTGGTAATAGCTTATACAATTTAATGAGAAGTTGTATATGGAAACAAGGTCATAGGTTTGTGCTTAAATTAGTGAACGAGAACTAAAGTTGTAAATGGGGAACTGAAGACACGATAGAGCACGGTTTAGTCCAAGAAAATCTAGTCAACTGTTTTACTACATCATACCTAAACTGCATAGGACTGAGAAAAACACATAAATGTACAATACAAATGGACATTATATGGACAAAAGTATTTAGCCAAACCTGTTAATAATTTAATTCAGATATCTGATCCCCAGTGTAGGACAATCGTAATGCTTCAATATACCACTATGTACCAATATATACTTGGCAACAGTGCACAAAGCAAGGACTATTAAAGACATGGTTTGACGAGTTCCGTGCGGAAGAACTTGACTGGCCCACACAGAGCCCTGACCTCAACCCTATCGAGCACCTTTGGGATGAAGTGGAATGGCAATTGCGAGCCAGGCCTTCTCGCCCTACATCAGTGCCCGACCTTTTAAATGCTCTACAGAATGAATGGGCACGAATTCCCATCGAAACACTCCAAATCTTGTAGACATCCTTCCAAGAAGTGTGGATGCTGTTATAGCTAAAAAAAAAAAAAAAAAAAAAAGGGAGACTCCAAACTCCATAGTGAAGTACGTGTTTGGATACAATTTCATTGCAGGTTTGGCCAAATACTTTTGTCCATACAGTTTGTGTCACTTGCTAGTGTGAACCTAGATTAAACGACAAACACCCTAAAACCACACCAACTGATCATATAACCAGTTCTAACCATCAGTAGTCACCATACTTAAAAACCTATGAAGCAACTCTTCCTACTTTTACCAGGAATAATACGAGGCAAATTAATTCAGGACACACATAGTCCCAGGCCAAAATTAGTCACAAAGCTGTAACACACACTGAAGGAAAATATATTCACATTCAGAGTCAATCAACAGGTGCTATGCATCAGATGTCTGATAAAGTGAGCAGATTTTATTCCAATGCACTAAAGAGAAGGAGCTAAATGCGCAGAAGAATCACACTCTGTGTAATAAGAGCTCCAGTCCTGTGCCTGTTTATAGATTATGCAAATAGCTTTCTGCATTTAGCACCTCTGCACATGTCCAGGAAGGAAAGCCCATGTTAGAAGACGACATTTTCAGACTTCACTGTGTTCACAGAGACGATAAGAACACACATGGAATGAACAAAACAGGGGCCGGCCCAAACCCTCCACATACACAAAACTCAGAAATAGTGTTCAATACTTTGATTAAAAAAAATTAATATATATATATTACTGTTGATCCTGCCAGACATATAAATATCATTTATTAAGCAAATTAAAGCTTCATATTTTCCAGATAGACTGCTGATAATTGTCTGTGCTTGGGTGCTGGATTCACCATCGTTAAGGCAGGATAGAGACATGGTGGGTAGAGAGGGAAAGAAATGACAGGTTTGTTATGTGAAAAATATCCATGAGGTGGACTAACATGACAATGGAATGATTCCTAAACTAAATGACCACCTAAACCAGATTGCAGCTGCACACTCATTTTATTTCTCAGTCATAAAATTGAAATGTCTTTATCTTTCAACTATAAAGAATGCTTGAGTACAAACTGCATATAAAAGCATCAAGGCAATTAATGTAATGATTCCAAAGAAAGTTTTTTTTCTTTTCTTAAACTTTCAATAGTGTTAGTTTACATGCATTGCAGCCATGTAGCTGTTATGACACACAAAAATGAGTTTGCAGCTTTACATGCCAGAGTTAATGAAAATGAAAACAATCGAACTGCTCAATTATTAGCAGTAGTTGAGGTGCTCTGATTTGGCTTTAAAAATGAAGCAGACTGGTGTTTCGATGCGAACCTTGGCGGTCTTGCTGAGTTTTCCCTGAAGCATGGTCTCGGTGGCTGACAACGCCTCCATAGCGCACCAGTTTTTCTCCCGAAGCTCCTGGTCAGTTTTAAAGAAACACGTTTTTCAGTTCAGCACTATAAACTTGCCGCAAACTGAAAAATTCCCTCACTTTTACTTTTACACTTTCACCAATAGCTCAACATATCACAAGCATTTAGTCAAGAAAAAAAATGTATGTCATATGCAATGGATGTACTTAGACTTGCGTCATTATTTTTAAAGAACCATGATTCAGTAGAAATTGTTTCAGTTCAGTTTGATAGTTGAAACTGAGGGGAAAAACCCCACAAAAAAAAACCCCCACAAAAAAGCAAATGCTAAATCAACATATTACCCATATTTTAGGTAACATTTCAGATTTACAACACCCCACAGAACAATCTGTTAACTGCTTCACTCATATGCGACTGTGTTGAACAAAACCTCAACTGCTAGGAGATCTCGGATCATTGCTTAACTCTAAATTACGAAATGTACCTCAGGAAATCTCTGCAACACTGCATCATCAATTAAACAGACATTTCTTATAAAAAGAAAAATAGAACGAAAAAAAAGTCCATTTTACCCATGGCCTAATTAAGAAAAAAATGTATAAACTGAAAATGGTACAAATGTAAAGTCAAAGTATTCTGCAATAAAACAAGGAGAATGGGGAGGAATGATTTTGAAAAAAAAAAAAAAATCATAGCAAAAATTAAATTTTCTGATCTGAAGACTATATAGATTTAGTACAATGATAGATTAATAAAAGCAAAGATTTGCCAAGCAGTATGGCAGAGATTACAGAATTACAGTGCATCTGCAAATATATTAATATTTCGGCAAAGTTATTTTATTAAAAAAAATGTAAACCCTCATGTTCTATATTCATCACGCATCAAGTGAAATATTTCAAGCCATTATTTTGTTTCCATTTCAATAATTACCAAAAATCGAGTCTCAATACTTGGTCAGGGCTTCTTTAGCAAACATTATTGTATCAGTCCTGCATTAATGAAGACCACGCTGCTTTGATATCAGACTTCAGCTCGTCTATATCGTTGTCTTGGTTGTTTCTCATCTTCCTCTTGACAATCGCCCATAAATCAGGCAAGTTGTCTGGGCAATCAAGCACCGTCATGGTCAGCAAACTGTCAGGATCAGCTGTTAGTGGTAGTTCTGTGGAAACTCTGGGACCTTGATCTCCAAATGAAATGCAACATTGATTTTCACCTGAAAAGCGATATTTGGACCACTGAGCAATGTTCCAGTTCTTTTTCTTTTAAGCCCAGGTAAAAAAAAAAAAAAAAAAAAAAATGTTTACATTGTCTCTGGTTCAGAATGTTGCTCGTTCCTTGATATTAGCAACACAAACGTTGTAGCCCATTTCCTGATGATGTGCATGGTGGCTCTTGATGCACCGACTCCAGTCTCACTCCACTCCTTTTGAAGCTCACCCAAGGTGTTGAATCAGTTTTGCTGATTCAACTTCTTAAGACTGCCGTCACATTTAGCTTGTGCAACTTTTTCCTACAAACGTTTCTCTTCCAGTCAGCTTTCCACGAATAGGTTTTGATAGAGCACACAGAAATCAGTCAGCACTTTCAGTTATATCCTTCTATGGCTTTGAGGGTGTTGATGATCGTCTTCTGGACAACTGTCAATACAGCACTCTTTCCCATGATTACTGTTGTGTGTATTGAATTAGCCTGAGAGATAAACTATTTATACAGGATGTACAATAATTTACTCAAACTTATTATTTTGAGATACTGGATTTTCATTTGCTGTAAACCCTAGTCATCAGAATGAAAACAAAAAAAGCTTTTAATATTTCACTTTGTGTGTAATGAATCTAGAATATATGACAGTTTGACTTTCTGAATCAAATTACAGAAATAAAAACTTTTCCACAATATTCAATTTTTTTAGATGCACCATTTTTGTGATCATAGAACATCCATGAAACACTAAAAATCACAGGTTCAATATTATATTTTGTTGGCTTTGTTTTGTCGTATGTTATGCAAACTTCTGCACCCGACTGCAAGATTACAAAACTGCACTATAAGGATGCTGTAAAATTGTGATACAGTATGTACAGCCAGATTAAGTCATCGACCATTTTCAGCCCAAAATCTTGCTGATGGAGGCACAGCATGCAGCAGAAATGTCACAGACATATTTAAGATGCCCAATGTTTACACACACACACCCAGCCTAGCAGGTGTCAGTTCATCATGTATAGTGGATCAACCGCATCATGAAAACTCATGCACATGCAGAACTAAATTTTTCTAACCAACAAATATGATGGCATAAGAAAAAAAAACATTTGAAAACATTTAAAGAAAAATCTCTTTGCCACTTTTAATGGAAGGAATAGTGATTATGGAGTATGAGTTGAAGAGGAAATATTGAAACAAAAAGCTCATCCTTACATTATTCTTCCTCCGGTAAAGCTCCACTGTCTCTTTTAGTTCATGCAGCTCGGCCTGAATGTCAGACAGCTGCCTGTCCTTTTCAGCAATCCTGAAAAGATGGATGCACCATATGTAAACACAATCAGCAATGTTATTATTTGAATAAAGACATCCAGTGAATGAGGAGAAGAAAAAAAAAGAAAAAAAAAAAACTTACGCTGTCAGTAACTCCTTACTGGGAACTGCTGATGACATCTGCTGTATAAGGGATTTAAAGAAAAAAGTTAACCATTTAGGTTTAGGGATGCAACTTAAGGGGGGGGACATGAATGAGACATAAATGAAAACTTAATCGTAATCTAAATCTACTGTACATGTGTAATTCTGTAAAGCTGCTTTGGGATAATATCTACTGTATGTGCTAAAAACACTCTAGAAAAATAACCAAATTCACTGCAAAGCTACAGTAGATTTCAAGCAGCTTTCCAACTCCTGAAGAAATCCACAATATTTTTAAACAGTAGTGAAAATCATGCATTAAATATTGTGCATCATGACTCTTTTCATGATCATGTAATATGAACACAACATATCTTGAACAGAAATATTTTAATTTCCTGACAGCTGACCCTTATTTAAATTTTCAGCCACAACATTATGCAGAGCTCTACACAAACCTTTGCCTTATAAGCCCAGACATTTGGGAGCCAAATTTATTTATTTTTTGGAAATCAGTAAAAATGTATAATTTCATGTTACATATGTACATTCATTGTGTGTGCGCTTCACTGTTCTCTCAGGTTTGCCTCACGCTGCCTTTTCTCTAACTTATCTACGCTATCTGCTCTGCCTCCCATTGTCTGCCATGTCTTATACACAAAAGGAACATTAAACACAATTATGCAATGTCCCTCAATTCTCAACAATCCATACTCACTTCTCTATTCTTCACCCTGCTCACACACTTTTTAATCCCCACTCCTCCCTCCTCATAGTTGGATCTTCCCCAGTATCACTTTCCAACCCCGAGTGTACAGCTTATCCATGAACTGACCTTTCACTACCATGGTTCTGCATTCTCCATACACTCTGGACAACTACAACAACACATCCATTCTCTGTCAAGAGCCTTTTGTACAAACTCTCTATTGTGCTAATCTCCGTCTTTATCATGGTTAAAATCATCATCTGGCCATGCATCAGGACAAAACACAAAAATGGACTTGATTACTTCTGATCCCTTTGAATCTGTCTGCTGTGTACCATTCAGTGTCGTCTTATCTAATCTGTTGAACCTTAACGTCAATTGCTCTCAATGACTGCATTCAGATCATTTCTAAAAGGATTTTGGCAGAATTTCGGTGGCACTTGAGTGCGACTCACGGAAGGTTATGCCCGTATGGATCTTTTCAGCCTTCCGCTTACTGCTCACTGGCAGTACTTCCTGCTGATCTGTACCTTTAGCCATTGAATCTTCCCCTATAAACAGTCAGCATTCCTTCAGATTCCCTCCTCTTAATAGATTGTCCTTTAACCCCTTAACCCATCCAACACATAGCTTTCAATTGTAGAAACTGCTTGTGGAAAAATTAGAGAACTGAAAAAAGGTCAAGCGCAAAGTGATAGGCATTCCAGATGCTGCAGAATAAACAATCCTTCCTTTTATGCCACCGTTTTTAGATGTGGCTCCTTCTTTCCCAGTGTGAACCCGTTGTGTAACTTGACTCAAGAAAAGTGTTTTAATCATCCTATGGGTCGTTTTCTTTACAGCCTGAACTCTGAACCTCTTGCCTTCAGCTCCCACTTGTTTTTAAGCCTGAAAAGATATCTTTTTCACACCAGCTGCAGAAGGTTACAGTATAGACGCTCTCAACCATCAACATTTCGATGCCTGGCATTTCCATTTCCAGCCAACATAAGGGTGACTATGTTCACGTATCTCTCACCTGAAATATGTCCCTATTCCGCCAGCTGTGCCCATATTCACACTTGCACTGCCTGCTCCAATAGAACATTTTTTGTTCACCTGCCAGTCTATTCAACTTGATTGTGTTTAGGGTTCCTTTAGCATGAGGGTCATCAGCATTTGCTGGTGGAGAGACTGCTTGATTTACTTCCCAGGAGGACCCTATGTCCGTGTTTCCTTCTGGCTCTCCCTTTTAGATAGTCAGTCTTGCCGTAGTTCCTGTTTGCACTCTGAACTAAATATACATTAACATTATACATTATGTGACTGTGACCATACCCAACTGTTATCTCTCTTTTATTCTCCGTCTCTTGTTCCTGCAACACATGGCGCTCCTGAGCTGCCAGTGATCCAAACCACCTCTGCCCTCCGAACCTGTCTGACTAATCCTGGTGCCCGGCTTCTGGTTGGAGATCTCATCCCATGGAGGCCCCGTGTGGTCTGCTTTGGATGCGTGTGGTGCCTGGGGGCAGTTCCACCTGACGATGAATGGTCTTGCACTCAGTTGATGCAGACAGCTGTTCTCTGAAGACTTGTGACAACAGTTCAGAACTGAAATTTCCTCAATCCATTTGTACCTGAGCCTCAAATAATGAAAGTAGACTCCATATTTAACTTAAACATCTCTCCTCCTATACTGAACTTCCAGCCTCAAGAAGAAACACACAGTATGACTGCTATCTGATATCACTCAAATGAGAATGGGTTCCTATTGATTCTAGTTTCTCTCAAGGTTTCTCCCTATTGCCATATTAGGGAGCTTTTCCTTGCCACCGTCATCCTTGGCTTGCTCATAGCAAACTGAATGATTTATACACATTTCCTCACACTTTACAAACTCCTTTCCATATTTTTTTCTTGTTTCTGTAAAGATGATTTTTTAAATATAATGCACTATATAAATAAAACTGAATTGAATCGAATCAATTATTATTTGGCAATCACTGAATTTTGACTCAGTCCGGCTGGGACTGTTCCCAACTTTGAAGGTCTGACAAATAACATCCAATGTAGAGAAACCGGATTTGACCGAGAAAAAAAGTTGGAAATATTGCGTTTGTCACTTACGTTTTCTCCTCAGTTCTTCGCGGTCAGTGAGACTAACGTTGGCTAGCTAACTAAACTACACCATGCGCATTACTGGGTGAGTTGCTTAAAATGACTTTCCATTCCTGGTGCCCTTAACAAGATAAAAGATGAAATGATGATTTTGCAAATAAATCTGACCTGCAGCTGCTGCTGTTCCATAGTCTCTTCTGCTCGTCTCGACTTCTCCTCCATTTCCTTGTGTAGGATCTGAAGTTCCGTCTCCTTTGTAGCCAACCTATACCACAACACATGATGTGTAAGGAGTGATGATCATGTCAATTTACCAGTGCTTCAGTACAATGTGTCCTCAGTACATCATAGAAACTTACTGAGACTGGAGCTCTTGAAGCTGAGCACTTATTACCATCTTGTCAACAACTTCTCTGGCCTTCTCTTCAAACTCTTTCTCTAGTCTTTGGATCTCTTCGTCTTTAGTAGATAACCTACAACACAACAACGGTGAGGGAGTGAAGGAACGGTACTGAGGTCAGTTGTGTTAAAAAGGAGTTCAGTGCAGAGTAATCGAGTCCAGCGATGGAAACGTACTGAGACTGGAGCTCCAGAAGCTGGGATCTCATGCCAGTGTTCTCCTGGGTTTCTCTGCTCTTTACTTTATGCAGTTCAGCTGCCACATTCTTCAACTGGTTCTCGAGGTCCTGTAGATGAACAACTAGTTTTTTATCAATCAAACTAAAATACGCAATAAACATGATGGATCGATGCAATGTGAATTTGGGTGATGCATGATCTAACTTGGGTATATGCCTCATTTACCCCATTTCCTCAGATACTTGGGGTCATATTCAAATACAGAAATTAAGAATAAATCAGAGTCAACCTTGGCAGTGTTAAGAGGTAAGAAAATTAATGGGTTATTGTAGGAATGAGCAAAACTAATTCCTCTCTCTTTTTGCTGAAAAATATTTTTATGGTTTCCTGGAAAAAACTTAAATGTATAAGGTTTTCTTGAACTAAAACGCATTCTTCTTGCACGTACACTACAAGTGCCTGATCCCGCAACTGCATTTAAATAGACTGAAATTTCAACAGCCATGTTCCAAAATCTAACGTTAATCTTTCCCAGAAGAACAGAGATTATTATTATTGAGTCGCACAACCTGATGGTTTTTTCCAGGTCAAGTAAGGACAAAAATTGGAAAGAGTTGTTTAAAAACCTCATATGGGAGTCATATCCCAATATCTCAAGTGTCCACGATACTGCAGTTAAACCTGGTAACCCCAAAAGTAAAATAGAGGTATACTGCAATTTAGGAGAACTTAAAGATTCCTATTATGGACGTCATAACCCTAATTATAAATGCACCCATCAAGTTTCTCTACGAGATTTGACTCTAACGTGGATCTGTCTGTCCTCTGAAAATGCATATTGATACGTCTTTGCTCACGTTATCTTAACCAACATTACGTTTGTGCAACCACTTATCCCTCTCAAACTATAAATGCGGTTTTAGCAAAAAGTAAGCTTGGGATTTTCTCTGGAGGATGACAAGCAGTTAGTCAGCTGTATTTCGTGAGGTCCAGAAGAAGTAAGAAAGTCTGATACCTCGTTTTTGGACTGCTATGAAGTCCCTGTAATGTCCTGCCACGTGCCTCACACATGTGTAGAGGCAAAAAGTTCTAATCTGATCATTCTTATTCAAATCACATAACCGCACGTTACATATGTATCCGACCCAGGACCAAATATGAAAGTGACTCAGATCCGATCTGAAAATGATCAGACTTGTGCTTTCAGACAACCATTTAAAAACAATAAATAAATAATAATAAAAGATCATTATTATTTTTTTTTATTTATTTATTTATTTTTACCTCAGATGTCTCACATTCACAATCCTTGGAAAGATTATAAAGTATATAAATGACTTCCAAACTGTTGTTCTTTTACCACAAATCATCTGAACCCCGCACTGGCATACTCTATATATGGGATGACCTTTCTGATGCAAACCTCACCGTTTTAACGGTGCTTAGGGCAGACACTGAAAGTGCACCCATAGAGTATATACACATACATATATAAATTACTTTCTTTCCTGTTTTTGGCAGAATTCAGCTACAGTGTGATGCAACAGGTTTTACCCAGAAACCACACATTTTAGTGTTTACTCTACTACGCATCACACCCAAGTGCGACCTGACTGAGTAAATACACGCTGTTATTTTATATAAAAGACCGGTTTAAACATTCCATCAATACGTCCGTATTCACTTTATCCTGAAATAAACACCAGCACAAAAAGGGATTACACTCTGTAAGGGACACCAATCCATCACATCAATAATGAGTTTAAGCTCAATAAAAAAGACGACACAAACCTCAATCATTTTCACTCTGCCCAATTCCTGTTGTAATGCTGACTGTAATTTCTCCTCAAATGATCCGATTCTCTCATCCTTCTCCTGAACCCTGAAAAAAAAAAAAGACTCTAGCGGTTACAACTCAAACACAAATACAATTTCTTCTCTATCAGCTACAAATTATTAAAAAATTATTAAGGCAGCCAATGCAGTGAGAGTCAAGTAACTATGCAGACTCAAGAACAAGGACTGAAGAGATTTGGTGGCTTGTCTCTCTTTACGGAGAAAACTTACTGTCTCTGTAGCTCCTCTAGCAATGATGTGTCAGACTGTTTCTGAAACATAAAACAGAGGAAATAAGAATGATAAGCAAGTTACAGTGTTTACTATGAGAACAGCCAAGCACGAGTTAAGTGGAAGAGGAACTCCACCTGCTCAACGATCTGCTGTTGTAGGGCTTCAATGTGATGCTTCAATTTGACATTCTCTTCCTTCACATGCTGCAGAGAAAATAATAAATAAATAATAATAATAATAAAAAAAAAGCACAGCTGAACGTAATGTATTCAAGAACTTTAAATGAACTTATGAAGACTACACCAGAAAGACTAGAAACAGAAACTGCTACAAATATTTAATACTAAGCCTGTGATATACCATTGTTTCCACAGGGTTTCATGGAAAGAACCGCTTGCCCTAATGTTTTCTGGCAGTCATGCTTGTACTAGATATTAAGCCTTTAATCCGACTGCTCCCGTTATCTGTGCAAAAAATCTAAATACTGCAAATGAAATAAAATGTTTTTTTGTTTTAACAGTGCTAAAGTAGTCTTATTTGTGGATCCTTGTGGTTACTGGGCCACCTTGAAACATAACCCCAAAAGCCAATTATTATTATTATTATTATAATAATAATACATCATTATTTTCTAAAATCCTTTTTAGCACTCTATCATTTCAGCCCAATCTTAAAAACTACACAAAATTACAGGTTTAGCTAATGGTTTAATGTCCACTATGCTTGATGGCGTGACGTTACACTTCGATCTAGTACGTGGTGGCACAGTTAGTAATCCGTGTGTCCATGGGAAGAAATAGAGAAGTAGTAGCTATTAAATAATTCAGGTTAGAGCTGCTGAATGTTTTTTCTACGGCTCTGGTTCAGGTAGCCGATATATGGGACACAGAAATTGCTGGACAGTTTGTTTCAAACAAATTATTAAAACAGTGAAATTAAAATGTGAGCAAGTGATGACTTATGTGGGTGTAGTTTCCTAAAAGATGAGTTCTGATTTAACCTGCTTTCACAGTGCCAGTGCAAGATGATAATTATGAAAAAAAAAATGCTTTGCTATTAATAGTAATTTACTAATTAACATAAATTAACAAATAATTATATTGCATAATTGTTACAGGCCTAGAGCGGTTGTTCAAAAATAGAGGATCCTGAAGTACATCCTGAACCATTGACCAAGGCTTGTAGCAAATAATAATGCTGATTTTTTTTTATTTTATCTAAGATGGAGTGATCTGTGAATTCAGAATTGTTTTTTTTTTTTTTTTTTTTTTAAATGGTCATGCATTCAAGAATTAAGTCTGTGGGAGAAAACTGAAGCACATGGCCAAATTTGTTTTTTCACACGTGGCCAAAATTGTTGGTACCCTTCGGTCAATGAAAGAAAAACTCACAATGGTCACAGAAATAACTTTAATCTGACAAAAGTAATAATAAATAAGAATTCTATGAATGTTAACCAATGAGTCAGACATTGCTTTTCAACCATACTTCAACGGAATTATAAAAAAAAAAAAAAAAAAAAAGAACTCATGGAACAGGCCTGGACAAAATTGATGGTACCCCTAATTTAATAGTTTGTTGCACAACCTTTTGAGGCAATCACTGCAATCAAACGATTCCTGTAACTGTCAATGAGACTTCTGCACCTCTCTGCAGGTATTTTGCCCCACTCCTCATGAGCAAGCTGCTCCAGTTGTTTCCGGTTTGAAGGGTACCTTTTCCAGACGGCATGTTTCAGCTCCTTCCAAAGATGCTCAATAGGATTGAGGTTAGGGCTCATAGAAGGCCACTTTAGAATAGTCCAATGTTTTCCTCTTAGCCATTCTTGGGTGTTTTTAGCTGTGTGTTTTGGGTCATTGTCCTGTTGCAAGACCCATGACCTGATACTGAGACCCAGCTTTCTGACACTGGCCAGCACATTTCTCTCTAGAATCCCTTCATAGTCTTGAGATTTCATTGTACCCTGCACAGATTCAAGACACCCTGTGCCAGATGCAGCAAAGCAGCCCCAGAACATAACAGAGCCTCCTCCATGTTTCACAGTAAGGACAGTGTTCTTTTCTTGATATGCTTCATTTTTCCGTCTGTGAACATAGAGCTGATGTGCCTTGGCAAAAAGATCCATTTTTGTCTCATCTGTCCATAAGACATTCTCCCAGAAGCTTTGTGGCTTGTCAACATGTAGTTTGGCATATTCCAGTCTGGCTTTTTTATGATTTGTTTTCAACAATGGTGTCCTCCTTGGTCGTCTCCCATGTAGTCCACTTTGGCTCAAACAACGACGGACAGTGCGATCTGGCACTGATGTTCCTTGAGCATGAAGTTCACCTTGGATCTCTTTAGAAGTCTTTCTGGGCTCTTTTGTTACCATTCGGATTATCCGTCTTTGATTTGTCCCATGGATCTTAAATTTCTGAATAATATGTGGTCACAGGAACATCTAGCTGCTTGGAAATGGTCTTATAGCCTTTACCTTTAACATGCTTGTCTATAATTTTCTTTCGAATCTCCTGAGACAACTCTTTCCTTCGCTTCCTCTGGTCCATGTTGAGTGTGGTACATACCGTGTCACCAAACAACACAGTGACTACCTGGCGCCCTATATATAGGCCCACTGACTGATTACAAGATTGTAGACACCTGTGATGCTAATTAGTGGACACAAGTTGAATTAACATGTCCCTTTGGTCACATTATTTTCAGTATTTTCTAGGGGTACCATCATTTTTGTCCAGGCCTGTTCCATGAGTTTATTTTTTTAAATAATTCTGTTGAAGCATGGTTGAAAAGCAATGTCTGACTTTCATTGGTTAACATTCATAGTATTTTTTTTAATTACTACTTTTGTCAGATTAAAGTTATTTATGTGACCATTGTGAATTTTTCTTTCATTGACCGAAGGGTACCAACAATTTTGTCCACGTATGTATGAGGACAGTATTAGAGATTCAGTCACAACAGATTGTCCACATGGACCAATCTAATCTATAAAACAAGCCATTTTAAATACTGGAAGACAAAGTGAAACTGATTGTTGTTCAGCTACAATAGCTGACGATCTGAGTAATATGAATGTGGCAATGTGTCTATTGTTCATTACTCAGATAAGAATGTAATTTTGTTTTTGCTTGTGCACTGCTCACCTTAAGTTCCTCTTCCTTATTGGCTACCTGAATGAGCCCAGTCTCCAGCAGCACCTCCACTGTCTTGATTTTCTCCTCCTTCTCTTGAAGGCTGTCAGAAAAAATGGACAAAGCAGTCGTTTGTTTAAAGCTACACAAACAGCACAATCGCAGAACACACCCTGATGCTAATCGAACATGATAACAGAGTTTGCAATGTTGTTAGCATGTGGAATATAACAAGACGGAACAGGAATATTCTGGCTGTGGCACCACGTTCTCCCGATATAGTACATGGCTCTAGGGTCAGTTGCATAAGAGTGGATTAAAACCCTCTTCTGTGAGAATGTTCAAGAACTGTTGTGACATTGTGAGGTGTGATTTAGTCTCAATACAAGAGCTATTCAAACACGCCCTTATACACTCACACACCTCTGCTTGAGTTGATCTGCTGCCAAAAGGGAGGAGGCCTGAGAGAGAGAAAAAAGTGACTCAGATGATGAGACATGCATTGCAGAAAACAAGTGTGTGTATCTGTTAGAAATGTCACTTCCATCAGTTTATGCCTGACCTGCTCAGAAATCTGTGTGTTCAGACGATGGACCTCTGCCTTCAGGACAACATTCTCATTGTGAAAGGCCTATAGAAGGAGGACACAGGAATCTTACGTTAACAAACCAGTCTTTGCTGTGGTACACACACATTTGCTGATGAGATAATTTTGCAACAATCCCAATTTTTGAGCAAATTACCAAATCAGTATTCAGTGTTTATAATAAGGTAAATAAGGTATGCCATGCATACCTCTACTAAGAACAATATCTATGGCCTATTAACATTAACCATGTTTGATAGTAAGCTTGTTTGTTTGGCATTGTAGTTCATATGTTCAGTGATTGAGAAAAAAAAAAAGTATTGAGACAAATATGAAATTCAAAGTTGTATGGGTTCAAGTTTATTATTCAACTCTATCCTTGACTTTAACTCATGAAGTCCCTAATTGACATGTAGTGAACATTCTGGTGAAGTCAGGTGACAGTCTGTGAATCTCTGTGCCCATGACATCATTTCCAATATAGTGGAGTGCCTGGGTAGAACATGTGACAAAAGTAGCTAATTTTTCTTTTTAAAAACCTGTTTATTTGTTACTGAAAGCATACTTCCATCATACTTAATAATTCAAATAATACTATTTAACCTGTTATGACTGCAAATTAAGACAATAATCGCTGTGATGTATGTTACATGGGGCTTGTAACTCTAAAACTGTTGGAAAAAGGCCATGTACAGTCTTTCAAAATTAGTTCATTGAATTCTATTTGGTATGTGTAATATCCTCCATAATCCCTCTTAAATGAGAAATGGGTCTGGGCTATTTTATTTAATGGAATTGTTATACAGCAATGAATATCACTATGAAGTCCTTTATTCGTCAGAATATGCTGGATCCGGTTGGGTCCAAAAAGACGATTGAATCAAAAGGATGTCTGCAGTGCTCTGGTGTCTCTTGCTCAATCCCTGTCTGCTTGATTGCTTCCTGAATATCAAGCACAGAAATCTGCCACAGAAATTCGCAATTCAGTGGGGAATCCACTAGTTGTGCAGAGATGGACATGCCAGCTTCAGAAAAGTAAAGCGCTAATCAGCACAACTATTCAGCCAGATAAGTCAGACCTAATTAGTGTCAAAAACTATTTTGAGCAAGAAATTGCAGCACAAGGCTTGCACGCGCAGTCACAGGGAGCACCGAACTTCATAAGTCAGTGTGCCAAAAGACATTGTCCTGTCTACATCGAGAGCTGTGTGACTGGTGCCATTTTGACCATGTGAGTGTTGCCATGTCTGCGACCGAATCTGTGGCCCGCAACAATTTTTGTAAATAAAAAAAAAAAAAATTAATGGTCCACGACAACAATGCATCTCGTCACAGAGCTCTCCTCACACGCGAGTTTCTAGCTGGAAACAACATCTCATTTCCACACACACCCTACTCGTCAGTTTTGGCTCTTGTGGACTTCCGTCTCTTCCCGAAGATGAAGATCGAGCTCAAAGGTTGCCGTTTTGACACCACTGCAGAGATCAGGCGCAAATCGCAGAAGGCGCTTGAATGAGTTTCGAAAAAGAAGACTTCCAGGACACATTTTAAAAGAGGCAGGAACGCTAGGAGCACTGTATTGCTGTGCTAGGGGACTATTTTAAAAGTGATTGTGTGTAAATGTAGATAAATAAAGTACTTTCTTGTAAACAGAGCTCATCTCTAAACCTTTTTTTATACCACCTCGTATTGGCACAAATTTTCATGACCCTGAGATAAACAAATTCTTTCATATTACTAAAAGATTAGTAATAGAACAAAAAAAAAAAAAAAAAAAACACACAGTGCATCTAAAACCACTGATTTACAACCCAAATACCCATGGAAAAATTCTCCAAAGTTGAACCTGAAGCAAATAATGCACATTAAAATCAGTGAGAGGTGAGCCACAAAGATTTACATAGAATTGAATGTAATGCAAACCATTACTGTATTTATCTATGCAAAAGGACAGTTTCCTCCTACACTGGAAATTTAAATTTGTCTGTGGGTCACAAGTTACTAACTCCTGGTATTTGGTGTAGGTTTGTGTAAAGGAAGTGTGGCTCACCTTGAGGTTAGTCTCCCTAGAGGCTACATTGCTTCTTTCTACATTAAGGGAATCCTCCAAACCTTTCCTCTGGATCTCTTTATCAGCCAGCCTGCACACATACAAGGAAAGGAAAAAAAATGTGCATACACACACACAGACACACAAATACCTTCCTTTGTCTTTTTTAAAATAGCTTTAACTTACAGCTTTTGAAGCTCATCGAAATGGGATACCGCATTGGCCTGGGCAATAGAGAAGGAAAAACGGAGTTTGCACCGATACACAAACTTGCACTACTTGACTCAGTAACTATATATTTACCTGAGAAGTCATCTGATGCTGAAGACTCTCAATCTGGACCTTAAGTGTTTTGTTCTCAGTCATGAGGTCCTGCGACAAGAGTCAATAAAAGCTCAAAACCCAGCCAACACATTTTCTTGTCATTTGTTAAAGAAGAGTGCACAAGGTACCTGCACTTGGGCCTGTAGCGAGTTGTCAGGCTGTAAGTTGTGCTGCGAGACCTCCAAGAGCTGCATGACCTTCTGTTCCACCTGCTCCTTAGAGACCATGGTGTCAGTCAGACTGCTGTGGAGAGTCTGGATCTCCTTGTTTTTATTATTCATCTCTGACTCTACCGCCAGCAGTTGACTCTGCAGCTCTGCGAGGGAATTATATATCGATAAGAGCCATGCATGTGTATGCGCACCACATACGCATAAATCATAACAGCACAACACCACCTACCTTGTTTGGCAGCCTGCAGCTTTTCTCTCTCAGTGTTCACACTGTGCAAATAGCTCTGCAGTTCTTCCCAACGCCGCTTAGCATCCTGTAACTGGGCCTGATAGACAGTGCACATACGAGATTTTCAGAAAAACTCAATGAAAAATCATGTTGATTTGCAATCAGAGCCGAGTCTCCATACTATGACTTGCACCTCGAGCTGCGACACGTTCTGCTTGTAGTTGACCTCCAGGCTCTTTCTCTGGAGTTCCTCCTGCTGTAGCTTGTTCTTCATCTCAGCCAGGTCCTTCATCAGACTCGAACACTCAGAGCGCAGATTGTTCAGCTCAGAGTTTTGCCTGAAAATAATGCACACAAGCACATGGAGTACAGAATGTGACCAGAATAAAATAAAGAGAGCACAATGCTGAGATATGCTCAAACTTAAACATTAATCCTGAGCATAAACTGAAAGATTCTGTATTCAGGTAGTTTCTAGGACCCACTTGTTGTCTACAGGAGGAGAGGTTGAGCTAACAGCATCACGAAGGATGTTGTTCTCTTTCTGGAGTCTGCTGATCTGCCCCTCCATCTGCTCTCTCAATGTCTGGAACTGAAAACAGATGCAAGTGTTGCAGGTAAATATTCACCCAATATGCTACACATGCATCAGGTCAAATTATGCTATACAAGATAATGTCCTTTAATAATGCTTTAAATTTAATTAGAATACATCACCCAATTATAGAACTATGAATGAATTGAAAGTCTTTTGTTCTTTAAAAATGTTTTTTTTTTTTTTAAATAAAAAAAAAATCTTGAAACTAGATTAAATTAGAAATTACAAATTAGAAATTTTTAATAGGGCTGCCAATATTTACACTAGTCTTTAATCTAGATATTTTAACACGTTATTTTAAATTTTTTAATGAAAATTAATCACGTTACCAAGTTTGACCCTAATGGCTTCCCATAATCGCAGTACGGTTACCCGGCTGTGAGAGAGAATGGCGCGTTTACCGCGACTGAGGAAATATTACCAGAACAGCAAGCTTCATTACAAATTTTTTTTTTTTTGTAAGTTGTGTGCTTAAGCTACGTCCAAGGGGAACTATTTTTATTATAATACATTAAATACAAGGTATGGGAGTGGTGGCTAAGGTGGCTAAGACTCTAGACAGATCTCTTTGCAGATCTGACGATCTGGTTTGGTGGGTTTCCTCCGGGTACTCCGGTTTCCTCCCACAGTCCAAAGACATGTAGGTTAGGCTAATGCCGTTCCCAAATTGCCTGTAGTGTGTGTCTGTGCCCTGTGATGGATTGGCACCCTGTCCAGGGTGTACCCTGCCATGTGGCCTAAGTCTCCTGGGATAGGCTCCAGGAGACCCTGAATACAGGATTAAGCGGTATAGATGATGAGTGAGTGAGTTTGTCATGCATTTCTTTATCCCAACATTTCATGTTTATAATACATAAATAAGTAAATCTGAATATTTAAAAAATTTGATTCATCATGATTAACCACAGACAATGACAGATTAACTAGATTCAAATTTTTAATGAATTGACAGCACTAGTTTTTAACGAATGCCTTCACACTAGGCACGATTGAATTGCACCATGAACAGGCACAATTGCCTTACTATTCCCCATATTGAAAAATGTCAAGAGCAATGCTGTCACATGCCTTTCGACTTTATCAGCTATGGCTGTACAGGTCAGAGGATGAGACTGGAATGTGCTTTGCACCCACATTTCAAAAAAGACGGACGACATGACGGATGATGTCGCGTTCTATAAAGCCCTCCATTTCCTTGTTCAGGTACAATCAATCAACGTCCATATCTGATTCAATCCATGCCTGAGGATGTATGCTAAATAGCACCTTTTTCAGCAGAATCGGACACCGTTCCCAAGCCAGGAACTTGGGCCTAACTCTCGTGTTCTCACTGATCACAATGAACCAGTGATCAAGTGTTCTGGGAAACAATCCAGGGTCCCTAATCTGAAAATGCTGAAAAGTGTATGTCACAGCCTGCCACACTAAGCATCCACACACTGCAGCAGATAAAGGCTTTCTGTCGTCTGCAATACATGTCTACTAAAATTATGTTAGGTCCATGGTCATCTCTTGAACAGGCTGGTCTGTGTCATCATAATGATCAACATTATGTACATCCTTTTGAAAACTGTCACAGTTGCAGCTAGTCTTACAAATAATGCACACCATGAGTAGTCTGACAAATTAAAACACAGATTATGATATTCTCACCAACCAAACTGGTTTGACAGATATGCAGAGCATGCTTAGATCTTTCACTAAATAAAAGAGTAAAGATCTTGAAACCAGATTCACTTCAGGAATGGGGATGCATGTCGTATTTAACAATGCAGGAGATCATGGTACTGTTGTCACTGGTAACCTACACCCACCCTATACAACAGCACATTTGTCTATCTGATAAATACTGCTTTCTATTCTCTTACCCTCCCCCCCAGCTAAAAAAATACCACAAGTTATATTATTGCCAGTATTTGACTGGTCCATTAAAGTTCTTACAATTATAGTGGCTTGCTAATGTAATCATCGTATTAAACACTGACCAGCAGAATTAATCATTTCAGTTGGAAATGAAATTTTTGAGATGCTGAACAAGGAAATACATGGAACTTCAAAAGGGAAGCTAGGAAAAAGAAAAATGTCTGCCAAAACAATTAACATAATTGTTCATACTCATAGCTCATATGTTACACAATTCTTGTTCTTGCATTCTTGCAAACCTGCGCTTTAGAAAATGTGTTTGCCACTGCAGCTGGCAAACACATTTCATTCCATACTTCATGTCTCACTCATACAGCTGCTATACCTACATTTTATCTTCATTTCTTGTTATTTAAATGCTGTACATTTCTCAGTATACAAATACGCTCAGAATACAAATACACTTTGTACATTCTGTTTAATTTACATATTACATACATTTCCAATTTATATTTTACTTGTGTAAATTTGTACATGGAATCCCAATTTTTTTTTTTTCATTTCCATTTTTATTAGATTTGTTAATTGGAAATTTTATCTGGTTTCTGGTTCATATCTGTGTATGTGTGTTCCTGTTCATATCCGTGCATGGTTGTGTACTTGACAGACTTTTGAATTACATGTACAGGTTTGAAAGCAGCTGATATTTACTTCTATTACTCTACCATTGACATTTGAGGAGGTTAGACAGATCAACAGCTTGGACCAGGTAAAAACTGGCCCTGTTCTTGGATGGATCACTACTGCTTACCTTGATCTGCATGCTCTGAAGCTCTTGGTAGCTGGCCTGAGCCTTGGCCTGCATGACGCTCACCTCCTTATCCATGGCAACCCGCTGTTCTCGCAGCATGGCTTCAGCACGGTTGCTTTTCTGCTTCTCGGTCTGCAACTCCTACATGCAACATCAGAGCAAAATACAGTTTAAAAGTAAGGTCCACATCAATAGACTAAAACGTGAGCTAGATACATGCACACACACTTTTATACACACACACACACACACACACACACACACACACACACACACACACACAAGCAAACATACACATATAAAATAAAATAAAAAACGCGGCATACGTGTGTATATGTACAAACGCACACATACATTTTAAAACATTTGTTAGACTTGCTGCTGTAAAAAAACATGCCACAGTGCATGATCTGATGTACCTGGCCGAACTGTTTGACTTTGTCCTTGGCGATGGAGGCTTCCTCCTGCAGGGTTGTGACAAGACGCTCTTTCTCTGCCAACTGCTGAGCTGTGGGCTCAAACTTTGTTGCAGACTGATGATAGAAAAGAACAGCATAAGGACCATGAGAAACGAGGACCATGCGATTTCCATAGAATGTAATGAATTGCAATGCAAAATATGGCAAAAGACATGGTCTCCTTTCTCACTTTATACCAGCTGTCCAAGGCATTCGGGCTTTTGTCGCGGAGCAGAGAGACCACAGACACAACATCAGCATCAGACATCACCAGTCCACCCAGACTGGCCAACAGTTCCTTCAGCTTCACTCGGGCATTCTCTGTGCACACACACAAAGCCACAAATCCTGTCCACACTCTTGGTATACTGAATATACTGGAGGCATTTTAAGAGTCCAGGATAAATCTTTTCTGATTAAGCCACAACCATGAAATGATGTTATAAAGCTGGATCTAATTCAGACAGACAGCTATACAATCTAATCATTTCGGTACCTTTGTCAGTTTCGTTTTTCTGTTTCTTGCTCTGCTTAGTGGAAGCATGAGATGGGGAAGGAGCAGCAACCTCATCACTCTTGCTGCTCTGGTGGTTTGCTGGAGAGATAGCGTCAGTCTGGCTGGCAGGAGGAGAAGACTGAACCTGAACCTCCTTGACTGCACATGCACATTAACATAAAAAAAATTTACACCTTAACACAATGTTCATTTTCAATGAGCTGGAATAGAAAAATGGAATATAAAAGCTTCGGAAACTATGACACAATCATTTGTAAAGACAAGCAAGACTTCCTGAGAGGTTTTGACCACCTCACCCACTTGTTCAAATATTTACACTTGAAACAGGTATACGTTTTCTCTAAATATCGTATTTGTACAATCTTACCTGTGACGGCAGCCTCCGTCTTCTGTTTCTTGCTCTTTCTCCTGCCGCTGCTAGTAGAGGTGGTGGGTGCAGAAGGAGCGGCAGCTCCATCTTGCAGTTTGTGCTCCGCCAGCACAGGTTCCACCTTCTTAACCACAACAGGAGACTGGTCAGGCTTCACCTCAACCTTTACCGGAGGCTCTTCTGCAGCACAGAGAACAGAATTATGCACTACACCGTACACTCATTCACAGGCAGAAAGGGATCCTGCCATTTAAACACTGACCCCAAAAGAGTAAGCAGTAAAGAACACTACATTTATGGGGTGTTTCAATTTTCGATAAAACAATGTTAAAACAAATGAAATAAAGGAGGATAGTCTTTGTGCAAATAGGCAGACTGTGGATAGACCTGGTCCCTTTGGTGTGCTATAAATCAATATTTGACCTGATTAAGCAAATGAGATAGAATGCTCGACCAAGCCACCATGAGCAGGGTAAAATACGAGGAGCCTTAAAGACACAACCATCCCCCTCACACACGTCTTTACTGCTAACACACAGACTCAAGTATTTCATTGGTTTCAGATTAAACATTGTGAATTATACACACAGATATGCATCATTAAATGTACCGTTACCATCTGGTATTCTTTCCATCTCAAAAAGCAAGAATTGGGATGTGATTGCACAGGCAGCACCTTCAAGTATATTGCAACAAGAGCTCTTGACTTTCTAAGCTCCTGTGAGGAGGTGTGGCAAAAAGCACATCCTCAGGATCAAAAAAGCACAAGATCAAAAAGCTTGGCCTCTTTACTTACACACGCCCTAACGCACACACGTCTGGACAAGCCAGACACCAAAACAAAATGTATAATTTTAGAACCATCAGCCACCAGTTCAAAGCACGTTATTTAACAAAACGTGTGAAAAAAAAAGAATAAGGTAAAATAAAACAGGAAATAAGACAGGAAGTTAATCCTTGTTTTTTTCCCCTCTCTGACTCTCTGAATTAAATTATATTTATTAATCTATTACATATAATATATTTCTAACTTGCATTGCATAATTACACACAATATATACTCACCATAAAAAAATCACATACTAGGTCTTTACTTTTCTATATTATGCATGTGTTATTAAACTATGTTGAAATAAACAATATTAACAAATGATTATGAACAGACAATTAGTGAAGATTTGCATTTACTCATTTTCAGACACTTTTATACAAACCTGAGCAGATGATGCTTACTTAATGCATGACTGCAACTGCATCAGGCAAAAAAGATAAAGTGTATGTGTGGGACAGAGAGAGAGAGAGAGAGAGAGAGAGAGAGAGAGAGAGAGAGAGAGAAAAGCTCTGTCACTAAACATCACTTTAAACTAGACAGAATTAATGTGCTTGTCTTCCTTGGTGTAAGAACAGAAATGGAAGTAAGCATGGGATGCCCCATTCTGTTATTACAGTTGACTGAAGTAAATAGACAAATACATAAATAGACAAACAAATAAATAATATAATATACAATAATTCTTATAAATTATTATTATAATATTAAATATTTTGAGCCTGTGTGTTTAAAAGGGATTTACAATACAGAAATATATTGTACAAACACACAAGTTCATTTACACACTCAATCCTTGGTCTGTTCTTTTGCACAAATTACCGAATCAGTGCAGCATGGCATGGAGGAGATTCATGCTTTGGAACTACTAAAGGTGTGCTGGAAGACGAGGTTGCTTTGATTGCAGCCTTCAGGTTATCTGTCTAATTGTATGCTTGGTCTGGTGATTCTCATCTTCCTCTTCACCATTCCACATACAGTAGATTCTCTATGGGGTTCAGGTTAGATGAGTTGGCTGGCCAATCAAGCCCAGTAATACTATGGTCAACAAGTCAGTTAGTGGTAGTTTTGGCACTGTGGGCAGGTATTAAGTCCTCCTGGAAAAGGAAATCGGCAGTCTCCATAAAGCTGGTCAGCAGACGATGCATAAAATGTTCTAAAAATCACCTGGTAGACGTCTGTGTTGACTTCGAACTTGATAAAACACAGTGGACCGGTGCCAGCAGATAACACGGCACCCCAAATAATCACAAACTCTGGAAACTTCACAAGAGACTTCAAGCAAGACATTCTCTGCTCTTGCTGCTAACTTTGGGACTTGATCTCCAAATGAAATGCAACATTGACTTTCATCCGAAAAGAGGACTTTGGGCCACTGAGTAACGTTCCAGTCCGTTTTTCCTTAGCTCAGGTAAAAGGCTTCTGACGTTCAGGAGTGGATCAATGCTAGGAATGCAACAGCTGTCACCCATTTCCTGAGGACATCTGCGTGTGGTGGCTCTTGATGCACTGACTCCAGGCTTACTCCACTCCCTGTGACGCTCTCCCGGATTCTTGAATCAGCTTTGTTTGACAATTAAGGTTGCAGTCACCCCTTGTGCTTGTGTAGCTGCTCCTACGACATTTTTACCTTCCAGTCAACGTTCAATGAATATAATGTACTTTATACTGCATGAAAGGTAATTTCCCTGAAATTAAATATACTGATATTTTGATATACTGGATTTATTTAAAGATTTTCATGAGCTATGAGACACAATCATTAAACATTATATATATATATTAATATATATAGATAAGCTTGAAATATTTCACTTGACGTATGATCAATCTAGGAATATATGAGAGTTTCAATTATTGAACTAAAATACAACAATGATTCAGCACTTTTTTCAAAAGAGGTTCTGAGGGGTGTTCAGGCATCCCATAATACTAGTCAAATTGACAAAAAGAAAGAAAAAGAAATCACCAACATTACATATTAAAGCGCATTATTTAATACACTTAATCATCACTTTATGAATTAAGTGATATTAGAAGCTAGTCACAATATTATCTCTGCTCAAGAGAACAGTGATGCGCAATATAATATTCATCAATATAATTGTTTCATCATACGAACAACAGATGCATTTTAACTATGTGCGCGTGTGTGCTTTTTAACTATGTGCTCATCTTAGGGGTTTTGCTGTTTGAAATATCGACATACTGTATAACAGACTTGAAATACACACTTCATCTGCTCTTAATGCCACATGTCTTGCAGTAAATCCTGCTTACCTGTCTCACTCTTCTGCTTCTTGGCTTTCTTCTTGCCAATGGATTCAGCTGCAGTTGGAGGCGTGGCTTGAGTCTGGGGTGGGCTGGGCTGTTTGCTAAGCGTGATGGGCTGCTCCTTATGGACAGCCGGCTTTGCGCTATTGACTTCTGGTTTCTCTGTGGTGACGGGAGCAGCAGGAGGAGGAGATGCCGCTGCCACAGTAGCAGAAGCAGCAGCTTTCGCCTTCTTCTCTTTCTTCTTCCTCTCCCTCAGGCCTGTTGGTGGTTCTGACTGTACAGGGACCGAGACGGGCAGTGGCGCAGGCACCACTTCAGGGAGCTCGTCGTTTGATGTTGAACTGGTGGCATCGATCAAATCGAAATCTCGTATTTCTTCCTCCGATTCACCCCCTTTACTCCCACCACCTCCGCTTCCACCGCTCTCCTTCTTCTTGCTCTTCTTTTTCTCCATCTTTTTGCGGGTATCCGTCTTCACTGGTGGCAACTTCAGATCTCGTTTCTGGCGAGCCAGAACTTCGTCATAGGAGGTCTCTTTCATGAAAAGCCAGAAGAAGAGGAACATGAGGATGATGACCAGTGAT
Organism: Clarias fuscus; assembly: GCA_030347435.1. NCBI lineage: Eukaryota > Metazoa > Chordata > Actinopteri > Siluriformes > Clariidae > Clarias > Clarias fuscus. The sequence continues at coordinate 15,362,526 of CM059216.1, read as the reverse complement.
GGGGCCAGGATGAGTAGGTACTGTGAATCAGCCAAGTCGATCGCCATTCTGGACAAACATAGAAAGGCAAACAATAAGCAAGGACCAACAACAAAAAAGGAGACCTCCCAAGAAATCCAGAGCCAGAACTATCAGTATCCTGGAAGAGTATGTGCGTCAGTTTCTGATTACATAATGCTACTCGTGAAAGTGAAAAGAGAATCTGTGTCTGTTAGAGAATGATGACACCACTGGAATGGATAGTAATATATTACTCACATTTGTAAAATAACCTTAAAATGAAAACAGGGAAAATTTAAAATAGGTCTATACTGATGGCAGCATGAGGTCCCCAACTGTGCAACGTGTGCCAATACTTTAACCTTCATTATAAATACACAATGCCAGCCAACAGACATTAAAATACAACAAAAATACCAGGGTCAAGATTAAATGGTGCTTTATACTACACATAAAGGGCACTACATATACTATACAGTTCTATTAGGACTTGACCTACCATATGCAGTGCACAGAGAAATAAAAAGGCAAAATATGAGACTACTGTTGGATCAAGAAAAAAAAAAGAAATCAGTAAAGTATATTATTAAACTGCGATATTCGAAAGAACATTTAAAAGATAAAACAAAAAGAAAAGTAATTCAAGCTGGATTTATATAGTGACAGCATTTGCTTTTCTTTTTTTTCGCTTTTTTATTTTTAGTTCCAATGGTATGCCCTGGCTTGGCATTCAGCACAACTACAGCACAGGTGGTCTGGAAACAGCAACAAAATGCATAATGATGGTGAATTTGCCAAGTCGTGCCATGCAGCACTGTCCAGCGGAAAAGTAGTAATAGTGCCGTCTGTACGAATCTGTACGAATAATCATTAGAGAGAAAGCAAGCTTGTCAGACTGAAGTCAACTGTAAATATTGGTCATTATAATTCCACAATACCTGGCTTATTTCAATTATTTCCTCCTTACACACTGGCCAATTAAATGTTTGTGAACATCATTTATTAACAATTTTGAATAAGCTTCGCTAAGATGGCCTCCCTTGAATCCAGACTAAATTTTTTGCTACTTACTAGTTAAACTAAACCAAGAATGGAAAAAGCAGTACTCAAAAAAGACAAGACAAAACACACACCCAAAAAAAAGGCAGGATGAAAATGGTAGCATGACGCTTAAGCATTCTTTGGATACAGAAGTGTTCTTAGCTTCCTTCATGTGTTTTACTTGGACACATCTCTAAGTGGATAAGAGCTCCTCTTCATTATATTTTCCCCTGAGGAGTATAACCCTGCCATGGAATGTTTGAAGGAAATATCCGAAATTATTTTGTCAAAGGTTGATCCTTCAGACGGCCCACTGTTTGTGCTCACTCGGCAGTGGTGATAAACACTTTTAAAATGTTGCCTAAGAAGCAATCAAAATCAGATGTGTTTAATTTATCAGTGTGTGTAGCTTATCAGTACCATGCTGTGTTGATGCCTAAAAGACTTGTCAAAAGAAATAAATACAACCTACATGACTACTGCTGCGGGTCTGTCTGTATACAGCTGTTACATAATGCTTTATGACAAATGAAGAAAGATAGTGCCACTGAAACCTTTTGGTTTAGTAATTGATGAGCTAGAAATGCGCACACTACATCCTCCCCAGTACAGGAAATCTGGCCAATACTATTAATAATGGGAATAATCTAGTCTGGATACTGCTGATTAACTAACCATATACAGTACATGGTTCTACTGCTCTGTAAACATCACATTCTCCAACTGGTCAGTGTTAAACCAGTCCCAAATTCCACACATCTGTACCAGACCACCAAGAGTCAAAGAGCTAACCAAATTGTTTAAAATAGTAGAAAACTGCTAGGTTTCTTGAATTGTTGTTTTCCGGCTGCTCCTGTCAAAGGGCACGCCACAGCGGACCAGCCGATCAAACACAACTTGGCACAGGTTTTACGGCACTGCATCCAGTGGCTGAGGTTTGGGAATTGGCTGGGAACTGAACCCGGGCCTTCCGCATGGCAGGCGAGAAACTTGACCACTGTGCCATCAATGCCCACTGTTAGTTTCTTGAATCTCAGACAGAAATTTAAATCACAGAAATATATTAATGTGCATATATTAACTCCTCAATCCCAGAGACTTGTATGGCAGACAATCTTTATAAACAAAGACCAAAAAAAAAAAAAAAAAAAAAACCTATGAAAAAGAAGCATAAATACAACATTTATTAACTATATATAGTATATACTACATGTATTAACATGAGGACATTTTCTGTAGGGAGATTTTATTTGTAATGCATGGAAGGTGCAAGCACTTTACCATCACGGATGGCTGGGCTTGTGTCCAAGTCCAAGTAACTTTACGATAGGGGGAAAAGTGAGGAAGGTGAAATAAGGACTACTTGCAACTGCTATGACATCAATGATAATGATAAAAAATCATTTGTTAATATATTTGATAAGCTGCACATTGGCAAATTGCTGTGGGCAGCGAACAATAAATGCCTTCATGCCATACCATTTCGCTAAACTTCGGGTTAGTGTTCACTATGTCACATGACCTCTTCATTTTCCTAGTACACACCCCTTCAGATCGTGTTGATGGGTAAATTATTTATTTATATAGTACCATATTATTATTATTATTATTATTACTACTATTATATACTCTATTGCTGCCGGCTATATATAGCCGGCAGCAATAAATTCCCTTGATGACGCTAATCAGTTTACAATTTCTGAAAATAATCCAGTCGCCAAAGTGTGCCCATTTTCTCCAGTCCAAAGTGCAGTGATCTCCGTAGGCATGGGTGTGGCAGTGTACTCGTGTACTTTCTGCTTCGAATCCCTGTTACGCATGTCGGTAGTGTATACCACAGGGATTGCTTGAACTTTGCACAAGCACAAGGCAGAATCCTTATTTACATGTGTCGCTTCAGCGAGCAGGATGCACCTACTCTGCGAGGGTTGTCCTGTGGCATGGAAATGAGGTAGGGGGGGAACAATGTTCTCGGGCGAATGGCTGCTTGGAATCCCGAGGCCTGTCTGGTCTGACAAAAAAAACGTAGACACCTTCAACTACGTAGACATAGAAAAGCCTTCTGGGATTTTGTTCCACATCAAATCTTTCACAGTATAACCAAACGGACAGGTTGTGATTTGTGTTGGTGCTTATGAACGGCTCCTGTCATTATAAATAAATCGGGATTAAAATCTCACGCTCATATAAATGAAGATTTTATTATCTATCCTTTGATGAGTTTGATGAGATGGGTGCACTTGAAATGTACCTTTCCACTCATCTATGAAAACTATGCAAATCACATTTTAGAAATAAATATAGAATCAATCATTTTGATTTTAAAGAATCACAGCAGAGCAACTTTAACGCCAATAAAGAAATTAAAGAAAAAAATCTTGCACACATTTTTAGTGTGTTCTTGGTCTCCACTTCTTATCCAAAATCCTGAACACACCACTGCTGGCCATTAATACAAGCCTGTGCGTAGTTGTGCAACATGTTACACAATTAGCTCTGAAAGCAAACATCAGAAACAGGAACACACACTTGTGGCAGCCTTGGCTCCACCTACACACACACACCTCGCAGTAGTTTCCTTTAGATGGAGTCACAGGAAGAGTGCATAAACTAATGTATTCTTCATGCCCAGCCCTGCCTTTACACAATGGACAATTCACTTCGGAGCAATGGCCATGGCTTTGACTCGCAAGCCCTTCCCGAGTATGTAGACAGAGAGAAGGCTGCAACATTCATACGCTATTAAAAGCCAAGTGAACTAATCTGCGTTTATTTATAACACAGAGAACCTGACTGAATCTAGAACCGCGATGGTGTCATTCAGGAATCAAGAGCAGCAGGAGGAGGAGGGGGCTGTAAGGGTTTTAAAAAGACAAAGCAAAAGCTGAAAGTTAAAAGTATTTCATAGTGCTTATTTATTGAATTGTATGTATGTGAATCATGTCTTGGCACAGAGACTCCAAAATCAATTAAAAACAAAATTATAATAGACATGATCAGCCAGTGACCAGAATTGGTTGGTTTTAAGAGTGCAAATTAGTCAGAAATCGTGTGTTGCTCCAGAATTAAAAGGTCACACGCATCCACATGCTCACTGACAAGTTGAGTTGTGAGACTCTGGAGGCATTTGAGGCGGTAAAACATCTCCATTTCTTTATAATCCTACAGGTGATACACTCTGAAACATTTACACTTTTTCATCCTGTGTGGTAAGAACAAATTATTTACCAAGTTGGTTTAGAAATAATAATTATGGTGGATAACAGATATGTGCCACTCAATTAAACTCAAGTATTGAAGTGAGTTTGTATTGTTTAAATGGTTTGAGTGAGAAAAACAAAGTGAGAAAACTGTTATTGTGAAGGTTTAAATTTGTAACAAAATAGGGTGAAATGTAATATTGAATCAGGATCTCATAATCGTGATACTTATAAATCGAATTTTTAATTAAATCGGCACCGATTTAAAGTGATAATATCGTATCAGGAGGTGACTGGTGATTCCCCATCCCTAAAGTATATATAGAATTGTGGGTTGTATTGGATTTATTTGACATTGAAAGGTTTCCTAGTTAAAAGGAGTGGGTGAGTAGCTCTTCTTTAGGACACACTTGATGAACGGTTCGTTCGGTTAACCATGTCAAACGACATAAAGAGTCATTAGAGTAAATCACGCACGCGCACACTCATGCGCGAGGCTAACGTCACGAACAGCGTTGCTGTATCGTTTCCGATTCACAATCACTCGCACCGATCTATGTTAAGAAAAGGGCTGGTCAAGTCGCTTCCTCATTTAGATTTTCAAGAACAGATCACTTAAAGCGAGATAAAGCGATAAGTGCACACACAGCAGTATCGCATGGGGTATATGTGTGTGTGTGTGTATATATATATTGTATATATATTATTATATATATATGTATATATTATATTATTATATAAATAAATCAGATATAACGTTGTAGGTTAATGCAAGTGAATTCAGAGTGAAACTGTGCCGCGTGCAGCTAGCTAGAGCGGTTTAGCTCGTGCTAGCAGAGTGTCGCTTTAACGTGGTTTCGCTCCCAAGTCTTACACTAGACTAATCCTCCAACACCACGCTGTTCACGCGAACTGAAGCCAGCTTTAAGCTCCCGTGTTGTGACACAGCAGAAGTAGGCAGAGTGAGCGGTGGAGGCAGGCCCCGTGTGCGGCTCCTGCAGCATGAGAAATCCCCCCCCTAATCTCACAGCCGCTCTACCTCTAATGCAACATCTCGCTCGCTCGCGCGCGCGCGCGCACACACACACACACAAGACGCATACATACATACCTGTTGTGATTGATAGATAGATCTGTCCGAGTTATTTACGGCTGGAATGAAATGTTGTTTCTGTTCTAGCGCCCCGATGGACAGCAGCTCCGAGCCGGCAGCTAGCAGCGATTCTGCCCTGTGTCGTCGCGCGGGGGCGGGTCAGCAGCCCTGCTGCGCACAATACAAGGGGCAACATGAACAGTTCCTACACCCGTATTCGGACAAAATCCCGCCTCCTACACGGGTATTGGTGTAGACTAGTGACAGGTGCTCCTATTAGACAGAATCAAGTGTGTAAAATTATCCACCAATCATACCACAAAGGCTGCGTTGTTTCCGACCAATCAGGAAACCGGAGGCGGGATTGTCGTTGCAGACGTGAGAAACGAGTTACGCAGAAAAGCTCCCTGCGTTTAAAGGGCGCAGCGCTGCGCGTTGAGGGCGGGGCCAGGGCGAGATCTCGCGATAACCGGGAGCAGCGCTGTCACAGGGGCTGCCACCAGGGTTTAGGAACTGATAGTTCAAGTATATTAAATATTAGCTCTGATTTATTTCCTTTAATTGTCATATTATATATATTAAAACACTTTATTTTAATTAAATCTAGTATTATCTTAATTAAAAAGTTATTTCAAACTTCTAAACATATCTGAAAAAAACTGTCATGTGTGAATAGATGACAAAAGTACTGTAAGTGTGAACATGTTTTGAATGAATAAAAAATATTAAAACTTATAATATATTAAAATATATTGTTGAATAGTGACGTGTGGGTTATTACATACAGCCATGATGGTGCCTTAAACTTGTGCTAAATATGACTCATGACTTCCTCTGCAACATCATATTCAGTGACATCAGCCTCCGGGGCTTTTTAGAGGTCTTAGCATGTTCAAAAGACACACAAGTTTTGCGGTGCATCTGTGTGGCGATGTCTTGCTTATCATGCTTAAAAACCACACAGCTTGTGTGAGGCGCCTGGGTGATGGCACAGGTGCTTGGGTCATCGTTGCTTGTGACTATATTTATTTTCTTGAATAGATGTTTTGTCTAATAATCTAATAAGTGTTTTTTTGTGTGTTTTTTTTATTCAGTCATATAATTATTTATCTAAAATTCAAAGCAGCAACTTTTAATAGGATTTAATTAAATAAAACTGGTAACCTAGTGTAAATACTGATATATACAGTTAAACCTTGGATTGCAAGCATAATTCATTCCGTAAGCTTGCTTGTAATTCAAAGCATCCTTATATAAAAGTGAATTTCTCCATAAGAAATAATGGAAATGATTCATTACACAAACCAAAAATAATTATAAAATCTAAACAGATTACTACAAAATATTAAGTAAAAATAAAACAAATTAACCTGCACTTTACCTTTGAAAAGAATCATAGATGATGTGATATATATATGTTGACATATGTTGACTGTATGAGTGACGCACAGGTACTGAGACCAAGCATGGAAGACGATTACCCACAATCCTGCAGCGCTAGAGAGAACAGAACCATTGTCTCAGTTGTGATCATGTGATGTTTACCAGACAAAGCATATACATATAACTCATATTTCAAGACCTCACTCTTTTATCGAGTTAAAATTTATTACAAAATTTTGGTCATCTTGCAAAACACTCACAGACCAAGTTACTTGCAATCCAAGGTTGTACTGTATATATCAGAGTTCAAAGATCAGCTGAGACTTATTGTTTGTGCAGAGCTTTCCATGTTCCCTCCATGGAGCTCAGGATTCCCCACACAAGTTTGTCTTGTACTTTATATCACCTATAAGCACTCTGAATGACCCTTTACAGAGTTCAGGCCTCCTACAATAATACAAGTTGTTCTCACCAAGTTTCTAGATTTGTGCATCACTGATCCGGTCACTTTCGACATATGTCCTCCCTCGGACGCCTTAAAACCTGTTGAAAAATATCGAAACGGATGATGAGCATGTACTTGATGAGCTACGGACCTGCCTCAGCTTTTTTGACTATTTCCTCCTCTCAGGGTCATAACCATACACCTATACACAAGTTTCATCACCGGTAATGATCCTCGACATGAAGGACAGGTCATCCATGCCATGCTGACGGAGTTCAATCTGCTCTGTTTCTTCTGCTCCAGAGTCAGCAGTCTGGGAACGCACACGGCGCATGTTTAAATCACATGAGGATTGCCTGCACTATTCCATATTTCCAAATTCCAAAATTTCCCTCTTCTCTCCATTTGGCATACGTGACTGTCTGGCAACAATAGGGGGCTCAATATACATAATTTATTTATTTATTACTTGTTTAAAATGTTAAACAAAAATAGCAATTTTTTAACAAATATATTTTTTCAAATATTTAAAAAGCTTTATTAGAGAATATTTTCAAAGATTTGTTTTTCACAACGGCGCCCCCCTCTGTGTGGCGCCCCCATGCACTGCATATACTGCATACCCCATTTTTGCTCCCCTCATGATTCATTGCAGAATTGCTGTAAAATTGCCAAATCATGTCAAACAACTCTGTGGCAGATTTGTCACAGAACTTGTCTTTTGGCACACTGACTTATGAAGGTCGGTGCTTCCTGTGATTGTGCGTGCAGTCTTGTGCTGCCATCTGTTGGCGTGTTACAAATTTTTTTTAATACCACCTCGTAACGTAACTAACAAAAGACGAAACTGCATGCCACTTTTCATAAGTGCTAAAAGGTATTATTATTCGTATATAAAATGTGTTGTATGTTAAACTTTTATGGGAATCAGTTATTTTTTTGTTGCACACTGCCATTTCACTGCATTATGTTGACCAGGTTAAAATGGTAACTTTGGGCCAGAGCTGGGATAATTTTTATCTATCCTGCACTTTGTCCTCAAAAGCAGCTCTGCTGTCCGCCGAATCAACAGCACTGATCAGGCCATCCTAGTTACTGTAGTACATGTGTAGGTATCTTAATATAAAGCAGGTCTCGAAAGATGTATTGCTGTAAAAGAATTTGAGCTTACATTATAACGAACAACAATACATTAAAAGTATTAGAAATAAATAAAATAGGGGATTGCCGACGCCACCAAGAAGATGACAGCCTAATTATCGAGCTCCTCGACGGTTTTGTAAAATAACCCCAGTAAATTCAATTTTGTGACAACTTGTGAGTTTTTAATGCAACAATGGAGAAAGGGGTTACTACTAGAAGTAGGACAACAACGAATGTGGTAGAAAACGAACCTGAAGGCAAAGTAGCACAAACAATTCTCCGACATTAGCCCCTTGTGACGAAGCTTGTCCTGAGGTCAGTCTACGGTGCATTCTTAAAGAACTTCGAGAATTCAGAAACGACAATAAGGTCCAGCTTTCTGACATTAAACAAGAACTGAAAAAAACAAACGACAGATTGGATGAAGCAGAAGAAAGAATTGAGGAGACTGAAACCGCGCTACAAGTGGCATCGACGCTAATTAAGCGGCTAACACAATGCCAAGCTAATCTGGAAGCAAGATTAATAGATCAGGAGGGATGTGCTCGTAGAGACAATTTAAGGATTTATGGTATACCCGAGGAAAAAAGAGGGTACAGATATGATTGACTTTCATGACAACATGCTAAAAAAGTGCTTGAGATTTTCCTCAGGACCAAGATCTTGGGATTGAGCGAGCTACCGTGCATTACTACCGAAACCAAACAATCCGCGTGCAAAGCCATGATCAATTGTGGTAAAATTCGGCAGTTATCGGGTAAAGGAAGAAGTGCTCCGAAGAGCTTGGCAGAAGAAAGAAGTGTTCTGCGATGATGCTCGTTTCTTTGTTGACCACGATTTCCCCCCTGAAGTGTTTAAAAAGCGAGGGGAGTACGCCGAAGCCAAGAAAGTGTTAAAGGAGGAACGAATAAAGTTCCAGACCCCATACCCGGCACGGATGCAAGTCTTTTACAATGATGGCACTCGGCTCTACCAGGACGCAGCGGAGGCAACGAGGGACATGGTTCACAAGGATTAACTGTTTCCATGGTGAAATCACCCACTACAGAACAAGAAGAAACCGCGCAACTGTCTACCTGACAGGTGGTGAGGAGGCGACGAGACCGGGGCGGAGATCAGGGCCCGTATTCACAAAGCTTCTTAAGCCTAAAAGTTGCTCCTAGTGATGAAATTCTAAGAAAAATCTTAAAATTAGGGCATTTTCTTAGAATTTCTCCTTAACTTTAGGATAAAATCTTAGTAAAGATAAAAATGAAACAAAACATCTTAGCCCTAAAAACAGCTCCTAAGGTAAAGAGTAGAGAGGAGGACTTTTAAGAGGCTTAATAGTTTCTCTAGCAGAGGACAAAATGGCGGAAAGGAGAAATATTCTCCAAACACTGAACGTAAAGCTAAAAGTAAACAGTGCGTTTCTGTCCAATTTGGTTTTCTTGTTGTTTTACTTCCTTCCATCTCTCTTGGATTGTTGGCTACAGACAATCCAAAAGTGCAACTTAAATAGACTGTCCTGAAATGATGTAAATTGTAAAAGCTGAGACATTTTGCTCCCATCAATCTAAAATGGGCTACAAGTAATAAAATACACATTTATTTAGTACGGTAAATAAATGTGAGAACTTTAATATAGTAACTACTGTATGGAAATTGGTTGCTTCAAAAGTAGACACATTTTCAACATTTAGCTGTTTAATTATCTTTAAGACATTTAGCTTAGAAACTTTGCATAAAGTGGCCTGTACTCATGATTATACAATTTCTTCATATACAAAAATTATGACTTCACTGTTGGTTCTATTATCATGTGTTCTGTTTTCACAAAGAGCGCATTTCAAAACCTTTGCAGAGGTCAGAAGTTATTTTTTTTATTAACCAATCACAGTCCTTTGCTGCTGAATTGCTGCATCATCCCTAGCAACAGGGTGAACCACACCTCCTCACTAAGATAAAAGTTTTTGAACTTTCCTTACTCAGAGTTCCTCTAAAAAGTTTCCTAAATCTTTTTTAGTCTAGGACTCCCAGCTAGGACTTTTTAAGCTAAGATAGGAGCTCTTTGAGAGAAAGCTAAGAAGCTTTGTGAATACGGGCCCAGGACTCCAGGGAGATGGACAGCTGCACATAACCTAGGAAAACTCCCCGCTCTCAATATAAAGAAAAACTCCAGGACCCGTATTCACAAACCTTCTTAGAATTCTCTCAAAGAGCTCCTATCTTAGCTTAAAAAGTCCTAGCTGGGAGTCCTAGAGATAGGTGGAAAGATATTGAACTTTCACAAGTGAAGGACCCCCCCAATTCAGGCATCATTGGTACATAAAAACTTGGGAGGATTTCTAGAAAAGGTGCAAAATTCATGGATTAAAGCAACATTAAGTTTTTGAAACAAAATAAAGGAAGAATATAAACTGAATAGTAAACTACAAATAATTCTGCCTCCAGAACAATTACTGGCCTCCAGACAAGATCTGAGAAACTCTTATTTGATATATTGGTAACTGCAAGTAAAAAAAGCGTTGGTTGCTTCCTGAACCCCCTACATTGCAAGAGTGGTTTGATATTATATTTGATATTTATGTTATGGAAAAAATTACATTTTCCCTCCGCCTTCATATGGATATATTCAGAAATATTTGGTCCAAATGGATCAAATATGTTGAGCCACTGCGCCCAGATTTGGTAGAAGCAAAAATGTCCCTTGCTAAAATCTGCAATGTATGTATCTCCCAAACTGATATCCAAAAAGCTTCCTCTCATTCTCCACTCTCAAAGATTTAATATGATTTATTAGGGAATTTTCATTTTAAGTTCATCTTTGACCTCCCCAAATTGTAACAATGACTTTTGTTATTAATAGTATTATGTTTATCTTATTATTATTATTCATTTTATTTACTTATTCATTTATTTGTTTCATTTTATTCATTGTTTGTTTTTGTTTTTTGTATTATGTAAAAAAGAACAGTGAGGAATGTAAGTACATTTCATTTGATGTAAATATATGGTTTACCCGGTTGGATAAAAAAAAATGACAACAACAAAAAAAAGAAAAGAAAGAAATAAAATAGACAAAACAAAATATATATTTTGGTAATTTCTATTCAGTAGGAAAGCCTAGGCATATATAATCTTCAGTCAGATTAAACACTTGCTGCTCAACATGCTGTAGAGTATAAACCAACAAAGTGATTTCAATTGTCTTTGTACCATCAAAGAACCAAATCAGAATATATGGATAAATGTATTAAATACTTTCATTAACACAACAATTTCAGTGTGGACTTGCTATGATCATAGTGTCCAGTCAGTTCCTTTTAGTCTAGGTGCAGTGGGACTCACTCCTCTGTATCCATGGACTCTAAGGTCTTATTTAACTCAGTTTCATAGTTTCTTTTTAAGCCTTTTAGGTAAAGACGAAGACTGTCCTGATCCAACCTGGAGTTTCGGCCCACCTGTAACAATCTCGTGGCGAGACGGAACACTGCGGCCTGACGCAGAGTGGATGGGTCGCTGTGATGCTTAGCCTTTGAGACATAAATGGGATAAATGGGTACGGTTATTCTATAAAGTTTTTTCATCACATAAATAGGTAAAGTAAGGACATCAAAGCATTTATACAGTCAGTGGGTCTTATTTTTCATGCAGGATATGACTAATTTATTCTTTGTTATTTGTGAACAAATTCAGTAAAACTATTCGTATTCTATATTCGTCTTTACGTACCTACTGTATAATGAGATTAACTAATGTAAATGCATACATGATTAAATTAAAGTCCTATATGTAATTTGTATGCATTACTACACCATTATATGTGGATTATTCTCCTGATTGTAACTAACTTATTTTTACAACATTATTAGAATTTAGAAGACAATTTGAATTCTGTTTATCCTTTGAATTAAAATAATGTCCATGTCTGTTTTTCAGCACTTGACCTCATCATTTGTTTCTTCTACCTAACTAATAACTTGACACTTGTGAAATTTGCTTTACACTCAATATATATACACACACACTATACAAAAAACTATATAAAAATTTATTTCAGTAATGCAACTTGAAAGGTGAAACTAATATATGAGATAGACTCATTACATGCAAAGCAAGATAGTTCAAGCCGTGATTGTCGTAACTGAGATGATTATGGCTTACAGCTCATGAAAACCCCAAATCCACAATCTCAGAAAATTGAATATTGTGAATAGGTTCAATATTCTAGGCTCAAAGTGTCCCACTCTAATCAGCTAAGTAAGCCATAACACCTGCAAAGGGTTCCTGAGCCTTTAAATGGTCTCATAGTCTGGTTCAGTGAAAGCACAATCAGACTGAAGCAGACTGCTGACCTGACATTTGTGCAGAAAACCATCATTGACATCCTCCATAAGGAGGGAAAGCCTCAAAAACTAATTGCAAAAGATGTTGGATGTTCCCAAAGTGCTGTATCTAAGCACATTAATAGCAAGTTACGTGGAAGGGAAAAGTGTGGAAGAAAAAGGTGCACAAGCAGGATTGTCAGGATTGTCAGGAAAAGGCCATTCAAAAATGTTGGGGACTTTCACAAGGAATTAACTGAGGCTGGAGTCAGTGCATCAAGAGCCACTACACACAGACAGATCCTGAAAATGGGCTTCAAATGTAATATTCCTCTTGTCAAGCCGCTCCTGAACAAAAAACAACTTCAGAAGCGTTTTACCTGTGCTACAGAAAAAAGAACCAGTCTGTTGCTCAGTGATCCAAAGTCCTCTTTTCTGATGAAAGCAACTTTTGTATTCATTTGGAAACCAAGGATCCAGAGTCTGGAGGAAGAATGGAGAGGCACAAGCTGCAAGATAATTGAAGTCCGGTGTGAAGTTTCCACAGTCTGTGTTGATTTGGGGAGCCATGTCATCTGCTGGTGTTGGTCCACTGTGCTTCATTAAGTCCAGGGTCAATGCAGCCATCTACAAGGTGATTTTGGAGCACTTCATGCTTCCTTCTGCAGATGAGCTTTATGGGGATGCTGACTTCATTTTCCAGCAGGACTTGGCACCTGCCCACACTGCCAAAAGCACCAAAACCTGGTTCAATGACCGTGGGATTACTGTGCTTGATTGGCCAACAAACTCACCTGACCTGAACCCCATAGAGAATCTATGGGGCATTGCCAAAAGAAAGATAAGAGACATGAAAATGAATAATGCAAAAGAGCTGAAGGTCGCTATAGAAGCATCCTGGTCTTCCATAACACCTCAGCAGTGCCACAGGCTGATAGCTTCCATGCCACATCGCATTGAGACAATAATTGCTGAAAAAGGGGCCCAAACCAAGTACTGAGTACATATGCATACTTGTACATATGCATACTTGTAGGTCCGATATTGTTCTATGTGCAATCCTTGTTTTATTGATTGCATGTAATATTCAAATTTTCTGAGATTGTGGATTTTGGGTTTTTATAAGCACATATAACACACTACACACACAGGTTTCTGAAATGTTTGTAAATCTGGTGGAAACTTTTAACTTATATACACTAAAAGCATGATAAACAAGGCCCAATATAAGTATACTCCCAATGACATTAAAATACAACCTTACCCATAACTTTTTACTAACTATGGCTGATATAGACTTGGCCTCCTTGATGATAGAAAGTGGAAATGACGTGTTCTCTGCTGCTCTTATACCTCAAACATATAAACATAATAAATTAAAGAAATCATACAACAAGGGATGAGTGTAGCACAACAAACTTTCTAAAATTTGTCAAGTCACTTAATTATTCGGTTAAAACCTATCACTATTTCATACTTAACAAACTGACCCTTTAATTCAAATTTAGCAACTAGTCATCAAATAATACGAGACCTGCCCTTTGTTTGATTAAGATTACCATAGTTGCTTTCCTCGGAGAAGCCTTGAGTCAGCAGGAAGGTGTAGACCACATTCTCTGTGCTGTTTTCAGTCCCACGCATGTGATGGACCTGCATGTGCTGATTCTCTACATTGGGGTAAAGTGTCTCTAACTGACACAGCTCCAGGAAGTGGGTGGCAAACAGAGTGAACGCCTGCGAAAAACATTCTGGTTGAAGCTGCTTGTTCTTTAATGATTTTTATACTGTTCCCAGGATGAAAAGCAAGTTATCACTGCCATACTGATCACAGGTTATAACCAGTTCACTGTACCTTCAGCCCGATGAGGAACTCACAAACTGAGTGGCAGATTCCGATGCCCTCCTCGGCACTGGTGCCACGTCCCAGCTCGTCAATAATAATGAGTGACCTGTTACTTGCATTGTGTATTATGTAAGACACCTGACAACACAATTTAAAAATGAGTATGGAGATGGCAAATGCACTTTATTATTTTTAAAATTTTTATTTTTATTTTTTATTTTTATTTTTATTTTTTTGTATTGTACACATTTAGATTTTTTTATATTAACCTCCTTCATCTCAATCATAAATGTTGATGAGTTGGTCTCAAAATCGTCGTCTACTCCTATCCGAGTAAATATCTGATCAGCAACACGGAACGAGGCAAATTCAGCAGGCACAAATGATCCTAATGCAAATTTTATGAGAAGAAGAATACAATTTAGGGAAAAAAATCTTCAATTAATTTCTCAGTTCTTTATAATTCATGTTCTCAGAAATAAGACTCTTTCTTAGGAAGAAATTTATGGATAAGGTTTACAAGCGTGTTATTGTTAACCTGTGTGTGTAATGACTTCACAAATGCTTAGAAAATTCTTCAGACCTTTCATGAGTTACCAGAATTACTAATTTATATACAGTATTGCTCAAGTGTTGGACCACATAAGAACTGCTTTGGTAAGGCCTTGTGAATTCCATCCTACAATCTTTCCTGTTAGAAATTTTCTTCATAATTTGCATCTTTTTCATACTTTACTGACAGATTTCAATAATTGCTCAGAACCCAAAGGTGAGTTTAGGCGAGTAAATTAGTTTTCCTTGGTAATCACAGAGTCATTGAACTGTAAATACATATGATTAGACGCGCAAAATAGGTAAAGGGGCAAACTATAGCTCTTTTTTGGGATTTTTAGTACGTGAAATATATCACCAAACAATGATTTGAAAAATAGCATGTCCGGGCACCTATCTGAGCCATGATTTGGCAGAGGGCCACCTGTCTAAGGTAAGTGGATTTGCCGCTCATGTTTGGGCCTGTGATTATAACAAAGTTGCTTCCCTCAGAGAGATAGCTGTTGTTGGGGATGGCCTGCTGGCCAGCCATGCGCTCCAGGATTGGATGGCGGCCTTGTTTTATTGCCAGTGTATCCGTGAATTCAGGGCGCACTGGGGCACAAACACAAAGTGAAAAATATTCGTCATTAAAACAGTCAAGACCGATGTTTCGCTGCAGTGACCACTGACTTCACGACATTGGTCATTGCTGTAATGGTGCAAAATGTCAGCAGCCATACGTCAGAAATACTGGAGTATATTTAGATATGTTTGTATCTCGGGTCTAATCTTACCGTAGTCTGAAATAGTGCACACATTGGCGAGGGACACCAGCATATCCAGCAGGGACACAGCATCAGACAGCTTATATAGGCAGTGAATGTGTGTATACACATCATTAAGTAACCTGCATACCACACTGCAGAGGTGTAGAAGACTGAAATATCAGTTTATCTAAAGTTCCCTACTGCAACTGAGCAGAATAGCAACACAAGCATCAATACAAAAGTATAAATTGTAATGAATATACACACATTATATATACAGTATATATGTGTGTTTGCATAAAGCTACAATAGTAATACTCATAAGTGGTTAAAGATATCTGAAGTGTGCTAATTAGACAGTTGAACTAAAACCTGTGTCTTTAATGTTCTGTCTAAGAATACATATACTGTATGTCATGAATGCTCACATATATGACATGTGAAATATCTCTTTCAAGGCTTCATCACAGCGATCATTCATCTTCATCAAGTCCAATGTAGTGAAGCTATAGTTGTTTTTTTGCCTCGTTACCTGCAGTGAGCAGTTAAAGTCTGTCACACACTTCATGTCTTCATGTTACAGGTGTTTAATCCTTTAAATAACCATTGGATATGCTTAAATAAATTAATAAGCAAGAATAAAGAAAATCATCTGTGAAATAACATTGAGTGTATGGTTAAAAGTAGCACTGGATTGTTTATGTGGTCAAGCCTCACTTTGATGAACTCTGCCGGGAGCTGTCCGTTAGGTAGACCAAAACCTTCCATCCTCATCTGGATAAAGAAACCTCGAGTAGTGTTAAAACTAGTGCGCAGGGGAAGGCCATACTTCTCTCCCAGCTGTTCTACTAATCCTGTACCAGTGGAGTATGACACAGATAATGCTAAAGAAACTATTGTCCTTTAAGCATATAACAATCATTTTAAAAATTAAACATAAACCGCTCACCTGCTATATCATCCACTACCTCAGTGTAGGCTCGACGTGCAATGTCAAGCAATTCATTTACGTTAGGGCGCACGGCATAGCACTTCTGTGTGCGCATATTCAGACTGCCCTTTATATAACTAGTGTCACTGTTGATCACTGTTTTGATTTGATCCAAAATGCTGTTAAACCTACAAACACAAGTTAAAAGAACACAAGTATTGTACTTCTGAGATTTATCTACAGTATCTGTGTATAAGCACTGTTTTTTTTTGTATACTAAATACTGTATAGTCAAGTAAAATACAGACTTTATGTGCTTCAAAGTCAAATATGATATACACAAATACAACCGTTCTTATGAGGCAGTATGATGTGTTCATAACCTGCAATCTTCTAGTGAAGTGTAATAAGCTTTTAGTAAGTGTGTCTTTGCGTCCTTCAACACCATCTATCAAGGACTGAAAACAGTTTACTGACCAAACCATGCAAATTACATACAGCATAGGTATATAAATGCCTGCAAACACTCTGATGTGACCTGTTCTGACCTTGAGTGGTTCAATCAGTTCTAGCGTGTGTTTCAGCTGAATGACATGCATTATCTTTGCTTCTGCCACTTCAACCTAGATCACAGGCAAGAAAGCGAGGAAGAAAATTTCAGCACATTTCTTGCTTTTTTTCTTACAAACTACACATCTAAATGAAATGTCATACTGTTTACAGTACTATAATTTTCGATGTGTTCTTAAAACATTATCATTTCACAATTCTGAAATTTATATGCCCTAAATCCATCAGCATTAACTGTCACTGCTAGTAATGGTCCACCACACAAATAATACCGTATACTGATCCCTTTCCACTGATAGACAGGTAGAACGGGGCTGTTGTGAATAATAACAGATGGGGTATGTTCAGTAATTGTACACCTGCTACATGATCTTATCTGGTAAATGAGAGTAGCTTATAAACTGCCACCTGTATGGTGCAATGCAATAGCCCCCTTGCCTAAAAGATTAAAAAATGTTAAATAATTAACATTTCTCAATAGTATCTACGCAGTCTGGCCTGTGCAATATGCAGAAAAAAAGAAGTGCAAAAATTATAATTTCCACTTTGTATCATTTTACATTGTTAGAAACATAAACAGATTAAACTTTTTAGCTTAAGACCTAAATGAGAAATATACATTCACTATGAGTGAAATGTTTGGACACAACTTCTCCTTCAGTGATTTTTTCCTTACATTTATTATTTTCAACAGTATACAAGAATACTGAATACCCACATAAAGAATTATGCAAGAACATGTATGTAATTATGTAGTAATATAGTATGTACTGTATGTGGCATATATTTTATACAAGATGGTATTCAAAAGTTTTGGGACTAGTTTTGTAACACACCAACAGAGGGCAGCACACAGTCACAGAGCACTGACCATTATAAGTCAGTGTGCCAAAAGACATTGTCTTGTGTACATCGGGAGCTGTTGCTATTCTGACCATGTACGTTATCACTCTGCAATTTTATAATGAACAGCAAGTTAGAACAAAGAGCAAACGTGAAATTCTGCTTGAAACACAAAGATGTTTGACATGATTCGGCAAGTTTACAGCAATGCTGCAATGTGTCGTTCAAGATGTTTTGAGTGGACCGCACGCTTCAAGACCTTGGCACGCACGCTTCATAAAGATGATGAGAGATCAGGAAGACCTTCAATGAGCTCAACCCTCGAATCTTGTGCATGATGATCGTCTGAAAACAATCAACATTGCCGTCATTGTCGTGTGTGTCATACAGAATAGTCCAGGTGATCCTCCCATGTTGCACTGTATTACTGTTCGTTCCCAAGCTACTGACCAAGGAGCAGAGGGAACATTGCGTCAAAGTCTGCCATGAACTCCATCAGCGTGCCATGGATGACCCGTCCTTCATGAGGACCATTACCAGTGATAAAACTTGGGTGTATTTCTTCACAGTGGAAGAGCTCATCATCTCCACGATCCAACCAAAAAGGCGAGGCAGATCTGCAGCTCGACCAACTGCATGCTTTTCGTTTTTTAAGAGATTTGTGACATTGTGTATAAAGATTTCATCCCAGGGTCAGACCATTAATAGTCAGGTTTTAAAACATCTGAGGGAGGACATACAGCAAAAGAACAGAGCTTTTAAACAGAGCTAATCTCAAAACTTTTTGACACCATGTCGTGTTTTATATTGTCCAAAGTAGCTGCATGACAGCTTGGCACACTCATGGCCTTCGCGCATCAGATTCCTGAGGAAGTCACCTGGAAGACTTGGTCAAGAGTTTATTTATGACATTTCTTGCCGTTTTAATTTGCTTTAGACCAGTGGTCCTCAACCTCCTGGCCACGAACCGGTACCCATCTGTGGGTCATTTGGTACAGGGCTACGCAGAAATACTGATAATTTTTTTTTATTGATTATCAGAGTCTAAAAGACTTTCATATTTAGAAAAAACGCTCGTCTCAGTCATGTGATACATTACATCAAAAATTAAGCCCACAGGCTAGCAAAAATGAGTAAGAAACAAATGTCTTTGGAGAGAAGACAATGAGGAGACAGGAAAAGAAAAGAAAGCTGCATTTAAAAGACAATATCAGGAGTCTTACATAAAATACTGTTTTTTCGCTCCAGGTGATTCTCACGCCCCAAGCCTGCTCTGCAAAATATGTGGTAATAGATAGGGCACATGCTTCAGCACATGGATACAAAGCACCCTGGATGAAAGGTCTTTGAAGTTTTTTGAAAGGAGAAAACGTGAAGCAATTACTGACAGCCACCACATTAACAAATGCGAGTGTGCTGAAAGCATCATCCACCTAGTGGCTGCATTGCAGAGATGAAGAAAACTTTTACTACCGGTGAGAAATTGATCCTGCCTGATGCTAAGGACATTTGCCGTGAATTTCTAGGAGAGGCTGCACTTAAAAAGCACAGGTTCATCTTTCGGCTAGCACCGTCACTAGGTGAATTGAGGATACAGAGGATATAGGAGATTGAGACACAATTGCTGGAGGGGATTAACAAGTCACCGTGGTATGCAATTCAGGTAGATGAGTCTACTGATATTGACAACAAGGCAATTTGGTTTTTAGCTGTTTCTATGCTAGGCCATGAAAATATTGTTTTGCATGAAACCAGACCGTGGCACAAAAAGGGTTGGACCAGAGAGTAAAAGAAAAACAGCCAATAAAAATTCAACACCTCTGAGAACTCCGTCAAGATTGTTGTAAAGCCATTTCAGATAAACTACCTTATGAGGCCGAATGAGAGAATGCCAAGAGTGCTCAAATCTGTCATTAAAGCAAAAGGCGGTTGCGAAAATATTAACATGTTTTTGTTGGCTGCATAATTGCATATTTGTTCAATGTTGAAGAGAATAAAACTAAAGAACTGAATAAGAAGGTGTGTCCAAACTTTTGACTGGTAGTGTACATTAGTAAAATGACAAATTTTCTTTAAAAAAAAAAAAAATGCATTTTACCGTCTCTTGCTTAGGGAGCTGCACCAGAGCAGAAAGCAGCTGATCTATATCCAAGAATTGTGTAATCGCTGTAAATAAAACAGTGCTCATAAATCTCAATCAACTCGGTTATAGGTTTCTTGCGACACCATAGAAACATTAGACAGAAAAAAATTCCCTGCAGTGCAAAAAGAAAGCACCTTACCATTCTTAAGACCAAAGAAGAGTTCCTCACTCTGCAACAGTTCCTTAAAACAGATGAACATAATATTGAATAAATACATTTTTACAAATAAAATAGTGTGGATATTCTACCTGTATGGTGTCCAGTCGAGTGTTAATGGTGTCAACATCCAGCAGAGGCTCCAGAATGTTCGAGCGAAGTCTCCTCTCACCACCAGGTGTTTTGGTGTAGTTTAAGACCTCAAGTAGAGTGTGTTCATTCCTGGCGTTAAAATGACAATGTCAACATGAATATACTAGCGCGGTTCCTAGTAGGTTTAAGTATTAAAATATTCTCAAATATTATTTTGTAATGGGATGAACAGAATGAGAACGAGAATGAGTACATGTCGAGAATGGTTTGGTTATCTTTTCTGACCTGTGATCCCTGTTGTTAATGACTAGCTCTAAGTTCCTGGCCGAAACCGCGTCAATCATGGCAGTCTTCCCGCTGCCGGTGAAGCTCACTTTCAGAGATTTGGGAGCATAGACAGAGTTCTGGATGAACTCTAAGTACTTAAGGAGCGCTGCTGCAGCTGCCAGACAATAGTACCTGCAGTAAGGCAACATTATAATATCAACTTAGATCTACATCCTGCCAGTCATCTGCATTACTGACCTCAGACTCACATTAAAGTGTTCAACCTGAAAAACATTTACTGATCAATACATTTAAAGTAAAGTAAAGTAAAGCCTTTATTTTGTCACATATACATTACAGCACAGTGAAATTCCTTCTTCGCATATCCCAGCGTAACTGGAGTCAGATTACAGTGCCTTAGCCCTCTGAGCTACCACTGATCAATCCTGTATGTTGACATGCAAATCATAATGCATAGCTCCACACTGCAAATTGTTCTGTACTTGCCAAGATTTAAAATCTTATAATGCATTTTTTTTCTGTGGTTGCCAAGATTTAAAATCTTAGACCTGGACCTATGAGATTAATTATCACTCACTCACTCATCGTCTATACCGCTTTATCCTGTATATAGGGTGGTGGGGGGCCTGGAGACTATCCCAGTAAGACTTTGGGCACGATGCGGAGTACAATCCATTGCAGGACACACACACTCACATTCACACACTAAGGGGAAATTTGGGAACACCAATTAGCCTAATCTGTATGTTTTAAAGAGGAAACCAGAGTAACCGGAGGAAACCTACCAAGCACGAACACGACAAACACAGTGGTAATGAGGACCACTGTGTATTAGCTATAAAAGTAAAGGTTTTAGAATAGACTAAAGCAGTGCTAAAATTTCAAGTAAAAATGAGCATTTTTAGTTGAAAATTAAAAAGTGAATTAATTCTAAAATTTTTCAGGGTGGATTTTTTCTTTACCACTTAGACACTATTAATTACGGAACATTTGTATTTGGTTTATATACATCAACTAGCCATAAAATTAAAAAAGGAGACAAGCAGTGCTCCTAGCAATTTTACATTGTTCAGAAACAAAACAAAAAGTGGGAACTCGAAGCGATTAAGATTTGGGGAGTATGGTCTGTCTGTTTTGAAACAACAATTAGGGGTATGTGCATATGTACACTGAAGTTCATTTCAATAGAACTGTGGAAAATCGGACTGAGGACCTGCCAAGACAGATGACCAACATTTCTGACATGCCAGAAATCCATCCCATCATCCTGCAGCCAGATAGCTGGTCATTCAGGTGATGAATCAGCCGCTGGGACCCTGCTCATGCTGCTCATTAAACAGCAACTGATCAGGCTAGAATCCAAGCTGATAGAAAATTATTTAAAACTGCTTGAGTTCTATAACATAACTGGCTCACCTGTTTAACAGTGCTTGTTTATCATCACGTTTTTTGGAGGATGTTGCAGGAACCAGATTTGAAATTAGTGCATATTTTCAATAAACAATTAAATTCAAATGGTAAACAATTGTTGTGTAGTTTTCAATATAGTACGAGGTGAAGAGACTTTAAAGAATTAATCTGTTTTGCTTTTATCGTCAATTTCCATACTTTTTGGCACAACCTTTTTGAAATTGAGTTAAATTGTGCTCCTTAGTAATCAGGTGATCTAGACAATGTATGTTGAATGTTGTAGAGTTTCTAGGTTGAGCTGTGTTCTGTGACTCAATCCAGGCAGGCATCTGACATGTATGTAGTGGATAGTACCTCCCAAAAGTGGTCCAAGGAAAAACAAATTATGAGCCAGCAACTGGGTCATGGCTACCCAAGGTTCATTATATTATGAAGGTGGTTTTAACGTTTTGGCTGATCTGTGTATAAAACCTTCAAATTTGTATTATATTAAAACTAAACAATCACTAAGTGAATAAACGTAGAACATACTTGGTTTGTACATCCATAAGAACAGTGTTGAACTCAGGTGCACAAAGCTGCTGGATGTACTCCAGTCCTTTCCTTTCGTTAAAGTACTTCCGCTGAATGGCAGTGAAAGCTACAGACTGTAAGAGGTGCAATAAATAAAATATATGAAACTAATAATATAACAAAACTACATTTCATTACAAATGTTCTATTATGTTTGTACTGCATGCTCAGTTTGGGTACATTCTTTTAAAAATTACAAAAATAGGGCTGACTCCTGGTTTTAACATGCTACTTCTAAACAATTGTTTCTGGATTTATTCTAAACATGTACCGAAAAGTTCTCCATGATGAGGTTGTAGAGCTTGGTTCCGTGCCCTTTCTCGCACGCAGTGTCTGGCATCAGAATCTCAAGAGGCACTAAGATATGCAGTTTGGTAATTACCTGGAACGAGTTTAGACATGCAAATCACAAACACTACATTTTCTTACTCAAGGGCTCAATGTTTAAATACAGCCTAGTGATAATTGTGCAGAACCCTGTTAGACTTACTGTAATGTGCCTATGAGAGCGAGTCTAAAATTATCTGCACTCTAACTATAGAACTTATTTAAATTAACTTTTAGAAATGACAAATACATAATTTTTTGACATAATCTCCTTGCTTTCAACACACTTTGCCCATCTGTCAACAGGTTTTGATCTAAGAACAAGATCAGAACTATAGACAGGATGCTTTAAAACCTCAAAACACCTAAAAACACCTCCGAAAGAAGTTTTTGCAGAGTATCAACAGTGTGGGCAGAGGTGATGGGACGTGCACTGTTATAAAAGACCAAAAAAAAATCTCTGCACGCTGCTCTTCTTTCATGCAAACCACAAGCGTGGCATCCAAGTTTTCTCGCACCGCAGTTACAAATGAGTTGATGTAACATGTTCTCATCTGCACAGCAGTGACTGAGGAGACATTAGCCTTAAACAGGAAGTGCTGATAAGAAAGTGCGGTCAATAGAAATTTGAGTCAATCAAATTTCAAATGAACTTTTGCAAAGAAACTGAACTACTTTATAAAAATATTATAGAGAAATGTCTTAAAATTTTATAACATTAATTTGTAAATTAATGAATGAAACAAAAGTGGAGATTGTGAGTTTCTCTCAGGACCCCATTTGTAAATTAGCTTCTGGTTTCGGAACCTCTAAACTAAATAATTTAAAAAAAGCTAAATTCATCAAGTGAAACCTTTAATTGTTGTTTGTGTCAAACAAGGACTGAAAAAGCCTCAAGTGTAATTTCACCTTGGCATAAGTCCCAGTATCTGCGAACTGCGAGAGTACCAACTCGGGGGACCTCGTGTTGATGCTGGCCATGCCGATCTCTCCCCTGGCTAAACCTCTGCCCTCCACCAAAGCCACAATTACAGATGCAGCGTGGCACACAGATGCAGACGATGAAGATGTCGCTAGATTCAAAGAATACTGCACATCAAAATATGATTCAATGTTCTAAAATGACCTTCACCAGGCGTTCTTTGGCAGCAAAGTGATCCTAAAGCACAAAGCAGGATCACAATTCAGTTTTGATTATCAGTGTTCATAGAAGAGGTTTTAATGTCAAAGGGGCTTTTTTTCCACACTCACCAAAAAAAAAAAAAAAAACATAATACTTTGTTTATGTTTCAGAAGACATTTCAGAAAGGCAAAGCCACTAGCATTTACTGTATTTCTGATGCTTTTGTATACTAAAAATAGATCTGTAGTTGACTGTAAACTTAGAATATTGCCATAATAACATTGTCTTTTTAATCAAAGTTTTTTTTCATCAAACTTTGCAATGCTGCCCCATTCTCAATCATATTATTATGATTAGTAGTAGTAGTATGACTGTTGCCTTTTGCACAGCATAATTGTAATGCTGTTTGAGGAAATTTCATTTAATTATTTTTCACATTTCTTACAGTACTTTGGTTTGCCCACACTGTACAAAAACATCCAGCTTAGGTTAACTGGTATTGTCTGTAGTGTGTGTGTGTGTGTGTGTGTGTTGGTGTGTGTGTGTTGGTGTGTGTGTGTGTGTGTGTGTGTGTGTGTGTGTGTGTGTGCCCTGAAATGGATTGGCACTCCATCCTGAGTGTACCCCGCCTCATGCCCTAGGTCTCCGGGATAGGCTCCAGGCCCCCATAACCGTATATGCAGGATAAGCAATATAGGAGATTAATTAATTTTTTTTTTTAATTAGCTTATATACAATATGGTAGCTGGGGTCAACCAAAATTAAGCACACAGATTTTAGGGCCTTGCTCAAGGGCTCAACAGTAACAGCTTGGCGGTGCGGGGGTTTGAACTAACGTTCCCGTACTAAGGCTCCTTTATAACTGAGAGCCTTAACTGTTTGAGCTAACTGTGCAAATGTGTTGTAGTCCTAACTAATGAAAAACTACTTTTTAAATCTTTAATAAGCACTTTATCCTGGTCAGGAAAACTGTGTATATGCTGTATGGGACACAAACACACAAACACACACCTTTACATTAGGGGCACATTACAGTATAAACCTTAATCCATTTACTGGCATGTTTCTGGGAGGTGGGAGGAAACCAGAGAGCCCAGAAAAAACCCACAGAGACACAGGAAGTAAATGCAAAACTCCACATAGACAGTAACTCAAGCTCAAGACTAAGTGACCCTGGAGTGAGCTGTGAGGCTGTGAAGCTCACCTGCGGTGCAACTACGCCACCTTCATCACACTATGGGAGCTCTTACTATACAGTAAATGCATTTTATTCATACAGTTCAAATTGGATAATTGTCATTTCTACCTAAATTTGCTCCCAAAATGAACATTTTATCAACCACTTCCTTTGTTATGCCCTCTCTATTAATCCTTCATATTTATAAACAGTATGACACAAGCCTGCTTTACTGTTTTTCTATATTTTCTTTTATATTTTTGTTCACTCACTGTTGAGTTCCCTCTGTTGAGCTGAGCCTGGTGTCCTTCTGAGGCAAGGAGTGCTCAAGCTTCTGTACAGTGAGTTGTAGACCCCACCAGTCCATGAAGAGCCTGATGAGTTTATCCTGTTCACACCTAAATTCACACACAAGTAAAATAAAAAAAGTGAGAAAGTAAAGCAGTAGTCTCTGCAAGCTTCATAGATTAAATATGGTTTATTTTTGCTCAGTCCATTGAAATATCTCCATCCAACCAACTCTGCTCTTAAATCCCATCACTTACAGGTGTTTATTTTTCCAGAACAGACAGACTTAATCATATTTAGTTCATGTTGATTTAAGCCATCTTTGTAGCCTTAAATATGTTTGACCAACTTTAATTTAATAACAACAGAGAAATTATTCATTCAGAAGAGTAATGCTTTTATGGAGCTAATTTTCAATAACCAATTAAAAAAATTAATCAGATTTTGCAAATGCAGCTTTGTCCTAAATCAGCCACCCATTAGTGCATTCTTGACCTTATTTGTCTTTAAGTGGCACAAAAGGTTTCTCACTAAAATAATGCCAGTCCAGCAAACAAAAAAAAAACATTTCCCTAATGTTTGAGTTTTGGTTCCTGTTGTTTATTTTTCTCCAGAGCCATTACATAACATTCATAAAACATTCCAATTCAATTAACAAACCCAGAGCTAATCCTGAAACCTCCTGGGATCTTTAAAACACAACGTTCTGTCACGGTTAAGTGACAACCACTGAGAAATGGTCGCCAAAGTTACCGTTTTTCTTTTCCTAAGACGACAAACTAATATTCCCATAACAGTTTCTTCCTCTCAGTTCTTGAGGTTTTCCAAATGTTGCTATTAAATGTTTTTTTTAATATAGAAACTTAAGTCCTAGGTAGATGGCTGTAAATTAAAGTAGTATGTTTATTCTTATTCTGGTGTCTCCTTTTTTTCATAGAACCTCTGTATCTGTAACTACGAGGGTGAGTCAAAAATGATCAGCACTCCGGTTTTATTAAAACGTCTGTTTGTCTTATCAGCGCTTTCTGTTCAAGGCTACTGTCTCCAGTAACAAAAAAAAAAAAAAACTGGTGCCGTAACAAAACAAAGGAAGATCATAAAGAAAAGAGTCTGGGTATCTACAAGCAAATTTTGGACCAATACTCTAAGGAAGTTGAAAGTTTCTTAAAGAGAATCATTACTGGTGACAAGCCATGGATTCATCACCACGGAGTAAACAGCAGAGTAAGGACCATCAGCTGGAAAATTGATGCTTACAGTTTTCTGGGATTCTCAAGGGCCAGTATTGGAACATTATTAGGAAGTTCAACAATCAACAGCGCGTGTTGCAGAGAGATCCTTATTGAAGAGCTGAAGCCTCAACACCAAAGATCTTGCATGACAACCCATGTCCGCACACTTCTGCACACTGTTGATACTCTGCAAAAACTTTATTTTGAGGTGTTAAAGCATGCCCCTCAGCATGCTCCTTTCAATTGTTTGGTCCCCTGAAAGCAGCTCTATGAGTTTCACTTCTGATGAAGAAGTGAAGACAGCAGTGGATCTGTGGTTCGCTGCTCACCCTAAAACATTTTTTAATAAGGAAATATGAAATCTTGTTGACAGATGTACAAAGTGTACTGGAAAGCAAGGAGATCATTTTGAAAAATTATGCATTTTCCAAAAGTTAAGTAAAATATATTATACAGCCAGCGTGCAGATAATTTATGACTTCAACTTTGAAATAGAAAATGAAAAAAATCTACACTTGTATTACTACTATTATTACTAATACGATGCCTATTTGTGTAGCTAGTCATACTAAAAGTAAGCGCACCGCTCATCCGGATCTTATTAGATATAAATATAATGGGAGCCCAAATTTGTGTTACTATACAAACAGGATTGTTGTTCATGATGATTCACATAGTGAAGTGTGACAATGTTAGGGTAAGGCTCCAGAGAGGTTTGAATTATTTCAAGTTTACCAGAACTGTCTCTGAACCGTACAAAATATGCAGCGAAACACAAATAGTGTGCTTTTGTACCAGCTGGGAACTAAAACAACAAACGTTTCCAGAACATTCTGGCAGCCAACGTGTTTTCTGGGAATTCACATCACTATAGCGACCGTTCTGTATAAGACCGATTCAGGGAGAATTTCCTGATTTTAGGGAAATGTTTTCAATTTAAGGTTCTCGATTAAATGTTACCAGAGCAGACTTCAGTAACTTCCTCTTGAGTTACTTCAAGGTTATTTAAAGGTTATGTGAATATTAGGGGAATTATCTCCCTTGAACCCTAAAACAAACTAAGAGGGTCGTTTCAACTTGAGCATCTAGCACTGCTTCGTCCTAACTGCAGATACCTGTCCTAACCGGAGTTTTGTTAAGTGCAGGTGTCTGGACACCAGCTTTAGTAGAAGAGTTTGATCCAGAAGCGGAGCAGGAGCTAGCGCTGTGTGGTGTGTTTGAGCTGGACGAAGGAGACCGGGGCGGGGCGCCATCCTCCTCCCGGATGCACCGAGCTGCACTCAGGCTGCGATCAGTGCTGGACGCGCTGCTGGTGCCGATGTCCGAGCTGTAGCCGGGGGTAACCTCCTCAGTGCTGCTGCACAGCATTTAGACCTCCGCTGGGCTTCGTCTGACTGAAAATAGTGCAATTTAAGTGAAGAAGTACTTTGTCACGTTTGTTTGGTTGTGGGGCGTTTGGTTAAGCGCGCCATCTAGTGGTCAGTGACTAACTTACTCCTCACACATGTGGCTTAAACGCAAACACGTCTTCAGGATGGGGCAGGGAAGGTCGACAAGGGCGAGACTTTGCTGATGTTTTACCTTTCTCTTTAAATTCCCTTAAATTTCTGTTAACTTTAGAAACAGATGTATACCTTTTTCTTCGTTATTTGTCTTCGGGATAAAGCAGCACATTGGCTTAGTGGTTAGCATTACACCGCCAGGTTCTAGTGCTGGGCTTGGTGGGTTTCCTTCCGGTGTTCCGGTTTTCTCCTACAGTCTAAAGACATGCAGATTAGGCTAAGTGGCATTCCCAAATTGCCCATAGTGTGTGAATGAGTGTGTGTGTGTGTGCCCTGCGATAAATTGGCACCCTGTCCAGGGTCTACCCCGTATAGTTGCATATGTCTCCTGTTATAGGCCCCAGGCCCCTTGTGACACTGTATACAGGATAAAGCGGTATAGACGAAAAGTGAGTGAATGGGTGAGTGTCTCTGAGGCAACACTCAGACTGACCATCAATATGGCCTCGTTGGAAATCTATTTTATTTGGAATTTTCCAAATACGTCTAGGCATGCTTGAAGATGATTATGTAAACCTGGTTGTATATTGATTTAAAAATACAGTACAGATGCACACAAGCTGTGACAAGCTAAAAATACAAATGATCATTATCAAGAGCATGGCAGTTCTTAAATATTAGTGGGCTTTTGCTCATCAGCTTAATGCTTAATGCTGGCAATTATTTTTAGATTAAGGCTCAGGTCAAATGCCTTGTTATCACTAAGAAACATATTCTGGTTATGATTAATTGGAGAATTTTCTTTTTTGGATAGCCACAATATTAAACAGATATCTGATATTGCCTATAATGAATTTCCCCCGCTATTAATTTTGTAACATAAACTTATTTTTTTTAAATCCACAATTAAAGTTATTGTTACCATTAAATATTCATGTTCTTTTTTTTTTATCTCTAAGTTTCTGCAAGTGTTTGCTTGGCTAATATGTACTTTTGGGCTTTCTATGCTTCATTTTAGGGTTGATTTTAATAATATAATCAGTAAAAAAAAAAAACTGGGCCTGTCTATGAAATTATTATTATTATTGAATATCTAAAAGCAACAAATTAAGCAGAACAAAACTCATCAACTTAAAGGTTTCCTGCTTATTCTAGCACATTTGAAGCATTTTACCTTTCAATTAAAGGTCTTTTTTTTTTTTTTTCATTTTTAATTGCAACCGTCTGTCTAATTTGAGTAATTATTGTTGCTTTTATCCATCGGTGTAAGACAGCACCAAAACTATTTTAAATACTCGACAAAATGGATTTGACTGTCAGCATTATCAAAAATTATTTATGGATATATTGTATATACAAAACATACATCCAGTGGATATAAAAAGTTTACATACCCTTGTTTAAATGCCAGGTTTTTGTCATGAAAAATAGGCCATGATGATATTTTTTTTTTTACTTAAATCGTACTAGTTAAAGGACACATTAAAGGTGAAAGAAGTTCTGAAATGGTTCATTATGGTCTCTATTTTACATCACAAAAATGTGGCATTTTAACATGTGTGTGTAGCCTTTTATATCCCATGTACATATGAATGTGTATGGCATACGGTGTGTGCTCAGAGCTCACTGCAGCCCAGTCTTCTTGGTGCTATATGTGAGCCTATTAGCAAAGCTTCTACAAAATACAAGAAACATACTGCTGGACATTAAACCGTTTATTACAGATAACACATGCTTTCATGTAAACTGCACAAATTAACTTTACATATATGTACAAATCTGTTACTATCTTTTTAGTTGTGTGTATTTGTGTGCTGGGAGGGGAAAAGGTAGGAGGGAATTCAGTTTCTCTCAGCTGTAAAGTAAATGTGTTGCAGTTAGGAGTTTCCATACACATAAATTCAAATCCCAAGAGCATTTGTATAATGCAGAACTACACAATCTATACACATATATTCACATTTGTTATGCATTATGATGAATATATTAAATTTTTTCAGTTGCTTACAGTGATGACATTTGTATGTGCAAAAGCTCCACAGAATTAAGAGCCTGGCCTTAAATGTTTCTTCCATAAGACTTGTTTTGTGATACAGATACTAGGGAATGTCACAAAAGCAAACACACATTAAACAACTAAACAAAAACACTACTGTCTCTGTAGAGAAGTTGAATCAAAAGTGCATATGACAAATGTGTAATATTAATCCATGGAAATATCATATTTTTAAAAGGGACATGTTTGAGGCAAACTCTCTATTATTACAAATCTTTAACAACTGATGAAGTAGTCTTGTAGCAGAAACTAGTGCATGGAACTGAATCAGATTCAGTGAATCAGGATTTATTAACAACAGGACATAATGCATTCATAGGCCATTCATGAACCGTCCATTCCATTGTTTGGGCAAAACCTAAAAAGAACCTGATCTAATTTTAATGTCAATATTAAATAAAACTGAATTAATTAACATTTTATACTAATCCTATGAAGGCACTACATGTCTTTTTTTTTGGGGGGGGGGGGGGGGGCAACTTTTAGTCTTAGTTCTGATTAACTAGCTTATCCGTGTCATGATCCTGAACTAACTAACTTCATAACACTAGCCTTTGTGGAAAGACCAGGTTACAGAAGTTTACCGACATAAAACTGACAAGGTTTCACCTTAACCCAATTAATCTATTCCAGTAAAGATAACAATTCATGTCTCTAGTGCTGCAGCTTTTGAGTAATTGAATATAAGGGATCAGCACTGCTAAATTTAAATCTTGTTAATCCAGTTAGCCTTAGTCTTATTTGAAGCCGATCTGAAGCAAGGGCTTTACTGCCATGATCTTTGTAGAGTAGGTCTACCAGTAACACATTACCATGGCCTTAAATAAAACTGTAAGCAGCAAAATATTGACACCACAGGCCAGTCAGCCAAGCTGATTCTATCAAGTGTATACTGTTGACGTAGTCATAGTACTTTGTCACTTCCATCATCCTTAGACAGAACGAATACAAGATTGCTTTGATTATTCTTCTCCCTGACGCCATTTCTGTGATTCCTCCTGGCGAGCGTCTGGGTGAATCTGGTTCCTCATGCCTCCCAGCACGTTAGAGGTGGCTTCTGTAGCAACAATTAGAGGTTTAACAACAGCAGGAGGAAGCTGCCGCAAGACTCCACCCACAGCACCGGTCATTCCCCTCTGTTCATGCTCACGAGTGGCCGTATCGTAAATCGTTAGAGCCGTATCTGTAATGCCCTACAGGAGTAGACAACAGGGCACTGTTTGATTCAAAGTACATTCAAGCCTTGAAATAAATATGTTTGTCCAGGATCAGTTAAAAACAAAGGGGAAAGCAGCTACAGTACATACCTCCTTCACTACACTGTATGCCTTGGCCACACCCTCCCTGAGGTCCACAGGCTGATGAGCCAGTCTAAAATGTGAGTATCGTTTGATCTTCTTGCACTCTCTCTCATCTATCACTGGAGACACCATATCATATGCTGTTTCTGCAGCTACCTATGCCCAAATAAATAGCATCCCATGGTCAATATTTTGTCATTTGTTTTTCTTGTAAACTATAAAAATAAAATAAGAATAAGTAATGCAGACAAGGGAGTTTACCTGGATGGTTCGCACCATGCGATTGGTAAGCTCCAGGGCTGCCATAGCAGTGGAGGTCCCAAAAGAGGCAGTGCCTCGCTGAAATCCCCGCACTATCCGTCCATCCTTCCGATACTGCTCTATAGGCAGCCACACTAAATCTCTGATCCCCTGAACTACACATCGACAGAAACAACATTACTGACCAGCAGTAGGGCTTCATTAAAGCTATTTAAATATTATGCTTCAATTCAGATGAAAATGCCTCTATAAATACAGCACACTGGTCCATGTCTATTACTCTTGAATAGAAAACCTCCCAGTGAAAACATCATGATTATTACCCTGTTACATTTCCTAAAAAATAGCCATTATATGAATGTACGTGAGACAGAAAGAGATGCACTCACCAAGTTGCACCAAGGAGTGTATGGGCCCCACTCCACCAAGCAATCCAGGCAACTGGTTCTTCTTAATATCATTGAGCCATTCATTAATGGCATAAGAAAAGAGCTTATCTACACCCAACAGTCTGCAGAGAAAGTAACCAGGTCTCAGTCAAACTTTGTTATTAAACAGCACCTTTTTAATGATTATAACTATAGATAGCATATTATGTATACAGTTAAATAAATAAATAAATATATAGATGCACCCTTGTCTGTAGCAGAGTCTCCGCAGTTTGAGTTCAGAGCAGTTCAGCTGGGTCAGTCCAATTACTATACCGGCAAAAGTACCCTGAAAACAAAATTGCATTGCTTTACTTAAATCGTTTTTTCTCAGAGCTCTATATACAGTAGATCCAGAGCAATCATGGGGCAAGAACAGTTTGTATTTTTGCCACCACAATGAATTTGAAATGAAGCAATCAAGATTTGATTGTGATTGTGATTTAAGTGTCATCATACAGGGGTTTACTTTTTAGGAATTACAAAGTCCCTTCATTTTCACTGGCTCAAAAGTAACTAAACAATTGATTGATAAACATTTTGATGGCCAATTATGGTATGTTTCTTATTTCATGACAAATTGAGTAGATAAAAGGTCTCCTGGTCTGGATTTGATACAAAATGTTGAATGACCTTTTGGTAGTTGTTCATGGAAACTCTTAACATGTACTCCAGACTTACATTCTACACTTGCACTAAGATTCTTAACTATTTGATTCTTTTATATAATGTCCAAAGTGTCAGATGTGCATTTACAGCCTTGCCGACTACTGGCAAAACAGCCAGTGACGCATTTTTCAAGAGTAAAAGCTGATGCTTTTGCTTCTCTGGAAGCTTGCAGAAAAAACCCACTACAGTAGAAATGTAGTGCTACTCCGCCTTATCTTTCTACATGAATAGAAGACCATATATCTTTACAGAATTTGGGAGAAAAAAAATTTAACCCCAAGGGCTCTGGCACTGAATTCTATAAAATATTGGACCTTTTACCTTAATGCTTTAAGTTATTCTTTTTATTATTATTTTTTAAACATCTGGAGTAGAGAACATGCAGACCATAGACTGTTATTGTTTTGTAACTCCTCTCTCTTCTTGTTGTTGAATCCTCCTTATTTACTTACTTACTTTTTATACATTTATTTTCCTTGTATATATTATTTTTCTTCCCCTGAGATATTAATTTGCCATTTTAAGGGTGGTGAGTTAGTGTAGCAATTTAAGAAAGGGAAATCATTCGTTGCGCCCCATTCCTGGTTTGATTTTTTTTTTGTGGGTTGTATTGGAACACTTGTTTAATACTGTATGCACCTTGTACTCGCTTAATTCTTTGTATTTACTCTTATTTTATTTTGGGAGTTTTTAAAAACACTGGTAAGACTCAATATTAAAAAGGTTTTTTGTCCAGTTATGTTTTGAGCTGTGAAAATGTTGGTACTATGTGATGGACTATTTTCTTTTTTGTTTAACCATTGAATTAAATCACACATTGACTGCTTTGTTTCAAATCCATTGTGGTGGTGTACAGAAGCAAAAATATGAAAGTGTCAGTGTTCAAATATCTTTTTTTAATGATTTGCAGAAAAAATTATGCCAGGGGGCAGTGGTGGTTCAAACGGGTAAGGCTGTGGGTTCCTGGGTTACTCCATCCATTGGACGGTGGGGGTTTCAAACCCCAGAACTGCTGTTGAGACCTTGAGCAAGGCTCTTAACCCTATCTGCTCCAGGGGCGCTATATCCTACCTGACCCTGCAGTCTGAGCCCAGCTTCCTAAATGTGATTTGCAAAATAAATAATCGTACTGTGCTGTAAGGTACATGTGACAAATAATTGAATATTAATCTTAAATAAAAAATCTGGAAATCATTAAAAATTTATCCCATAAGATCACTTTTATCATATGACAAAACGCTTTTATTTTGGTTTGATGTAAGCATGAAAATGATATACATCTACTGTTAATCTTTGCAGTCACTAAATCACAACCTAATTGGTACAGTAGATAAAAACAACACTTGCAAACAACACATGGATTGCCATGTTAGACAGATGGTTATCAAAAGGTAAACTGATGATATATATTTTAGAAGAATGGTGTTCATTTCAATGTAGCATGAATGATACTTTCTGTATTTGTATAATCATATACCCTTGAAAAGTCCCAGCTAAAGCAATTTAAAAAAAAAGTGTTACAAATGATTGATGTAGAAAGCCCACCTGCTCCATGGCCATATGTTTTCCATGATAATCGAGTCGAATTGGCACCTCAGAAGTGAACCTGAACTCTCTGAAAGAGAAAAGTAGAAACTAACATGTAGAGCATTGTCAATAAGCTCTGAGTTACAGCCACATACATCAAGCACTTTATGAAAAAAATAACAAACTGAAGCATACTCACACACCTAAAGAAAATAGGCTGATCAGTATAAGATGTGGCGGTGGACTCATGCTCATGGCTGGAGGCTCCAAGGCCATTCATACCGGTACGGGTTTGGGTTGGTACAGAGATGATTGGTGCAGAGCCCTGACCTGCTCCTCCACTTGATTTCGCAAATGTGCACGCTACCTCTGGACCAGAAGGCTTTTTCGTGGATACACACAATGCTACAAAGAAAAAGAAACTTTCATGTGCAGAAAACCAAAAGGGAAAAAAAAACAACCCTAGTGTTTCATATCACGCATTTAAGGCTTACCCTCCTGTTCTGGTGGGGAGAAGAGCTCTACCTCTGTAGCCAGACTTGTAAAGAAGTCCTTCAGGAAGAACAGAGCATCCTGCCGGGGAAAAAAAACGAAGAACATTACACCACACATCTGCTGTTGGTACTGATGGTTTAATACTGTATGTGCTGGTAAGAAAGGTAACAATATGAGGTTTCAGAACCCATAATCAACAATGTCACTGAGTGAAAATGCTTGTGCTTTTTATGAACCTGCACCTGGTCAATATTGAGACGAAGTGGCATAATGGAAACACGCAGGCAGCATTCTTGTGGAGCCTGACCTGCCTCTGGACGCATGTGCAACACTCTGACTGTGAGCTACAACACAAAAACAAAACACTTATTAAAACCATGTGCGTCAAATGCAAAAGTAAACCTACTGCATGCACTCTGTTTTATAGCTAGCGGTTTAATAAATCCTGATGTTTAGAAGAACATGACAGTAAGGTCTAAAATGGTTTTAGCTGTGTGAAAAATTGTGCGAATTTATCTTAAGTAGTATGGTCATTTTGGTGCAGTTAAAATATCTTGCATGACACCTCTGATAATACAGTAAAACCTTGGATTGCGAGTAACTTCATCAGTGAGTGTTTTGCAAGACGAGCAACATTTTTAATACATTTTAACTTGATAAATGAGTGCGGTCTTGCAGTATGTATAAGATTTGTCTATCAAGCGTCACGTGATCACAACTGAGCCAATGGTTATTCTCTTTCTCGTGCTACGGGATTGTGGGTAATTATTTCCCATGCTCAGTGAGCATGCCTCACTTGTAAAGTCAACATCCGTGCGCACGTGTACTGTTTACTAAAGCATTATGACCATATGTGTGTGTGTGTGTGTGTGTGCATAAAGCATTTTTTTAATTTTGTGTCAAAGTGTAGTAACTGTTCTTTGGTAACTGTTACTAACTATTTCATAACTGCAACAATGGCCCTCATGAAGACAAAGATTAAAAAGGCTGTAGCAGTGCAGGAGATTAATCTGTTTAACGAAAACTGCCAAGGTCCAATATGGTCACAATGTAAATCAGCATAGTTGACTGTGTAATTTGTAGTTTTAAGCTTTCATTGTTTTATTGTTGTGCCTTAAACATATTGTGTTGAGGACAAGAAAAAAAACCTTGAGGTTGAAAATCTTTCAATCTTAATCACCATGTTGGAGTGGGCTTTCCTGGGCATCTCTTTGCTGGAGTAGAGATAAAGAAACTTGTTCATCATGGAGGAGGCCAGTCTGTCTCGTATCTCAAGGTCCTGCACTGAGAAGACCTGTCTGGATACCGGTTGTTCAGCCAGTGTACTTGCCTCTGTGCCCTTCAGGGGGTAAACTTCATGTTGGAATCGTACCTGAAACCACATGAAAAGTACCTTAGTGTTAATTAATTCCATCAATATCAACAAATGCACCTTTGTTAAATTTACCATTGCTATTTGCACCATCACAAATTTATTGTGACAAACTTATTCCAAGTTCTCTGGTTGAAATTTGTTCCAACTGACCTTGCTGAGCTGAATCTCCATCAACACATCTGGATTCCTGCCCCAACCTCCCCCGGAGCGAGAGCCACTGCGGGCCTGCCTTACTGGTGTTTGAGAAGGGGAGCTGTGAGGAGTACCCCTAAATATACACAGACAAACCACAACACTCTTTTGGAGCCACTCTTAAAAATTTAGCACTACATTTTTGTTACCACTACACCACACTCAATCATTAAAATATGATTTATTACACCATTATTTTCACAATGTTGTGAAAGAAGCAATATTCTAAAACCCATACCCTTACCCTCGACTGCGGGCTGGAGAGGCTGAGAGCGGCCCGCTGCCAAAGTCCTTTCCTCCATAAAGGTGCCAGATCACAGAGATCTCTTTAACCAGGTACCTGACATCAGGCACTTGGAAGTTCAGTGGGCCTCTGCTGGACGTGCTGCCCTCTAGAGGCTCACTAAAATGATTGTCCAGCACCAAAATGGGGTCGATGGTCAGTTTCTTTACCACAGGCTCTTCATCCCTTCCCTGATACACAACACAAGACACATACAGTCAAGCAAACTAACATTTTATTAAACATATTTTACATGCCTTGAGTTGTGCAACAGAAATTTGCCCTATTGCTAGAAAATGATAATATTAAGAGGAACAAACTACCGAAGTATGTAATTCAATACTATGTCTGAAAAAGTTTATGCTATTTTCATTAAAACATTTATTTTCTTATGTATGTGACAGATCCTGAGGCAACTA
This sequence comes from Clarias fuscus, assembly GCA_030347435.1. Taxonomy (NCBI): domain Eukaryota; kingdom Metazoa; phylum Chordata; class Actinopteri; order Siluriformes; family Clariidae; genus Clarias; species Clarias fuscus. Next base: position 15,325,107 of record CM059216.1, on the reverse strand, counting down.
ATCTTGCACATGGCAAAAAGTAGATACACAATAGACTGTCATACCGTTGCTCTAAACCCTGGAGTGTCCAGAATGCAGAAGTCATCAGAGTCATGATGTGTGCTGGGGCCAGGGGGAGAGATGAGCGGTGAATGCAGTATGGGATACGCCTGGCAAGGATCCTGGCCCACAGTGCCACTTTCATCAGGAAAGAGGAAGAGATCAGAAAGTGGTGGGTCTTGATCACTTGTTCGATCAACATGTACACCTATAGAGAGGAGAAAAATAACAACCAAAAATATGTATTGGACATTTGACTAAAAATTAGAGAGTTCAGATTATTATTAATTTAAGTAATATCAATGGAATCCATGTAAGACATTAAAGAAACTCCACTGATTCTAGGTGAAGTTACATAAATCTCATGAATAAAGAGGGATTAATCCTGACCATTAGACTGCAAGATGTGACTCTGCAAGGAGTCGGTTTCCTCCATTGCATCACTCATCAGATCTTGCAGCATCTGCTGCTCAGCATCAGGAAGCAGGGGGCCATGTGACTGAGGCTTGCTCAATAACTCCACCTGCAGAGGGAAAATACAACTTAATCACAAAACTTCTGAACAATAATCTTGCACTTATTTTACACACAATTGTTATAACAGATTGAGCTGTTAGTTTACTGCCATCATGTCCATTGGCAAATAAAGTCAATTAAAGCTTATAATAGTGAAAATATCCTATACTTTAATGATGTAACCCCTTATACCAGTGTTTGGTAGAGCTATATTAAACCAATTTGGCCTAAACTAATTCTATGAAATGCATTATAACCTTTGCTCTTTGTTTAGAGCTACCACTCTTGCTCTCCACCCTGGATGGAGGCGTGAGGTCTCCATAGCTGGCAATGTACTGGATGAGGTTCATAAGTGCAGCACAGGAGTCAGAACAGGTCCGAATGTGAATGACATCACTTGAGCAGCGCAACTCAAACCTTGGTTCTGTCTAAGTAACAGAGACAGACAGTGTGTTTAGGCAGCATAGAAACAACAGTGAACAATGTAACGGTTAAATACACAATAAAAAAAAACAGATCCAATTTAATCTATTGGTTTTAACAGTTTAGTGTTACATTTTAATATTAGCTAATAAATCATACTGATTTGAGGCTGATGACATCATAACTGAACTATTCTCAAATTATGCAAAGGAAGTCACTGGCAGCTTGTTGAAATTGATGATGATGATGAAATCTGATGACATACAATAACGATGATTTGGGGGTCAAAAACTTAAAATTGGTCAGCGCATCGGACTGGCTCGTATGTGTCTGATCTGATATGATGCTAATCCGCAGACCAGTTTGGTACATCAATACTAAAGATACTTGGTACATCAATACTAAAGATACTTGGTACATGAATACTTAGACACATTTTTAATATCTGCACACATTTTAATCTTTTGCATTTACTAACATCCATGACCTAGGTTCAGTAAGGATAAGGGTACTTTCACATATGCAATCTTCAGTCCATTTGAACTGAATCCTGGGGCATTTGCCCTGGCACTACAAATTAGGAAAATTAGGAAATTAGGAAAATGAAAAACACAACAATTCCACACAGGTGTGCACCAAAATAATCAGTCGACCCCAACGCAGGAAGTGAAAAAAACATGCCAACATTTTAAGTCATAGCCAATATTCTTAGAGGCAACCTGCTAAACTGATACATGAAACACAAACGGACCAAAAGAACAGAGCTGACCTGCTGCAAAATAAACAATGTTTCTAAATATATATGATAAATATATATATATTTTTTATATTAAAAAGAAACATTTGTGTTACTGTAATGCAAGACATGTCTTACTCTCTCCCCATCTGTGCCAGGTTTGACTGCTGTGATCCTGAGCTCTAAAGTTCCCATGTCTACCACCTGCACATAGTCTGAATAAAAAGATAGTATGAATCACTCATTTCTTTCTTTCTTTCTCTTAATTTGAACATGGTGCTTCCACTACTCACCTCGAGCCAAGTTGACAGACACAGCATTACTTTTGTCAGACAGAAACAGCGCTGCTTCATCAAGAATGATTCTATAAGCCCAAATAAATACATTAGCAATTAATGGTAAGAGGTGTTGTATCCTGATGGGGATACACAGTAGAATACACAGTTTCTTACCTAAGACAAGAAGAAGAGTGGTCCAAAGACACACTGCTAGAGATACTAAAAGTCTCGACTCTGAGCAGAGATCTCACAGGCAGATACAATGGCCTGGTGAGATTCAAACAGAATGCATGTTTTACACAGCATACTACGGGAATGCTTATACTTACAAACAGAAAAAAATAGACACTACATCAATGACCATCGATCATAAACTAAAATAAACCTTCACCTGTAATCTAGGGAACAGCTCCACAGGTGGAGGTGGAGGGTCGTAAGATAGGACGGAGGCGTATAGCCAAGCACAGGCTCATCTGTCACATTTAGAAAATCTACTATCTACAGATAAAAAAACATCAATATTTAGTCATTATTCCACTAAGCTACACCTGCCCTGTATTAAAAATAACTATATAAAATTCATAATGGGAAGAACACTGATGTGTATAATGGAGCCATTACCTGGTCATACCACCCCAAACCAGAAGGCACAACTCTGTGCTGAAATGTTGCCGCTCTCACTCCAACAGCAAGCAGAAACTCCTGAAAACAATTTCAGATTCATTGGTAGATATGAACCCATAATGTGAAGGTGAATGACATTTATGAGTTTAATAAATAAATACATGAGTGAGAATGAGCTTCATTAAAAAATATTTTCCCATAACCTACTCCAAGCGGCCATTGCTGAGGACCTTTTTATCCCACTGTCTTATTTACACTTTGTTGCCAACAGTATATGACTTTTTTTTTTTTACATAATAACGTTTATTTTTTTACATAAACATTGCAAAAAAAGATAAAATTAATAAAGTGTATCATTCTGCAGTTATACATTGCTGTCATCTAACTTTATATTGTACTGTGAATCATGTATCGAATTATATCGAGACAAAAGCAGATAGATATTATGTAGATATTATGTTGATATTATGTTTGGTACAAAAAAAAAAAAAAAGATTAAAAGAAAATAAACACAGACAGAAAAACTTTTACCTTTACATTGCGCTCAGTTGTCTGGGAAGAAATCTTGAGGGCAAGGGACAGCATACTCTGAGGTTCCACACTCAATCCTTCCGAGGGAGACGCTCGTTCTGCCGCAGACTCGCACACATACAATACCGGCTCCAACCAGTGAGGGCGCATCCTACAGGGCAACTTCCCGTCCCACACCGGGACATCTCCTTCTACTGTGCCTGAGGAGTAGAAGGATAAAAACAAACATGCTAAATATTTTATATATGTCTCTCATGCTAGCATGAGAGTCAAAGGTCAGTCTTTATTTCCACTGAGTAAATCTGGACAGATGAAAAGCAAATCGAAATATGTAGAATAGAATCTGCCAAAGGAGCATACTGATTACTTATCTGCAGTCTTGGACTGCTTACCTTGATGATAAAGGCAGATTGCAGAGGTGTGAAAACAGACATAGTGCTGGTCGTTATAACCCTCGTATTGTGTTACACTGAACACAACTCCATTCTTCAGCTCCATCCAGAACTCCCCATGTTTATCCTTCAGCACGCTTTTATCAGATTGCTGGTCAAGCACAGAATTAAGTGTCTGAGACTTCATACAATATAAAATTTTCCTGGTGCATAGGATGTTCTCACTACTTAACCAACATTGTTTTTTTTTGTTTTTAAAGCTAATCTGTGTAGTTATTACGTAAACAGAATGCAATACAAAGTCCACGTACCTTTGCCTCTGTATGCAATGATACCAGACAGTGATTGACGGATAGCAGAACAGAGAAAAGGCTCTGTGCGTTTTTTGAAGGCATCTTATTTTTTCTCTTCTTCATGTTCCTATACCCCAACTCAACTGGAGTGTAATATGGTAGCGTCTCCTCTTCTGAACCACTTTCTTCTTCTATAAACACACAGAAAATCATAGGCTAAGAACTTACAGTATATACTGTATGCGAAATGTGAAATGAATCATAAGAAGCAATAATGTCAACAAAGTTTGACTGTAAACATCATGAAGTAGCATCAACTTTTACGGATGGAAAAAGTCAATAATCTCTTCTCAGACTGAAATTGTACAATACTAAAATAGCAAGGAAGCAGAGCTCACCCTCAGGGCAAAGAGATTTGAACTGACTGAAGCTATCCTTGCTGTAAGTGCTGATGAGCTGGCTGGCTACAGAGAGACCACCCCCGTATGGCATGTTTTCCACCGTCTCCACTGGTGAAGGAGCGGTGGGCTCCCATAACAGCAGGTCATTGTTAATCCTGGCAGTGAAAGAGATGTTTACTTTAACAAACACACCAGCAGATCAACTGTTATCATAGGAATCAATTAATTTAAAATGACAAAAACACGACAAGTATATTTTCTACTTGACTACCTGTTGTGTAATTTCTCATAGAAGGCCTTGTTAGGTAATGAGATTTGCACATTGGGGAAAGACAGTTCGAGGATGTAACGGGAGTTGGTCATGGTTTTCTCCTGAAATTCTGTCATCTCCAATACATCTCCAGGGATTACCATCTGACAAGAACACAAAACCACAGTTGAGATACTGTAGATTACAAAACATGTTGGAGCAGTAGACAATATTTAGATGTAAATAAAATATTGACGTGCATATAACAAATGCATCTTTTAACATTCCTCTTCCACTTACTTCTTCATTTTCATACATGACACGTCGTGAGGAAAAGGGGGACGGCTCAGGTTTACCAAAATCACACACATCCTTTAAAGAGTGGGCAGTTCCTTCCTCCTCCTCCTCCTCTTCCTCCTGGGAGTGTCCTTCGGCACCTTCCTCCTCCTCTTCAGCCGTAACCCGCTCCAATATGGAGTGCACAACCGTGGGGTTCACCTTCAGAACCACTCTACAGAGTCGGACAGGGAGCATTTCAAACTTCAAAAGCATTTAACCAAATGCACGATACCTGACCCAGATGTTCTGCAGGGGAAATTTGTTCAGTACATTTCTGAAGCACTATACCTAGGCCAATCAAATTTGCCACTGTCAGAAGAGGTCATGTTCTCCTCCATAGTATGTGAGACACGTAAGAACTTGGATGCAGAATGATCTTTGTCATTCTGGAATGTACCTGCGATTTAAAAAAAAAAAACGTAGTCTAAATAATCAACATTCGTCTGATCAATTTTTAACTAGCATATCTACATTTGTTGCTGTGAGCATATAACAAGTCCTACAAATAAAATATCTCATCTTTAGAAATATGGGAATAGTTATAAAATATATTGCTGGATACATGGTTGTATTGAAAGTGCATTTCTGAGGTCGTACCACTGAGCTCCTTAAAGGTAAGTTCTATCTTGGTCTGCTCTGAACTATTTCCACTGAACTCAGTTTTGAGCTCCAAATCCTCCAGTTCTAACCGCAGCACCTCCTTTTGCAGAGATTTTTTAAACCAAGGGCCCCTCTCCTGGTCTGAGCGCAGGTCTGGGATGGGGAACCGTACCACTAGCACCAGTTGGGGAGCATTCACGGACACAGCCACCAAACAGTGTGCGGGGCTACGGCTATCTTCCAGAAAGACCTCTGCAAAAGCCTTGTGCTGGAGTCAACAGAAATATATGCATCAGAAATTACACAAATTAGCATAAAAGTAATACAAACAGAACTACTAAAGAAAAAAAGGAGTGATAAAAGGTTTCCCTTACTAGGCTAACATGCTTGTTATAGGACGTATACATGTGAGAGGCCATGGTTTCAGTGGTGGCCAGTTTCTGGGGCTGAAGCAGGGAGTGAAGGCGGTCCACAATGCTGATGTCACACTCTGACCGTGCCTTACCTAACTCCACCTGGAACTCTGCTTTACAGGGCATGGCACTCAGACGCACCTGCCCACCCTGATAGAGGTGATACATACAGAGAAAAAGAGAAGAAGATAATGTATGCATGGTGAGACCATCAGTTGGATCTACAACCAAATCTAAACAACATATGCGTATTATATTTCTTCTGCTCATGTGATGAGCCTATATATCAATGGTTCTTAACCCTGCTCCTGCAGACCCCCTATCCTGCACTATTTAGTGTTTTTTTCCCTGCTCAGTTCAGAAAAAGCACTTAATTAGCTGATTAGTTAAATCAAGTGTGCTGAGATCCCCAACCATATATGAAGTGGCATGTTCAGGCCATTAGGAACTTATAAAGTGTAAGATTGTTAACTGCTTCACCATATGCTTACCTGTGGACCTCGGCGTTCTTTTAACTTGTAGAACAAATGAAGACAGGTTTCGGCAGCAGAATCACAGCTGGCAGTATCAAACGTTAAGAGCTGGTGTTTTAAAAACAGTTTACAAAAGTAAGCATCTTATTCAGTAACTGGCTAACAAACACGTAGCAGAGTCTGACTGTATTAAGAGAACAGTAGCATACCTCTGTGTACTGCACTCCACTCTGCACGGTGCTTCTGTGATTCTCTGTAGGATAGAGGCATTCTAGCAACTCCATACGCCTCAAGGACAGATCTGTGCTAAGAGTACGTAGACTGGAACCCTGGCAATGCTCATATGTTACCTTTAACCCCTCACCTATGAACCTAGAGAGAAGGGCACAAGTGTGAAATGTGCACTGTGTCAAAAGCACAGCTTAGAAAAAAAGACATTAAAAATGTTACTATCCCTCTTTTATCTGAAAAATAGTATCGTAACAACGAAGATTATTTGCTGTTTGAATATAATGCCGTCACATTCCTTCAACTCCATTTAATTGAATTATTTTAAAGGTTTAGTATTTAAATGTGTTTAGTATTAATCCAAATAATTGAGTATTCGGTGTAAAACTTTCCATAGCCACAGACAGAACAAAATAATTTGACCAAAATTGATAAAATAATAGTTTGAGCATTTTTTTTGTAATGTCACTGAACTTTAAAATAACTTTAGATTTTATAGTAAGATTTTTTATAAAAATCTCCTTTTGTGTTTCTTTGCATAAGAATAATATAGTTACTACGCATTACTGTCTATGCTCATTATTTACAGTATATAGTGTATTTATTATATGATTAATAAGATGTGACTTGAGATTCAGCCACATAAAATGTCAATAACAAAGTCAAAATAAAGTCAGTATTAAGTGCTTGCTGGAAAATGTTTAATACATATAAAATGTTCTTTTTTTAATTAAATTACTTTTTTAAGCCATTCGTGTTTATTCTACACTCTCACTCCATATAAAATAATTTGTTGAAAAATATAGTTGGGTTCACAAATTAGGTAAGTATCGATCGATCGATCGATAGATAGATAGACAGACAGATAGACAGACAGATAGGTGAAAGCAATACTTGGGTTCAGATGCTGTGCATATGTATATGTTTATTGTTTTTATATAAAGTTCAAACAGCATATACATTGGTATTTGTTCATACTATATAATTAAAAGAAAGATCAGCATATAAAGCTCACCTGAGGTGGTCGTGTGGGCAGGCCAGGTCAAAAACAGTTCGTGCTTGAAGGAACCCTCTTAAATGTAGCTGATCATCTGTCATCATGTGAAAAAATTCAGAGGCCATTGGTGCGAGAGGGCTGAGAGTTGAGTCTGGGGGTGGGAGAGGATCGATGTGCAGCACAGATAGGCAGATATTCCCCACTGTTAGCCTGAAAACCAGCTCAGGCCTAGACTCATCACAGTGGCCCTTAGAAGAATGAGCTTGAAACAAGGAAAGAAACTAATTTAACTTTTAGAAAGCATTTCTGTACAATACAAATTCCCAGTTTAAGGAAAGTTTCAAAACGTTTTAAAAGATTGAGCCACTTAGATAAATCTTTGCAAAACTATATAAGTTCTATTCTGCAAAAATTGCACCAGTGCTGCAGTCATTTGCTGTGTGAAAGACTTACATGTCTGTCTGACCAGAGTATGTGGGCATGGAGGCTCTCTAGAGAACAATGGTGTTTCATGACATTGTTTCTCCTTTTGTTTAGGCATATCCAGGTACTCATCCCACACAGTCTGAAATACATTTCATAATATTCAACACAACTGTTTCTCCTATACTTGTGCTCTGTTATTTTATTTTTTTTAAATGAGCTCATTATGCTATCTAGAGCAAATGACTTACAGCTGCATTGCCAGAGGGTGACTCCCCCAGAGAGGTGGAGTAGTTGCTGTTGAGAGACAGATCCAGGTCTACAGTGGGTGGGTCTCCAAGAGGGGGCAGAGATGATAGGCTGTGTGACATGTCCATGTCAGCCATGGAGAAAAATACATCTTCTGCTGGAATGACCAAAAAAAATGTACCAGTAAATAGCATGCACAAATGTTTCACATGACAAATATTAAGGATGGCAATATTTAATTTTTTATCTATAAAAAAGTTCAAGTTTGAACCTACCTCGGCTTGACACTGTTCGGGTGGCCTGACTCTCAAATAGGTCCTGTTCGATACCAGTAGTCATTGGCTCCTTTTTTAAGCAGCGGTTAAGCTCCATGTGTAGACGGTACTCATCTTCCTGCTGCATGGGACGACTCTTTCTGTCTTTAGCCAAACCAGACCATTTTTGACCTGCTACACAAACATACAGTACAAAGAGATCTGCTCAGCCAAGCTGAAGCAAACTAATAGAAATTATGTAATAAATTGTGATCTAATGTGGTTTGTGTGTGCACTTTAAACATTGACAAACCAAGACAAACCTGAGCTAGAGAAGACTCCGAACATATCCAGAAGCAGGTGGACTTGCCGTGGTGAAAGCAGCATGATCAATGAATCAATCTGTCCTTCAACATCCAACTGAGAAAATGGCTGAATGTCAGTGCTTATGAATTAGGTCCAAATCTCTATGGCATCTGGGTTTGCTAAACTATTCAGGTGCAACCTATGGACTATATGGTACTTAATGATACTTCAATGTTCCATTTTAAAAGACATTACCACATTACACAAAACAGATTATGCTGAAAAAAGAGTCTGTTTTCCGATACTACATCATGGTGCAGATAGAGCATCTATCAAAACCAAGACATGTTTTAAAGAGCAAATAAAATGTGAACATGCAAAAATAAATAAATAAATAAATAAATATATAAAATAAAGATTGATATTGCTGTAGGGTTCCAGACCTTGGCTCCAGGCATGGCTTCATTCTGCTTCAGGACCAGGGACAGCTCCAGCCTACCACTAAGGCAGCCCACCTGCACAGGTTCAAAAGGTGTGCTGGCACATACCGGCTCTGTGAACTGCGGGTGAGGCTCGCAGATAATTTTTGGATTCCAGCTTGGTGATAACTTAGGCTCAGTTTCCTGTAGATTTAACAACAAAAGTGGATACAGTAAGACACTGACAAGCCCAAAAGCTAAGAAAATGTAATTGAAAAAAGACCTTGAATAATTTATTGCAAATAATAATAAATTTTAAAAAATAATAATAATAATAATAAGTTAGAGTGATTATTCTGTTAATGTCACGTTTACTAGTCAAACAGGGACTTGTGATTATGCAGAATGAAAGAACAAAGTTAAGAGTTTTTAATCCTCTGCTACACTAATGCACTTCCAGTGTTTCACTAGTGCTTGGATATCATCTATGTAGAAAGTTATTTTTTAGTAAGCCAGAAGCATGATCAGACTGCCTGCTTCATGTCTGAAACAGGCCTTCCAGGAAATTCTTTAATTGCCCAGAGGTGAAAATAGCTCTAAGTGAGGGCAAGACTATAAAGTAGTGATGGGAAGTTTGGATCATTTTAATGTCTCGGTTCTTTGAATCTCATTCATCAATATGAACAAATCTTTTTTTGAGTCATTTAGTTCATTTCGTTCTTTTGATCAGAAATAAAACAAATTGTTACATTTTTAATAAACAGACCCCAAACAAGTCTACATACACAAATCCTGGCTATAGTTCCAATACTTTCCAATAGTTTAAATAATTACAAGATTTCTTTTTTTTTTTTTTTTTCGATTGCACTGCATAGCATCTATGGGAGTTATGTGACAAAAGAACAAACAACTCAGACCAAAAGACTCGAAGGTAACTACTCATTTCTGTTTCCTGTACATAACATACACAGGTTTTGCGATGCTTTGCGCCCAGTACAAAACGTACGAATCACTCTCTGCGACTACTCGTTCTTCTGAATCACGTTAAAGACTTGTTCAAAAAGAACCCATCATTACTATACAGGGGTGTGGCAATAACTCAGAGCCGAGTTCCTGTAATGTGCAAGTTGTATTCGTGATTGATAGTGTTTACAGTTCCCACAGACAGGTGCGTCTTTTCCACAAGTCTGATCTGACAAGTTTCAGGGATCAGGCGTTCCACTCCATGAATGGTCTCCAAGCCAACTTGGTCAGGATTGTCATTCACAGATGTATGGCTTTCTTTAAGAGTCGCATCTTAAGTGCTGTGCTTAATGTCATCTGTAAATTTCGGTTTTATATTTCCATTCATGAGAAAGTCCAGGTTTGACTTAAACACCCCTTCTACATGTTTATGTGTATATACATTGTATATAATTGAAACTCACCGACTGAGTTGGGGATGATTTGACACTGGCACGGGAGGTCTCTGAAAATTCATCCCAAAAAACATTTGCACCCTCCAATGTCAAGTTTTTGTGTGCAAATGTGGTTGGCTGATGAATGTTTACACTGGAGCCCTCTTCAGCAGCTTCATCACAGTAAACCATTCTAAGACCAAAGCACAAATACAGAAGTTTAACTTGTATTAACACAATGATTTGACACTTCAAAGCAGCATGCTGACCATTAAGAAGGAAAATATATAAGGAACAAATACAAGACTGACAATGTAGCTTTTACAGCTAAAGATGCGGTCACTTACATTCAAATCAATTAGGATAATTTGACCTTAAGTGTCTTACTACTTGTGATTCTACAGCGAATTTTAATATTAAAATCTGACTGGACAGATTTTGTGCATTAGTTTTTATATATCAGCATGGCTGGGACAGTAGTTCTGGCTGTAACATGAACAAAAGACCAATATTCATGTTCTTGTTCTGTACAGATTATAGTTTCTATAGTAAAACTTCATAACCAAGGATCTTTTATATATTTTAAAGTGTTGTTTATGTTTAACAAAGTAAAACATATAATCACTGATGTGGAGACATTTAGACATTTATTTAAGATGAATTAAGAATTAAGAAGTAAGAAATCAGTTATCGAATAAAATTTAGACTGGTAAAAGAGCAATCATCTGTGTTCTGGCTGTTCTTTGACCCGTTCTCCTGAGCTAAGAGGTGTGATGCAGACGGACTGACTTGCAGAGAGAAACGAATAAAGAAAAACCCCAACATAAGCACTTTGTAACATTCACTGTTTCCGAGCTCAGAAAAGGTCTCCAAGAAAAAGGTGTTTTTGCTTTCCACTGTCTGCAAAAATCACAGGTGTTCAGCAGTTTCTAAAACATTTAAGTAAGCATGATGCCACAGTCAAAGTCCCTGTAATTACCCCCCTCCCAATTATGATGTTTGATATGGAAATTAACAGAAACTCTGTTAAAGAAAGCTGTATCTGTATGAATTTATTCACTGTGCTGCCGTCACTACTTGACATGACTGTGTGGTCTACAATAAAGTGGTCGATGCATGTAGATTATGCTGTTAATACAGTTTACCTTTTGATTCTGATTTCAAGGGCGATTCCTGCTTTGGAATTTTCTGGAACATGTTCGATCTTGAGGACAGTATCCAAAAATGTGACCTTGACTCTTCTCAAAACTTAAGAGCAGAAAATGGACATTTTAACTCATTCAACAGCAAACAACTAAAAAAGTTGTAGCACCACACGTCAACTTTTTACAATTTTTACAATTATTTACACAAACTCCTCATGAATTGAGCTGGTTTATAACTAGACAAAGACATTCTTTCCATATAAAGTGAAAACAAATTGTAAAGCCATGACATTGAACATAATGTGTAAAAACTGATATAAACATAATGAACTGCTGAATTTACCTGTAAAGAATGATAACAAAAATGTTCGGTGGCATTTGAGAATTTTTGAGAATTGTTTTACTGAGAAATTATGTGCTGGCCCTCAGTGACATATCAGGAGATTTCAGTACCTGTCTCTATTGTCTCAGCAAACTTCTCTAGACCCTCCAGAGGTTGGAAACCCTCTCCCAGATCATCGGTTAGTCTCTGACTCAGACATTCCTTCGCTAGCTGCATACTGCTGGTCATGAAGCTGGACCAGTACATAGGCTCCGTACCAGATGCTAAACAGACAAAGTAGAAGTAACTGATGAATTCAAAGAAATACACACGAAAGTTTAAACAATCCTTTAACAATTACTTTTGCAATGATGAATCAATAATTCCACTTACTCATTCGAGGCCTTGGCCTGAAAACCATTTCTAAGCCCTTGACCTCCAGAGCACAGTTGTCTTGAAGCAATGAGGCCCAGGGCACAGTGAGGGAAATGGCCTGAATAAAGCCCTCAATCACTTCAAATGGAGCATCCACCGACTCCAGAATCTCATTCAGTGACTACAGGAATGTAACACAATTTGATGAGTCATGTTAGTTTATTGTGTGTGTACATGTACAGTTGCGGTCAGAAGCTTACACTTACATATCAGAACATAAATGTCAGGGAAATATTTGGCTTGCAATTAACTTTATAACAGTTTTTTGTCTGAGACAGAATGATTACACAGCATACATATTTAATAGAAGAAAACCCAAAACATTTGGTACAAAAGTTTGATTGATTTATTTATTTATCTATTTAATGTATTTAAAATCTGAGGTAGCACTCTGCCCTTGCACCTCCAGAGGCGAGGGTTCGGTTCCTGCCTCGGGTCTGTGTGCATGTAGTTTGCCATGCTTGGTGGGTTCCTGTGGTGGGTTCCCTCCGGGTACTCCGGGTTCCTTCCACAGTCCAAATACATGCAGATTAGGTTAACTAGCGTTCCCATATTGCTCATAGTGTGCCCAGGAATGGACTGGTATCCTGTCCAGAGTGTAACTCATGCTCCAGGGATTCTGGGCACCATGCCCCTTGCGACCCTGTGCACAGATTAAACTGAATAGAAGATGAATGGATCAATGAATGAATAAACTCTGAGATATGCCTGCTTTTTCATTATTCCATCCACTTTGTGCAATACGTCAGATCCACTGGCAGCAAAACAGCCTCAAGGCATAGTGTTACCACTGCCAACAGTTCCTACAAGGACCTTGGGGTTGAATGACTCACCTTTACTCCTAAAAACATACTGTACTGTGCAAAAGTATCAAACAGATCTTGTTTGAACTGAGACATTTTGGGACTTCAAGCACCACTAAATTAATAATGTAAGTATGTATGTTTTTCACACAGTGCTGATATCACTAAACCTAAAATAAATTACAACATATATTTTTTTCCTATTAAAGATGTAGACTGAAAAACACCCAGAAAAACACTACTTAAAAAAAATAAATAACTGAACGCGCATTCATTCATTCTCCTGGTAAGTAAATGCAAACTTCTGTCAGCAACTGTTGCACTTACAACCTAATAGTACTCGTCGTGTTTGGTGGGGACATTTCCTTTTGTCCTGCAGAAACTTACCCATTTGTCCAGTGGAACTTGTGCAAGTGAACCTTTGCCTTGGTAGAGGTCCACACTAAGCTGGTCCAAACTTAGCTTTTCTTGGAGGAAGTTGCCCAAGTACCGATGCAGCAAGTACCTGCAGGCCCGCTTTTTAATGGACTCTGAAAAAGGCCACGGCATTGTGTCTGCTTCGTGAACTCAGTCTGTACCCAAAAAGACCTTAAGCTAGTACTGTATTTCCATGCAGAACACACACACATATTCTGCTCGATTCTGAGAGCGCTCTTTGAGCAATCATTTTGTCATCTGTAACGTCCAGTAGCTTCAGTGGTTTAACGCTGGCCTCCCATGTGAAGTAAAGTGGCATGACAGGCCCAACTCAGGTGGCAAAAAAACAGCACCTACAAAAATGACAAAAATGTGTTACAATAAATGTATCCTGAAATCTAACAGTTTTCATATTATCTAAATCTGAAAAGGATAATTAAATAAAAATGGCATGTTTAGGCTGGGAACTGTCGAACCAACAAGTAGACATACTGAGCAAGTGTGGACAAATCACTTACCAAGGAAAAAACTAATACAAAGTACAATACCCTCCACTGACTATTATTAAAGATTTTTCACTTAGCAAAACAAATGAAAGTAAAATAACGCACAGGACAATGCAGACAAGTAACTCTCCCGTTACAAAAACACAGAAACACATCAGAAACATCGGATGGAAATAAAGCCAATAAGCAGACCTGAGTATCTTCCTTGCATTGCAACAAGAGAACACCACAACTCATAGCTGACACGTAAATGACTTTTTGTTGAGGGGGCAAACATAATATGATGAAGAAACTTTGCTGAAAAGGATTAACGATAACAGAAGACAACACTTATAAACAGGAATCTAAAAAATCATTACAATTAATCAATGGAAAAGAATACATCATGTTAGATTAAGTAACATCCACACATAAAAGCAACACAAACACATTTAACAAAACCTGGAATCCATTTTTAAATAATTTGGATTTATACCAGACACTTGGGGCTGAGGCAACACACATTTCAGCAACAGGTTTAACAAGAGGTTCATATGACTCATACTATTTTTAACACACATGTATTTTATTTATCTTTATAACTTGTCTCTCATCCCAACAAATCAACGTATGGATTAAACGTGTCTATACAGTATTCACTACGGTTTCTTGTTAATTTCCTCACATTTTTTTTCTTATGATTCTCTTCTCTCTCTTTCTTTTTGCTTTCTTTTTCCCCTTGATAAATTTTCTGTCCCTCCCCCCGATGAAGATTCACCTGTGCGTTTGTGTGGTGTTGGTGATATGATGATTTGGTGGGTGTTTATTCTGCATTGTGATGGGTTGTGAGTGTCTCACACATGGTCTAATACTGTAGTGACCCAACCACCTCAGGGTTGGTGTGCTGTGAGGCACCTTTTCTGCTCACCACGGTGATGGAAATGAACAGCTGAATTGTTAGCCAAGGCCAAACCAGTCTGTTCATTATAATATGAGCTGTCAAATGGCATTGTAAGCTGCAGATTCAACACTCACAGGGTGTGTGTAGGAGCTCGGGAAAGTAGGTCTTCTGGAATATTGGGCGACCTGTCTAGTGCTGGTGGGCATGCTGTGAATGTGTCGGGGGGCTGCCCTTCCCCTCCTCTGTCTGGTGTTTGGTAAGGACATTTACTGAGCTCCTGGCCTGTGTCGATATAGCTGGATATATTGTGATACTGCTGCACGACTGACTGTCTGAATGGCTGCGTAGATGTGCCGGTACAGCCCCATCTCTCTCTTTCTCTGTATTCATGTACACAGAACTATTAAGCAATTATTTTAATAACTGTATTTGTTACTAGTTCTATCTTTGTCAGAACACTTATTGTACTTTAATAGTTTATCCTTTCTCTCAATCTTTTCTCTGTTGCATTGGTGTTGGTTTGCATTTCTGTGTTACTTTCTTTATTAGGTACCAGTAAAACGTTTAGACATACTTTCTACCATGGTATTTACTGATATTTATTTCTTTCTATGTTGTAAAATAATGCTTAACGCATCCAAAACATGCAATAATCTTTGAAACGTTTTGCTGTTAACTGGTGATATTTCTAAATGAACTTCTCTTCTGCAGCAGAGGTACACTTTGTTCTTGCTTTCCTGGGATGATCTTCATGAGAGCCAGTTTCATCATGGAGCTTGATGGGTTTCTCAAATGCACTTAAAAATATTGTCCTTGTGCGAACTATTACAGAACCGCTGACCATCATATCTTAAAATAACAACTGACTGTTTCTATTGTTTTATTTAATTACATAATGCCATGTGTTATTTCAGAGTTTTGAACTCAAACTGTGGACTGGTACTGTATATATTAATATTATGTACATAATAAAATGTGATAATGATCCGTCGTCCTATCGACAGGAATTAAGTTTTTAACTAACCAACCAGCACACCATAACCTGACATCACATTTTTATATATTTTATATATTTATATATTTATTATCTGCCCCAGTTAATTGGTTTTCACCAAATATCTCAACCAAAACTGAGCAGGACACTGGACCATGGACTTGTGCCTATTTTCTGTTGTAGTATAACCTGCATCGAGAGGAAAGGAGGTCAAGCGTAACATATTCTACAGAGTCTCAAAGGTCTCGATAGACAGGGAATGTTTCACAGCTCGCCAATTCAGCCATGCTGAAAAGTGTGATTAAATTTTATTAAAAAGTTATTTTTTTGTGACTTTAAAACACTGGATGTTTTTACTTCATTAGAAAATTTCTGATCCTGTAAAAACTGTTAATGATTGTTAAATGAGGACAACTGTAGCAATTGTTTATGAAAAACTATAGTAAACTACACTCACCGGCCACTTTATTAGGTACACATTGCTAGTAACGAGCTGGACACTTTTGCTTTCAGAACTGCCTTAATTCCTCATGGCATTAATTCAGCACGGTGCTGAAAACATTTTTTATAGAGTTATCTTATCAGATATGTGAGAGATATTGCTCAGTTGCTGCAGATTTGTTGGCTGCAAGTACATGATGTGAATCTCCCTTTCAACTGCATCCCAAAGGTGCTCTATTGGATTGAGATCTGGTGACTGTGGAGGCCATTTCAGTTTATTCCAGTGAACTGGCATGTATAAGAAACCAGTTTGAGATGATTTAACTTTGTGACATGGTGTATTATCCTGTAGTCAGAAAGGGGTGGACATGGTAAGCAACAATACAAAACAGGCAGGCTGTTGTATTTAAACAAGGCTCAGTTGGTAATAGGCGCCCCAAAGTTTGTCAGGAAAATATCCACCACGTCATTACATCACCACCAGCCGCCTGAACCATTAATACAAAGCAGGATGGATCCATGCTTTCATGTTCTTTATGCCAACTTCTGACCTTCCATCCAAACATTACAGCAGAAAATGAGACTCATCAGACGAGGCAACGTTTTTCCAATCTTCTATTGTCCAATATTGGAGCTCAAGCTAACTGTATCCTCAGATACAGAAATGGATGTGCTCTAGTCCGTCAGCTTCAAGGTCCGACGTGTTGAGCAGTCAGAGATGCTCTTCAACATACCTCAGGTGAAGATACTGTTGCCTTTCTTTCTCACCATTCTCATCTGATGTCTGGCATCAACAAGGCTTTTTTTTCCCAAGGAACTGGATATTTTCTCTTTTTCAGACCATCCTCTGTAAACCCTAGAGATGACTGTGCATGAAAATCACAGCAGATCAGCAGTTTTGGAAATCCTGTTGAACTTCAGCAGACAGTCTCGATCATGTCTTCATGTCTACAAGCATTGACTGGTTATGATATCGGCTTTAAAGAAGTGTAAATAATGAAGTTGTCAGAGGGTGTGTGTACATAAATAAACGCTGAAACAAATCTTGCAGGAAAACAAACACTAGTAACCTAGCGTAGAAATTTAACAATAACAGCACACGGAGTGTGACAGAGCCAAGTGAGCTGTTGAGTGCAGCACTGACATTAATGTGAGACATGCATCTGTCTGTGTCCAGTCTGAACAACAGCATGTGTGACACCGGTGTCCTCGCGCTCCCACCTAATGACAGGTGACGTCAGCCGTCCTGCTAGTGAGCTAAGCTAAGCTAAGCCATGCTTTGTACACTCATGAGGAAGTAAGAATGTGGTTATCAATTAAATTATCCACCTGTAATACCCTCCACATTACCGGCAGCCTGTTTCCCCCCACATTGCATCAGTTACTCTAGTCAGTACACCCTCTTGACAACTTTAGCTTCCTAGCTAGCAGCTTTAGCGAGCTAACGTCACAAAACAAAACCCATCTGGCGCAAACTGCTCACGCCGTTGTGCTCTACTCTCACTGTGTGAACAGAAACATTCCGTGTTAAAGCGGCCCCCGGACACGGATTACACCTGCATGACAATAAACGCGTGGTGTAAGAGCTGGACATCGCAGCAGCATCACTTACCTTGTGTGCAGATGAAGCTAGCAGTGTTTACAAACACTTTCATGACTGTGCACTCTTCGTTGTAATTCTCCTGCCGCACATTCACTACACATTCACGGCTGACGCTCAGGTGTGTTCACACTACGTCAATCTGCGCAGCTGAGCGGGCAGGCGAAATCGAGAGAACTGTATAGCTGTACAGTTCGTGGTGGTTATGGTTTATTATAAGCGCGAATTCCCCAATCTGCCACCTGGATGATGGTAGTCTCATCTGATTGGTCAAACCTTGTTTTTGTATTTTGTAATAAAGAAAACACAACATCGTCCTGACAGCCCTTGGCATAATCCTGAAAGGTCAAAGTTTGACAATGAACCAGCCTAATTTGGTTATTTAATCATATTAATATTATAGAACTTCTATCTATCTATCTATCTATGATATAACACATGTTTGTTTGTGAGGGCCGCGTGTGGCAGACAGCCTTTGGCCGGTGGGCAATGGTGTTTGCACAGGAAGTCACATGTGATACTCTGCTTTTATTTCATATTCTGGGCGTGTCACAGTAGGCAGCATGAACTACGACAGAAAAGAGGTACATTAGTCCAAGCTGTTGTTGTTGGTCTTTCGGCTGCTCCCGACACCAGACCAAGCTCGTAGCTACTAAAACCTCAGAATAGACTGCTTAGCATCTAAAGTGACAGCGCATACGACAAGTAGAATACAGGCTCTCCATACTGTATATTGGAATAACATAAGGATCGGCAGCCAGGTGACCGACCTCACAGTCTATTCACGGGTAATGGTGGCACACAGGCATCAGGATCGTGGCCGGATTATCAATTATAAATCTCATGTACACGGAAGAACCGTCGGTACCCTCTAGTATGTAAAGCACAAATTTTGCTTTAATTGGTGATTGAACAGGCACTATAGTTCCGTCACAGGCGGTTCTCAACTTTTATGTCATGCTGTGAGGAACGCCTGTGAGACACTACTGTAACAGAATGCCTGCGACGGCATAGTCGCGCGTTCCTCACTGAATCAACAGAGAGCTGCATCATCTTCCATCTTTATGCCATAGCATGAGTCAATAATCTATCTTCTAATCTCTAGTTATTTGATTACCAGATTATATAGTGGGTTCAAGAACAGGCGAATTTTTAAATTTTTTCCCCAGATTTTCTCCCTAATTTAGTTTTATACCATTCCTCCCCGTCACTAGGGGGCTCCCTCACTAAGCCTACTACTACCACTCAGTCTGGAGGGCCAATCAGCTCTCTCTGGAGACCTCCTGCTGAGAGAGGGTACAGCATCACCTGGGAATCAAACTTGCGATCTCCAGATGATAGGCCAAGCACGCCACTCGGAGGCTGACAGGCCATTTTTAAGGGGAAAATGGCACCTAAAATATTGCCAGTCCTTGAACTGACCATTTTATCAGCAGCGAGATTATGATTTTTGCGGGCATTGAAAACACCAGAACAGCAATGAGTCCTGTGTCACTCAGCAACGAATACGACTAGCAGGTTAGGGCCGCTGAAATGACAAAGAAGACTGAAGAACGTCTATGGTGAAAAAGGGTGCAGCAGGCCAAGCTCATACTGTAGCTACTAAAACTCCAAATCAGACTGTAGAGCGTCTACAGTGACAGTGCATACGACAGGCACAATTCAATTCAATGAGGAGCGGCAGTGAGATAACCATTCAAACCAGAGATGTACGTGGCCTGTACGTGGAAAATTTGAATGAGATGGCAGCCAGCAAGAGTGCAGAATTCAGAATTACTGAAACAAAACTTTTTAATGTTTTGTTTATTTATTTATTTACAAAATAACAAGTGCATGGAGAATGGGGGAGTCTGACATCCCTTAGCCTCCAGATGAAAACTATCCTGCTTAAAGTTATTTTTTCCTCAGACTTCTCCTTAATTTATGATCAATTCCAACCTTTATTAGGCATGGAAGCCATCCTCTAAGGCACGTGAAACGTTTCAAACTGCTGCTCATGCAATGTCAGAGGATGACATAAGACACTCATAGGAAAGTGCTATCCACCTATTTCTGCATGCATGCGCTCACAAATGCCGATGATTGTCTACCATTGCTCTAATTGACAGGGGAGAGAGAGAGTGAATACAGATCATGTAGACAAGATCATGGAAGAAAATATTTAATGTTTTTTTTAAAAAGAAGGCTGGACTATATAATTGGAAATAAGATGCCGGAAAGATGACGAGGAGTGAGATATATTGTTGGTACTGATTCCAACCGCTGTTAAACAACAAAGAAGAAGAGCATGTTAGACAGTAGCTTGAAATATTTTGAACCATGCTGATATATAAAAATCAGATTCCAGCACGCAACACTGTGCTATAGCAAGTAATAAATATACTATTTTAGTATGTCCTTATCAGCATGCGTAATGTTTTTTTAATTAACATTTCATGCATAAGGATGCAGGTTTACTTGCAAATGTTGGACAGATAAGGTTGATATCGTAACTTATGAGAATATAAATGCAGATCATTTAGACTGCAAAACAACAATTTACACTCAGACATGGTGTTTAAGCTGACAGAAACTACATCATCACTTACTGGTCACCATTTTGCATGTGTACATAAGGCATTTTATGATTGGCCAACCAGTTGTATTGTGCATATTATGTGACTGAGTAACCCTTAGCCTTGTATTCTGTCATTGTTAATACACACACACACACACACACACACACACACACACACACACACACACTATAGGCAATTTGGGAATGCCAGTGAACCTAATTTGCATGTCTTTGGACTGTACACAGAAGCCCAATCGCAGTCTGGTCCGGGGTTACAGTAACTATAAGCTCGCCCTGACATTCCCCTTTTTTACTGAAGACAACACTGCCTACTGTTACAGTTGGTGAGAAGTGCCTGTGATACAATCACAGTAGGAAAAAAAGTTGATCCTACTGTTACAGTAGGCTTCCCAGTAAAAAATATTCTGTTTGGCTTTTCAAATTAATATATATTGGTACAGGTATTTGTTTACATTGAGCAAGTAGCTTATTAGTTGTATTTTAAAGTAGATTATTAAATCTGACAAATAAATGTTTATAACATCACTTTGATTTCACTTATAGTGCAGGTTAAACTTCAGGCAGATATCTAAGTTCTGCCAAAATTTCATTCGGTTCTGTCCATTTTATCCATTTTTTTATGTTGAGACACACCAAAAGTTTGATTTGCAGTTCATAATCTGACACATAACTGCTCATAACATCACTTCACTTCCATTCATTTCATTTATTGTGTAGGTTTAACCAGGCAAATACCTGTAAATAGAATTTTCTGGATTTTGTGGTGTATGAAAGTGGTATGAATATGAATTTACAAAATATTTTTTAATTAACTTTTCTTTATGTCAGGCTAAAAACTGCTTTCGGATAATATTTTTGATAATAATATATAATAAATGATATAAAAGAAGATTTTTTAATGTACTTTTTTAACCAGCTCTCTATGTCCGAAAGTCCAAGGCTAAAAAAAAACGCTGAATTTTCGACAACTCTGCCTTATTGTAAATTGTGCGCAATAATTGTTGGTGTTGAACACACCCTTATTTGCCGGCATGAGCCGGAAGTGCACCGGTGAACTGTCCCCGGAGGAGGTCTGTAGCTAACAATATAATTCATCTTTAACCAATTTATTAATCGCGTGAGGTCGTACCAGACAACACATTAGTTTACATGTCGTGTGTTTATTTTGCATTGTGTGACAGCTTTTTCATTTTTAGCACAATAATAGATTGAGTAGGATCTAGCTAGCAGTGCTGCTATTAGCCTAAGCTAGCTATCTGTCAGTGTTTATATCCAAATAGAGTGAATGCTGTTTATTCAATTATAGTGTTAACTTCATGCACATAATATCACTATTACTGCGATGTTGGCTGTATGTTTGTACGCAGTTTAATTTCAGTGAGCTCGAGCTAACCCACCTAGCTAGCATACTTCATTACGTCAGTGATTTTGTGTGTGTGTGTGTGTGGCTGATTCGACTGTTAATCGATTAGCAGTAAAGTATTCAGTGCTGTGTTCAGGAGATGGAGGTGGACTATCAGCCGGAGGATCTGTCCGTGTCCTCGTACGACGAGCACTGTGTTGAACATGGTGTTAAAGACATGAGGCTGGAGGCTGAAGCTATAGTCAGTGACGTCCTGTTTGCAGTCAGCAACATGTTCGTGTCTAAAACTCTCACCAACGGCCTGGACTTGTCTTTTATCAACGTGGAGACGAGAGAAGGAAAGCGCTACTGCTTAGAACTCAGTGAAGCTGGGCTCAGGGTGAGTGACTGACTGACTGAGTGAGAGAGAGAGAGAGAGAGAGCACAGACACTTTGCTTTTCTTTAAGGTCCTGTTTCTAATTACACTGAACTCCATGTTTCATCTCTCTGTACATTACATTACATTACATTACATTGCATTGCATTGCAGGTGGTGGGGCACGCCTTCGACCAGGTGGATGCAGGTCTGAGCTCGCAGTATCATGAGACTGTTTACTCGCTCCTGGACTCTCTGAGCCCGGGTTATAGAGAAGCCTTCGGGAACGCCCTGTTCCAGCGACTCGAGAGGCTCAAACAGAACGGACAGTGAAGAGTTCAGCCTAAACCCTGAACCCTGGACTTGCTTCCAAACATCTCCGCTTATAGCTAGTGATCACGCTGCAGTTCTGAGCGTAAAGTACCAGTGGCACCCTTTCCAATCCAAAACACCTTATTTTAGTTATGCTCTTAATTTTACAGACGTTTTGGTCAGATTCTAATAACGTCACAGTTCGTAGCAATGTTTTTATTGTGTGTTATGGTATGGAGAAGAAAAAAAAAACTAAGAAAGGGTGCTGTATGATTTTGAGGGTAGGGTCTACAAAATACTGAAAATACTTTTGCACATGATTAAAAAAAATATTAACGGAATTTGTTAATCACTTTTATGACTAGAAATGAAAGCCAGCTTGTGCTGTTTTAAAGCTTTACTATTTTGTCTAAACTGGACCTGAAAAGCTGCTTGTTTTTTAAAAGCTAGTTGGTTTCTACGATGCCTTATTGTGGTGATCTGGAATGTTCTGTCCGATGTAAGGTTTCATTATAATATCGTTTTAGTTTGGAAATGTGGCTCATTTTGTGTATCTCTTTTACTATCATTTTCCAGCATCACAGAAATAATTTCACTGAATTATTTTCAATAGCTTCAGTTGTGTTTGAAAGGTTGTGTTTTGTCCAGACATGGTGTTACATACTTTATCCAATGGAATGTCTTATTCATTTAAAGAAAAAAAAGAACCATTTAGTGTTTTCGCTCTAATCCAGACAAAAGAATATATCATATAAAATATATGCGTGAATGTTAGTGATGCCAAACATTGATTCCAGTTCAGATTTTACAGTGTTTTCTTTGTCAGCAGCTTTTTATTCTTTTTTTTAGTGAATGTAAGGTTTTAAAATGCACAATGCCCTTATATTATATTCTATTATAATGACTTTCTTCTTCCCTATTGCATAAAGTGATGGTGAAGGAAACAACGGTCATAATACATAGGGCTACTAAGCAAACGTAACTTTTATTTCATTTTCAGTTGGAAGAAGCATGTAGAGTGTAAGATGAGTCCATCAGCTTCAGAGTTTTCCTTGTACTTTTGTGAGACTGTTCAACCTCTGTTTTAATACATAACTCATTTTGGCCTACGCAGATTTTGCTGTTTTGTGGAAATGAGGCCAATCATCGGGTTTGCACATTTCATTAGTGCTGATTTCTGTGAAACCAAATAAATCAGTCTTCAACCTCAAACGTATTGAATTGAATTAATGTTGAATTGAATTACCAAAACCTTAGACAAAAGCAGTGTGTATGTGAGACTGCATGGGTAAAAGTGATAATTACTTTGGTGACATTATGGATCTGTCACATGCATTTTGATTTTATTTCAGGAAAAGAAAAAAAAAAAACATCTGGATGAAGTTGGACTTTGACTGCAATCACCATTGCAATCACCATTATGACTCTGGCTGATTACTAGGATGAATCACAAAGCAGTTCAGTTTTTACATTCGAACAGACCTTTACAGTTTATTTTACTTAACACTTCACATCATAACACATACCTACGTAGCACACAGTTACAGCTATCAGCAGAAAAGCTAAACTGAAACCTATCGTATACTATCCTATTCTTTTTGTATTTAAAAAAATATATATATTTATGCATGTTTGAAATTATGCAGTAAGGATTAATGCTTTTTTTTTAATTACAGCACTATCAACAACACGGTCATAATTTAAGAACATGTGACATTGTAGTTTTTATAGTTTCTGAATCAAAAGCAATATAGGTGTCAAAGTGTTTACTAAGACCAGTACCTATAATTATTCACAAAGCAGAAATGCATAATAAATCGCTGGAGTTTCACCTCTATAGGGAGACATTATTTTTTCATACCTCAAAAGTTTGGTGAGACTGGACTCTATTTTTTTTAGTGTTTTTAAAATAGTTGAAACCAAATCAGGTTTAAGGGACACATACACACCCTGGCATAATCATCATGACGGCCAGCACGTCATAAAATGACCATGTAGAATATAGACTGTGAAACATGTTTTGTGTTATAGAGAAGGAGAAAGGAGAATATCTGAGAATACAGGTGAAGTTCGGAGGCTGCTTTGGGTTTCAGTACAAGTTTGCCTATAAGAAAATTAGTTACTACTCACACAAGCCATAATACTGCATTTGAAAGAGTGGCCAATGCAATGTTACCAATATTTACATGTAAACACTTAGATAATTCAGTTTTTTAAGGAACATGTGATCGACCTGTGTTTTTTTATTTTAACAACCTGCTTTTAAAGAACGACTCTTTAAATTTGACATCTTATAACACAGTCTAAAATTGTTTCTTATTACCTAAAAGTAGAGAAGGAAAGAGGAAATAGAAAAAGGGAAGTTAAGGTTTTAAATTTCCATTCAACTAAAAAATCTTTATATTTGATCACAGAATTTTTTATTGAGTTATGTCCAACACTGGAACAAAACAGTAGGACAATTCGTTTTGTGGTGTCCATAAACAGCAAAGACCTACACAACTACAATAGCATGACTACAATTTTGCTTGAAATTATTCATTTTCGAATACTTGACAGTTTTTCTGCTGCTCCTGTTGAGGTCGCCACAGCGGACTATCCAATTCGCACAGCAACTTGGCACAGATTTTACACCGGATGCCCTTCCTGACACAGCCCTCCCATTTTATCCGGGCTTGGGACCGTCACTGCATCCACTGCCTGGGAATCAAACCCAGACCTTCCACATGGAGAAACCTACCACCAAGCCACCAATGCCCACTTGACATTTATTCAGAAGTGAATATAGACAGAGAAGACCAAACTTAGGACTTCTAAACATCTTCACAAAAGCTAGTAAATCACACTACAGTTCTGCCGAAGGCACAAATGGCACCCTTTCCAAGCCAAAACACCTTACTAGGTTGTTTGTTATGCTAAAACCAGAGGGTGCTGTACGAGTGTAGGGTTTACAAAGTACTGAAAAGTTTTTAAATAATTTTACAACCATAGTGATCCAAAATGTACACCAGCTTGTCCTGGTTGCACTTTACCATTTTGTAGTTATTAAATTGGACCTGGCAGCACAGTGGTGTTGTGGTTAGCACTGTCGCCTTGCACCGACACGGTCCGGGTTCGATCCCCAGGCTCGATTCCCGTCCCTGTGTGCATGGAGTTTGCATGTTCTCCCCGTGCTTGGTCCGGTTTCCTCCCACAGTCCAAAGACATGTAGGTTAGGTTAATTGGTGTTTCCAAATTGCCCATAGTGTGTGAATGAGTGTGTGTGTGTGTGTCTGTGCCCTGCGATGGATTGGTCCAGGATGTAACCTGCCATGTGCCCTAAGTCTCCTGGGATAGGCTCCAGGCCCCCGTGACCCTGAATACAGGAATAAGCAGTATAGAGGATGAGTGAGAGTAAATTGGACCTGGAAAGATTAGTTCTTTTTAAAATGTTTAGCTACTATGGCACCTTGTGATGGTCTGGAAAGTTATGTCTAAAGTGAAGCATTATTACAATAGTTATAATTTTAAAAACATGGCCCAATTTGTCATTTACCCAACGTGATGCATTATCCATTAGACTAAAAAAAAAATAAAATAAAAAAAAACTCATCTCCTAAACAAGTAACCATCTTCTCCCCATGTTAAGTGAAGGGGGAGTGCTTGAAAAGGCTAAAGAGCCACTGCTGCTGTTCAGCCCCCCCCCCCCCCAAAAAATAAAAAACTCAAGTGCTGTTCATTTGATTTGAAGAAAAATTTGTGGAGAAGCAGTCAGGTGTGCACTTATTAGAATTTAATAATTTGAAACCAAATCAGGCAGCAACCTCAAACTTGTGTTGAATTAGTGTTAGAAAACCCTGAACAAATATGATGTGCAAAAGGTTGATCTGACAAAATCCTTAATGGTTGGGGGGGGGGGGGGGGGGGGGGTAAATAAATTGCAGCACAGTAACAATAAAACACTCTTTATTTCAGACATCATAAAATATGCAAGGATTATTAATTATTAAAAATTAAACACTTTGATAGACACTTGATTACCACTGAATAGCTGCAGTCTGGAAAAATGCATTTAGATATTCTTTTGATCATTAACATTACTTAAAACATTAACAGAATTACTCTGACCATAAAGCAGTAGTTATTTACTTGATGTTTAAAACAGGTGTTCAATAGGTTAGAGGAAATTATAAAAAAAGTTATAATTTCTAAAAATAAATTTAAGGTCATTTAAAAGAAAAAACAAAGAAAAAAAAAAGGGAAGCCTACGAGATAAAGTCAACTTTCAGCTGACAATCTGGACTGGAAACTTGATGCAGAAGAAGTCTTTACTGGAGTCATCTCGAAGTTCCCACTCCACAACCAGTCTAATCTGGAGGGGGTGGTAATGGAGAATAGAAAATCAGTTACTTATACAAGCAAGGAACTAACAGATCACAACTGCTGCTCAAATTGTGGATGTGTAACACCAATATTGGTAAAGGTAATACAGTACAACTTACTGCAGGGTACTCAGTTTTAACAGGAAGCTGATTGACATAACTGTAGGTTTCCTGATTCTGAATAGGACACTGGATTCCAGACTTGCAGCCATCATCAATAGGGATCGGAAAGGGGACAGGGACACCAGCGATCACGCCATGGACCACGGCTCTGCTCGTCTTACTGTCAGTTACTGTACACATGAGATGACACCGTTTTTGCACAGTACCGTCAACTCCATGCAGTTTAAAGAATAAAGTGGGCTCAGTTAAAGTGCATCACATGCATGAATTAATGAAGTGAAGCACAAATCTACTGTGTGAGCATGTACAATTCTCAGTACTTTACATTTTATATCCATTTATAGAATCCCACAAACATTACAGTTCTACAACATTTGAGGCATCAGTCTGGGGGAAGGCCCCACATGTAGGTGTGATACAGTTTATAGAACTATAGTCCCTTGGTGCAAATTATATCAGAATCTAACAGATTTAAGCAAATGTTTTATAAAAAATGAGAACTTTTAGTGGGAAAACAGTATAAAAAAGTTGATTACCACTGGCAAAGGTCACATTTACAGTATAGGACTGTCCTTTGTGAAGCGGGCATGGCACTTGTGGGCAGGGAACAACAGCAACCTCACTCACATTTCCAACAACTGAACCTGGATTGTATAAAATGGAGGGTAGACATGAAGTTAAAAAAATTGAGAGATGCATGACTAACTCATTATCAGAGACATGTCAGACATGCTCAAACACTGTGCATAGGAAACAGTTAGCAGTGCTAAAAAAAAAAGTCATAATTTACAAAAAGCTTTAACAGCAAAATCAGCTAAGCAACATAGCCATACATCTAAAACTTGGACACAAGGGAAATTAAAGATACAGTAACATGGGGCTGAATTAAAATAAATAATCACCATAAACAAAGTTATTTATTGTACTTCCTAATATTAAAATAGGAAGGGGGGGGGGAGGAGAGATCAGGAAACTTGGTGAGTCATTAACCTGGTGTGCAAAATATTGCACTGAAATGTCCTAAGATGTGTCTTGATTCAAATGTATAAGGATTTTGTAAAAGTAATAGTAGTAATGTTAGACAGCAAGACTTGTCACACAAAAAAAAAAAAAACAACAACAAAAAAAACTCCCAGGATAGATCATCTGTAATGAGACAAGGCAGTTAGTTTACTCACCACAATCAACGAATTTGACCTTCTCTGCATGCGAGAATCCCAGGAGCAGAGGGAGAAAGGCGACACACACAACACGGAAATCCATCACACTGCTGAGCTCTCACTGACGTTACCTGTTAGGCAGAAAACAAGAACGTGCCCTTTCAAACTCCCCAAAAATGAACTCCGACCTAAACTTAAAAACTGCAAACACCAGCGTATCCTTACATCACGTGATCACATCCCAACTACAATCAGATTTTACCGAGTTTCACAATCCTACTAAAAACCAACCGAACACACAAAACAGGTCATTTAGCTACAATTAAACATAACGTTTAGCATTTACCCCTCACTCACCAACTACACTCAAAGTAAAGACGAATAAAACAAAGAGGTAACCAGCCGCGTTAATAATCAACAAACTTACAAATACGTTGCTTCCAGTAGCCCCGGTCACTCCTAGTTCCCCAATCACAAGACCACGCTGAGGCCATTTATACACACATAGGTGACGTGTCGAGCGCGTGATTAGTTTGACAGCGTTCTCAGCCAATAACTGACTTCTGTATCGAACGCTCTGACCAATAGAACGGCTCTTTCCGAGAACAAACAAAAAACCCAGACCTGTCCCGCCTCACTGCCAGATATTCTACAAATTATGATTAGTAATTTGAATTATAAAAACAATCTTTTAACTTTAGTTTAAATAATCCTAAATTATTATTTTTTTAATTAAAATAATTACCATTTATAAGATACTCGTGTATTTTCCCTGTTACCTATAAGCTTTGATGATTTTCTATAAACACTTGCAAATTTATTGTGTTTTTAAAACCCTGGCAACTAGTGATCTAGAATTACTGGCTAGATCAAACATTAAGGTGGTTCGAGAAGTTTTTTCCCAGCCAACAGTTTCACCAAATCATTCAAGTTTCATTTAAGAGCTCAACGGGCCTTCAGTCCTAGCATCACATACAACACAATTAATATGGACATGTAGCTACAAGTAATATTTCATACATTGCTGACAGTCAACTTTTTTTTTCTTCTTATGGCCACATAGCTGTTTAGTCCCAATCCTGTAAGGTCTCATCACATTGTGTGTGTGTGTGTGTGTGTGTGGAAAAGCTTTTTCTTAGACTATTAAACATACCTATGATTTCTACTGTCTTTTTTTCCATGCACCATGTACTAAGCGTTTAATTGACCTCCATTCATTTTTTTTCCTAATCAGTTGTTAGCACTGTTGCATTTGATTCCTGCCTTGGGGGAGGAAAAGTGCATGGAATTTGCATGTTCTCCCCATGTTTGGTGGGTTTCATCTTTTTTGTTTAATGGGGATTGGAATACAGTAGGTTGGTTACATTCCCGCCAACTGTAAGCCAATTTTTACAGACCAGCCTTCCTTAAAATGTCTAATGCATCCTTACACGATCTTGTCTGGAATTGTTCTGTGTTTTGAATGATTTGCTTTATCTGGTACTTCCACACACTCTTTCCTTTAAAGCCTACTTTCCAGTCCAGTGTTCCTCCAGGTACTCCAGTTAACTCTCACAATCCAAAGCAATGCAGATTAGACTAATTGGCATTCCCAAATTGGCCGTAGTGTGTGTGTGTGTGTCCGCGATGAATTGGTTACCCTGTGCAGGGTGTACTCCATCCTCATTCCCTGTGGGAGTCTCCTGGGTTATACTCTATACCTTCTGTAACCCCGAAAAAAAGCTTTATAGAATATGAATGAATGAATGAATTTCTTTCATAAAGTTGAAGGTTCAGTACAGTCCTTGCAGATTTTAATAATTTCAATACTTTCAGTAATCTCCTTTGTTTTTTGACCCTTCTATTGATACATTATATAAAAACTTCCTGACAGCTTTATGGAATATTATTTGCAGTTACATGTCCATATATAGTTTAAAAATCTATGGTCAAAGTTAATTATTGTGCACGTAACCATCATCTCAGTCTCTGACTGCGTTCTAGCAAATTATTAAAGTAATGACCTTATTGGGAGATATTATTCAAAACGTTGCTAAATAGTCATCTTTCTTGGAGGCTGTATAGCAAGTGTCTATAGAGTCGTGGTATTAGGGCCGCACAATATGCTGATTGATTACGTCACATTCAGGCAACCGACAAGGTCTGAGGCTTTAATAGACCCGCCCCTTCTTGCGACACAGGAACGTCGGATTAAGGCGTAATAACATTACTACTGGCAACCCCGGTTGTCGGTGTGTTATGGAAGATGTCACTCACTAGAGCCCTGGTTACAAGCGCATTCAAAACAAGACCGTGGAAAATCATAAAGTAGGTTGCTGACAAAAAAAAAACATTTGACTGGCATACAACTGTAGACTGAATAGACGTGGTATGCTTAAGTATTTTAATTTTTATGCGACGCGCGTGTGTGTGGTCATTCACCTCTGCTGTTAGCTAGGCTCGCGCACCGCTGCTAAAGGATGCTAGCTTTTTAGCATCCATTAGCAGCGTGAAGGGCAGAGCTGCTGGGGCAAAAGCTAAAGCTTATACATTAAAACGTTCACTTATGTCAAATGCAAAGAATAATTAAAATACATCCGTGTTTTCTACATAATCTCAGTGTTCTTTTGTACATTTGCGCTCCGGTTTACATTTGCAGTCGGTCAGAACATGGTATTGCTGCTAAAAAAAAAGTCTCAACTAGTTGAAAAAGTGAACTTTCAGTTAGGATCATATAACACTATTTCTCATAATAGTTAATCCTTCTTATCTCCCGATCCATGCTTCGTATTTTTTATTAGATGAAAAAGATACACATTTGCTCAATACAATTTCATGCCCTTTCATGTAGTGTCCGTTACTTTTTGGAATTCAAATCTTTCAGTGATCTTAACTGTTATTACTTGGCCAGTTTAGATTTCACATAAAAAGACATAAACCTGAAAAAGTGTATTAATCTAAAATGCAAAATTGTTAAGATGTTGCAACTTGAATTTGACATGGTTAGGGGACACTAGAATTTTGTTTTATTATTATTTATTTATTTGTATTTTTTTTTTTTACCAAAAACCAATTTAAGCAACAATTTTACTGGTCATATGCTTCAACAAGCGTACACCAATGTTAGTATCACTACTCAAAGAAATATGAATAATTTACATTTTACAAGATTTTTTGTTTGAAGCAAGATGGTGTGCCACTAAAAGAAACTGCTATTTTGGCGCACATATAAAATCATCTCTACAAAACGGCTGAAGTTAGCAAAAATTGGTCACCTCCATGTTGGATAAACTTCAGAAGTAACTTTTTTGACATTTCACATATTTTCTGTATTACATAAAAAATAAAAATCAGCATCAATTCTGTGCTTTGGCAGAATTTATTTTTGTTTGTCACGTGAGGCATCTTCCACACAGAACTGTGTGTGTTTATTTATTTATTTTTTAAATACGGTAACATTTAATATAAGTTGTACAAAACGTCCTCCCGGTCTCCCCAAGGCTCAGCTGTTCATCAGATTACTGCACTATTGACTAACACTTCCTGGTTTTGTCTTGCAGTGTGTCTTCAGCAAGACTGAGAGCTTTGCAGACATGTCATGAGCCCCCCCTTGTCGCCTCCACACTGTGTTACAGCAGCAGCTCATCGCAGGGACAGCCGCTCTTCTCTAGTCCCGCTGACCATAAAGTACATCTTAGTGATGCATGTGTCAAGGTTTGTATGTCCTCACACCCCATTATAATATCCACTCATTCTTATTCCACTACCTCCTGCACATTTGCACATGCACTTTATGTTGTCTTTTCTGTACAGAACTTGTATAGTTTCTGTTAATTTATAATGTTAATCAGTTTTATCACAGCTAGTCAGCCTGTTAGGTTTCTTAGTTAGCTAGCTAGTATTTATTAATTTATGTTGTATGTAGCACCTTGGTCCTGGTGGAACGTTGTTTTGTTTCACCATGTACTGAACTGTATATGGTTGAAATGACAATAAAAGCCTACTTGCCTTGACTCAACACTGATTGGGCAAAAACAAAACAAAAAGTTACATACTAATATTACTTTGGACCAGGTCTTACTTAGATTATGGCGCACAATCGCCATGAAATCGTTTCAGTAAGCTTCTGCAATTTCACAACATTTATTTCAGTCCAGAGTCACATTAATCTCTGTTCGAGATCTTGTATTGATGATGGGAGACTCGGGCCGCTGCGTAAAGCCTTCTTCAGCACATCTCACACAAAGATTCTCAATGTGGTTAAGGTCTGGACTCTGTGGTGGCCAATCCCAAGTGTAAAAATTATGTCTCATCCTCCCTGAACCACTGTTTCACAGTTTGAGGCTGATGAATCCTTGCATCTTGGAATATGCCATCAGGGAAGAAAAATGAATTGATGGAAAAACCCAGTCATTCAGTACATTCAGGCCGTCAGCTGACCTCATTTTTGTTCAAATAACGTTGTTGACCTAGACCTGACCGACTGAAGCTACTCCAGGTCATAACGCACATAACCCAACAGGTTTGGACAATAGACACTAGATGTTAAGTTTAAAAAGAAGAGGGTCTGAATTGTTAAGTTTTAAGATTCATTAAAAGAAGAATTATTGTTTGTTGTGTCCACCGCACCTGGATACGCTGGGCCCGAACAACCAGGAGATATGGAAAAACACAAGCATGCATGCATGATATCTAAAGATCTCTGTTTTATTATCAGCAAGGAGAACATATTTAATCTTTTGGCAAGGTGCCCTGTATCAAGTACGTCCTGTACATCAAAAAGAACCAGTTATTAACATGTAAGTCACAGAGAGACCCGGAGACAGACAGACACGCTAGGACACACATTTGCATTTTCAATTTAAGTGAAAGAATTCCCGCAGACACAAGCTATTTGGATTGCTGTTTGTCTGGATACAGGTAATCTCCTATCATGGTCATTCAAAAACCACATTTCTTTCTCAAAGATGGTGGCTTTCCAATATGCTCCCAGCTTTTTAATAATGCGTTTTTCTCAACTACATTTTAGTAGTTTACGGCAGTCTCCTTCGTTGCTTTCGATGCTTAATGCAGGACAATAATTCGACCATTCGGGAACAGAGTAACATCTTTGCCACAACCACAGGATACAGTATGTCTTCTGATATGGCTGGTTACACGCTGCATCCGTGATGGTTAAATAACTTGTTACCAGCTGAACCCCTGGAATTATTCCATGCAAGGCTTTTATCTGTTTGCTAAGTTAAAACCAAGTAGTGAAGTTTTTATTTTTTTGGCCGGGCAGTGTAGTACTATCAATGTGTGGCTTTGTATAACTTTTTATTTCATAACTATCCATGAAGTCATCTGTAGAGATTTAAGGTGTGTCACATAAAAATAACTACAAACAGATGTTTGTGAATCCTTTCACTGAGGCACAAAGATCCGTTTTAAATTCTTACTAGTACCATGAAGCCAAAAGGTGAAGTGAATAAACCATGAAGGTGTTGGACATCCTGTAAATCCTGTATGCTTCTCTTTATGTTTCCACTTGGTCTGCTTTAGCTCATCATCTCCGTTAATTTCCAGGACCTGGAATTTGAATCCCTATTAGCATTCAAATGAAAGCTACACAACAAGTAGTGCATTTGATTAGGGTTAGAGAGGGATTTGGGATTCAGCCTTGTGTTAGAAGCTAGTTAGCTTTGTAGCTCATCTTAAATAAAATAAAAAACTACACTGATGCAATTCAGAACAGCTTAGAATCAATTATTAAAAAGAAAAGTGTTGCTTAAGATGACATAACATTATCCGAAGTGCTTTTTTGCTGAAAGTGCTTCTGTGACAATTTGAATATGGGTTTTCCCAGGCCATTGCTCAGTACTAGCCTCCTTTCACACAACCTGCGACTTACAGTTAGTGTAATTTAAAGGCTATTAGAACGCTTGAGACACGGAGTTATCCATATGGCTCCCAGTGTTTCCATCTTATCATGACTACTCATGGAATGCCTCTTGTCCACTGAGAAAGTCTGCACCTCAAGCACATCTTAATTACTTCATTATTTCAATTAATTACCTCAAGACTTCATTTGTACAGAGGCCAAATTCAAATAGTGTCATGTACTCATGTAGGCGATTGTATATATAAAGGCCTAGTGGAATCTTTACTATAAAACATGTTTTGTGCGCAGAGGCTGAGTGAAATCATGCAGAAGGGAGAATATCTGAGGATACAGGTGGAGGGCGGAGGCTGCTCCGGGTTCCAGTACAAGTTTTCTGTGGACACGGTGAAAAATGATGACGACAGGTAACAGATTCATGCAGAAACTCTCAGCTCATGATGCAGTTTTTGTTGAGAATATGTGCTTGACAAGAGTTTTAATACAAAAAGCAGCATTTAAAGGAATACTCCATGCACTGTGACATTTTCAATCCTGTTCTTGTCCGTTGTACGTGTCAGGTCTGCTCCATGATAAAACTCTAGGACAATACCTTTGACTGGAGCATTGATGTTATTTATTTACAGAGTTAAACTGCATTAATCAGCTTTCTCCTTCAGAGGTTTGCTGGAAACTCACATGCACTGCTTTACAGATTAGACTGAGAAATGCTGAAGAATTTCTGTAATGAAAGGAAGCTGTACTGGATACATAAACTTAATATTTTGAATAGTTTAAATAGGAAATGTTATCAATTCCCTTGTTATGCATAAAATGCATATCTTGGCACAGTGTTTACGTGTCTAATTAAACATGTTTCAGTATTGTAAACTGGATTTTGACCTGCAGTAGGGAAAATGCTTAGAGCACTGGTCTTGTATTGCACAACAGTCAGTCGATAGAAATTTCAGTAAGACATGTAAGCTATGTTAAGTAGGACATGTAAAGATTCAATCCAGCCTTTGTCTGTGTCTGAGCCTGTGTTTCTGCACTCCCGCAGGGTTTTTGAACAGAACGGCATGGCAGTGATAGTAGACGACGACAGTCTGGAGTTTGTAAAAGGAGCAACGATCGACTTCAGTCAGGAGCTCATCCGCTCCTCCTTCCAGGTGCTCAGGAACCCGCAGGCAGAACACGGCTGCTCTTGTGGCAGCTCTTTCTCCGTCAAAGTCTGAAACATGTTTGTGCACCATAGACATTTACAGCAGTGGCTTTCAGTCCAAGTTCCCCATTTTTGTTTAGAGACATCTTGTGCTAGAGGAAGTTAGAGGACCTAAATCAGGTTTTTATATCACACGTTGGAGAACAAGAAATATCCTCTCATTGTATTCTGAAATCAAGTCACATTATAAGCGTTTTATGTTTTTGTTCATGCACACACAAACACAGCAGTAGAACCAAACCAGTGTGAAAAGTTGCTCTATTATAGTCTGATTTGAGGCTGTAGTCATTTAACATGCCTGGACCCAGTGAAATATCTTTGCATGCAGGTTGTACATACAGATTGTAAATATGATATAATAATAAAATAAAATAAATATATTAACTGATACATTCTTTGAAATGTCTTTATATTGGTGGTGGGACATCCTAGATGAGGTGCCCACACATTGCAGGGCGCAAGTACACACCCAGTCATACTGTACAATCTGCAGGCAGTTGGGAAGCATCATTTGGACTGTAGGGAGGAGTAATATAATAATTGTTGTTGCTGGAAATACATAGCTCATTGACTGTTAAATTCTGAGTCAATCATTTCCACTTCACCCTCATCGATAATCCCCACATTTAAGCTATAAATAATGTCAGTAAACCATCAGTAAGTTCTTGAGCATTCATGTGATGTATCAGATCCAGACATCACCTGTTTGATGTCACAGTAGGCTGAGATCAACATATCGATAGTTTTTTTATAATCTTTTAATATGTCCCTGATTAAATTAGTTATTAGAAATTGTTTGGATTCTACAGAACATCCTGAACTCAAACGTATTGAGCTTTTTTCTTCTATCTGATTAGATCACAGTCACTTTGTTAACACCACTGTGCTTTGTTTGTTTCATTGTTGGAGAGATTAATCCTTTAGGTATTCCTGGCCAGTTGATTACCTTGATCTAATTTCCCTTACAATGTTGTTTATACACTGCCTGGCCAAAAAAA
This sequence comes from Clarias fuscus, assembly GCA_030347435.1. NCBI lineage: Eukaryota > Metazoa > Chordata > Actinopteri > Siluriformes > Clariidae > Clarias > Clarias fuscus. The sequence goes on along the minus strand of CM059216.1, from coordinate 15,288,671 downwards.
GTTGTAGTTTTAGAAGGATCAAACAATTGATAAAAATTCAAATGGATAATGAGTTTGATCGGAGATCACTTGTTGAAGATCTCAGTTTAATGCGGCAGTAAAATAAAGTCAGCTGACTACCTGAACGTACTGAATTGAGCACGTTCTCTCTGATGACGGGCATAGAACACAAATTGTGATAGAGTTGTTCTGGGCGGATGAGGAATAATTTGCACAAATACAATGGCCACCGTATTGTGTGCCATAATCAAAACTTAATATTACAAAATATTAAGAGTGTGTAATTTTTGTTTTTGGCCAGTCAGTATTTGAATAATGTATATATAAACAAATCAATCGCATTCGTTATACACTCATTTTTTAATCAAATTTGACCTTTTAAGAAAACATTTCACAAAAATATACAAAAGAATGCCTTTACAATTGATATTTACATTAATATCAGAAAATCAAAATACACTGAACACATCTTGCACTATTTATCAATATGACAACAAATGAAATAGAAAACATTTTGCATGATATAATCCATTTAGTGTTATGGTTTTCTTGAGTTGGAACGTTCCAGTTCAGTGATATTTACTCTGTTAATGGAAGAAACAATATCTCCTTTCCTAAACATGATATATATGACCTTAAAAGGCTTTAGCAGCACAATGAATGATTTTATATGATGCAACACAGCATCAACACACACACGCACACACACACGCACTCCCTTCTCATTTATTTATTTATTTTTTATAGACTGGATAAGAAACTTTCTTTCAAAGTTTGTTCTCAGACACAAGATACAAAACCTATACTTCTTACCTACACGCTCACAGACACACACACGTTTGCACACAGAAATCATGGTTACTGCTCAAGCTAAAGATGCTACAGTTAGGAATGCCACCTACATATGCAGGGAGGATCTGAGGTCTGATGAGTGAATAACGTAAATAACGTTCAGGGATGACAGTAAAGACCACTGGAGAACCACAGTGAGCAGGTCAATTATACAGTGCATAGTATGCTTTGGCATGGTGACATCCAAGAATATAACGGCTGTTACATTCAGGGAAAAGGCCACGAGAGTTCTGATCATTAATGAAAAGATTTCAGACTAAAGAACGCACACATCAAGACATGGAAAGCACATAAAATCTAAGTGAGTGTGATCATTTAGTAAAAACGTGACTTTTAAACCAAGGGGGCCAACATGTCTTAAAAAGACTGCTTTAAGGCTAATCCTGCTTTGCTTGCTACACGTTTAAGTCATTTGATTGGAAGAAACTTTTACACACGTTAAGGAACAATGACACAGACATAGCACAAAAAAACAAAACATTCAATTGTCAATCCAGGGACAGTGGGGAAACACAGGGAAGGGGATACATACAGTATATTTCAGACATCACCTTGATGAGATTAGAGAATTTCCTTCTCTTATTCAGCATCAATCAGACTGAGATGACAGTGTGGTTCAGGCAGGTGTAACGGTGGGACTGGAGGCTTGTTCAGATACATGCACCTGGATACAAAACACCCATCAAGATCAACCATCCTAGTGCTCACTCCCTCCTCTGCATTTTCCTCTGCGCATTACAGTGGCACTGAGTGTGTCAGTGAGGCGCATGGACACACCTCCATACAAACAAACTGTACAAGAAACACAACAGGACATGTTAGAAATGCAATCCTTACAAACCAAGACACAATACAAACCACAAATCTTCACACGTTCCTATAACATCAGCAGGTGTCGGGTGTTTTCTTCAACCAAAATACACTGAAACATTTTAAGATGAAATTTTTTTTAAGACACATCTCTGTATGTAAATCATACTGGCTATTGAAGAGATTCTGATTCTGATATTAATTTCTAATCTGACCTCAATCTACAACAAAGGATGTCTGTTTGCTTTTTGATCATCATGAAACTCTGACCTCTTGGCCAAACAAGCAGAAGTGAAATGTCTGGAGCTAACAGGAATCACAACCACAAGAGGAATCACAACCACAAGAAACACATTTGGATGACTCAAAGTACCTTCTATCGTCCCCTCCAGCACTGATGACAAACCGGTCCCCGCTGGTAAAGCGGATGTTGGTCACATGGGCAGAGTGGCCTAGAAAGCGCTTATGTTTGGCCTGAGGAAAAACAGAGTCCTGTTAACAATTTCTCCTTTTCACATGTTCAGAAATGTGTGTTGTGTGTGGAATGATCAATGCGGGGTGCTATAGAAGCCTGAACATCTGAAATACCCTTGCACAAGTAATAAGACAATCAGGAAGACTTGGCAGTACAACTAAACTAAACAAAGGTCATGTGTGAATCAGCAATATAACATTAAACACCAGGGAAGTACTGATAATATTTCTCTATTCTTGTGGGGTTTTTCAACTTCTACATTTTATCTAGGCTACTTGTTGCTTCATTAATTTTCATCTCATTCCTAACCACTACATTCAGGCCACTATTTTTCTGGACTAACACTGAGAACATTCTCACCGTTCAGTAGTGGTGTAGCACGACAATTGTTTCACAAAAACATCTTACAAGCATTGCCATTTAATTTGGTTACTCAAATAGCTTCAGCTCCATATTTTGACATTTTCATGTATGAATGAACAAATTGACAGCAAAATTAGATAAATATATTTTTTAATATAGCAAGGATTACTGCAACCTGATAGAGAAAATTTTGTGCATGTTTTTTGAGTCACAAAAATCACAAAGGCCAAAAGTAAAATTGTGTTAAAAAGCACAAATGCCAAAATATTTTGTTATTATCTACCAGTAATGCATATTAAATAACAAAATCAAAACACATCTTCCAGTTTTGATTTTGTTATTTAAGTATGCAAGGTAGTATCAATAATATGTTGATTAAGTTTTAGTGAGAAATATAGCAAACTCTTGCTTTGATTGTGATTCAAACAGAAATTAGTGGCAACAAATTTGATTAAAGAAAAAAAGTTTTGTTTTGTTACCCACAAAACCTTTTTAATTATAGGATGGTTGATCATGAACAGTATTAGTAATACAAAAAATTTAATTTACAACATATTCAGACACCTCCTCTTAGGGTTTTGGACGCACTTTGGTAGCTGATGACAGCTCCCTGTCATAGTACATTGGTTGGTTCTGCTGTCAAACTGTTTATATATACTATATATATCTTTTTGTTTGTTTGTTTGTTTGTTTCTTTTTACAAAGAGTAAACTTACAAATTTCTCAGGACATGGAAAGTCAAACAGCTTGACCATCCCAAAGTCATCACCTGTGACCACGTTGAGGCCGGAATGGGAAACACAAGCGCATGTTACATCAGCTTTATCTGTGTTGCGGGACCAGATTCCCACCACCTCATCCCCCAGAACACTGCACACAGACAGGGAAATACAAACAGTGGCAAATGTTACTGTAGGAAAATCCTTACAATCATTATGTGAACAATCATCACACCTGTGGGTGAATTTGTTTGAAATATTACGAAAGTCTCAACTGACTCGACATGCAAGATTAAAATAATTCCAGACCAGGCTTTCCGAAGGGATTATACTGTAGGAGAGGGGAAGAGACATGATGTAATTCTGTGTCTGGATTGTTCAAGGAGTGCAACTCTGCTCTTTGATCAACACTGCGAGTGTCTGGATGCTGTGTGAATACTAGAACACTCTGCAGGAAGCCTGAAGAAGTTCACAGTCATGTTCTAAATGTTCCTGAAGCAGCAGTTGTTTGTTAACTAAAATGAGAGCACTGGAGTGTTACCTTGTCCAGGTGGCCCAGGTGATTCTGTCTATGACTGCCTGCTCTGTGACCTGCTTTCCGGAAGGCACTTCATAAACCAGCCGTTTATATGCACCAGTGGACAACTGCAGGGAGCAGCACAGGAAAATGAATATATTGTATGGAAGTGCTGTTCCTCTGCAGCATAATGAATTATAAAAGGAGGCCAAATGAGATATCCAATAACACTGAAGCAAGAATGCAGATATCATATCATATTTTCCAAGATGATTGAACACACACGCATACCTGTATGTAACAGCCATCAGCAGAAAAGTCCATCTGAATGACAAAGCTCAGGATGTCTCTGCAGCAGTTAATGCGGTTCAGCTGAGGTCCCAAGGTCAGGTCGTAGAAATCTACAGCATTCTCACTTGAGCCAACAGCAAGGTAGCGTGAATCTGGACTGAACCTGTTGAGGGACACAGGAGGTTGTGGTTATCTTACGTATATACATGACACTTGCGAGATGCAATGAGGACAATTTAGTGGACATGGTACAAAAGCACAAAGAAGTACAGTGGAACCTCGGATTGCGAGTAACGCGGTTTATGAGTGTTCCGCAAGAAGAGCAACGAATTTGTAATAAATTTTGACTTGAAAAACCGAGCAAGTCTTGGTTTACGAGTGCCGAGTATCATGTATCACGCATGAGCTCTTGTTTTGACACCGAGCGTCACGTGATCACAACTGAGCCAATGATTTCTCTCTCTCTTGCTCTGCGGAATTGTGGGTAATCGTCTCCCCTGCTGGGTCTTAGTGCTCGTCTCTTACTGGTATAATCAACGTCTCCCTCTCTGTTTCAGCGTTCTCTTACTGTATGTATGTGCGCGCGGGTAATTTGAGACCGAAACACACACGCACCCACACATTCTCTCGCCTTTACACCCCGCTCCCCGGCTTCACACACACTGTGGGCTGTGGAACGAATTATTTGAGTTTTCATTATTTCTTATGGGAAAAAAATTGATTTGGTTTACGAGTGTTTTGGAATACAAGCCCACTTCCAGAAAAAATTATGCTCGTAATCCAAGGTCCCACTGTACCTCATAGCAATTATCCATCCATCCACGCATGCAGTGAGCCTGGCGCCTATACCAGTTCCATACTATGGGCAATTTGTAACCGCCAGTCTGCCTAAAGCCAAAGTTCCCAAAGGAAAAACCCATCACATGCACACAGGCTGGTGGTCAGATTTGACCCCCCAATCCTGGAGTTGTGTGACAGTGCTGACCTCGAAACCCCATAACCACTACGCAAAACTGGTATGAAAGGTCAAGAACGCATCTTTCAGAATTCTATTTGTTATTTTAATTACTTTTATTATTATTATTATTTTATAATCCCCAGCAGATCACGTGTTCTCCCCACCACAATATGTGTTTCTGAGTAGTAAAGGAGGTGCATGCTTTAAACATGGCTGATGGAAGGAATTAAAGATGTTCAAACCTGTTTCACTGTTGTCTCACGTAGACAATTCACATCATTTATAACAGAATGAACAGTTCAAATATTGGCCAGTGTGTCTTTAAGTTTCAAATGTTACTACTGTCGTAAAGCAGCTCAAGTCTAACCTGATATCCTGGATGGCAGTGCGACGATCTCTCTTTTTGCCCCAGATCTTGAGCGATGTTACCAGGAGAATGATGAACTCTCCGTTCTTCATGCCGATCGCTACCATGTCACCCTCAGGACTATAGCTGACAGTGCGTGCAGGATGGCCAAGGTTCACCTTATTCAGCATCTTCTGTTTTTTTTTGGACAAGAGAAGTTCAGCACTGTTAGCGCCGTATTGATGACACGTATGAGTGAGTGTGCACATGTGACTTTCTAAAACTGTTACCTTCTCAGGAATGTCCCAGAGGCGTACTGTGCCGTCCTCCGCGGCAGATAGAAAGACGTCACGTGTAGGGTGAGCTCCTAGCCCCCAGATAGGGCCGTCCATGTGGCCATTCACCAGAATGTTACACGCTGCATTCTTCTCTCCTACCTCAATGATCTCTGCGTTCCGTGTGCCCACAAGGATCTTCCCCTGAACAAGACAACAGAGTGACAAATTATTAAGGAAGTGGAATTGAAGAAAATCATGAAACATTTTGGAATGGAAGTCTTCAGCAGACAGAAGACAAATCCTTTGTCCGTAGAGCCATTCGGCTTTTCAACACCTCTCTATAGGGGCATGTGCATGAGGACTGGGAGTTCTAGGTTTAAGAGTCTTTTGTTAGCTTCATGGCACTTTCACTGTTACATATTATACATTCACGCATAGACTCAGTCAGTTGCATAGTATGAATGAAGATAGATAGATAGATAGATAGATAGATAGATAGATAGACATTCACTGTTGCACAATTGCTACTATTTGCGCACTGCTCTCACATTGTCATGAATACAATTGTACATCAAAACTGCACTACATTTCACTTCTAAGTATTATTAACTTATGCCTATTATTATTATTATTATTATTATTATTATTTGGGACTTATAAGCTTGAATTTTATTCTTTTTATACATCTTTTATCTTCCTGTTTTTAGCACTGCACTAGAACTTTTGGTCAGTTCTCACGTTACCCTGTGTCTACTGACTACTGTATGTGCATCTGACTACTGTGTCTAAGATATTGCAAAAACCTATCTTTGTGTTGCTGTCTCTATATCTGCTGTACATACAGGATGGAATTTCCTTTGGGATCAATAACGTATCTATCTATCTATCTATCTATCTATCTATCTATCTATCTATCTATCTATCCTTCTATGTTCATTCAAATATAACAGAATGAATATTTAGATACATGTTCAAAAACACCAACACTTATATCAAACTCAAGGCCTGTGAAACAACTACCAGCTCAGAACTCTATAACAGGAATGCAACAGAGCTGTATTTGACAGGCCATGCTTTTTAAATCCACTGACACTTGGTACAGTATAAAAATGCACACACAGATCTCTCTTAGTTATCATAACTAACGCAGTTACTACACAAATTGGCAACACAAGCTTTGTTAGCTTGAAATTATAGTAATGGATAAATATTGACTGATACTGACTTTATAAACTACAAAACAAATAGAATTGGTACATATTTCATTTTTTGGGTTTGCAGTGATGCAAACTCAATATCCTGAGCTGATAAAAATTTTTTTCCTGCAAACAACACTTCTGTAGCACACTTCATACTCAGTAGTACCTTTCCTCTGCAGACAGAGCGCACACAGTCGATGATCTGACCAGTCTCCAACCTAAAAGCCCTGCAGCGCTTCAGCTCCTGATCCCACAGTTTCAGCGCACCACCTTCTTTAGACCTGTAGGTGGCACACACGCACACAAACACACAGGGCTGTCTCGCTATCCAGCAAATTACTTTATTACAAAGGTTTCATAACTAGGCATATTTTAGGGCTGTTCTGCTAGACACAATCTTGCTCATGAAAGCATTATTATTATTTTTTTTTAATCTCAAAAAGTACAAATCTAACATAAGGAATAATAATACAGTCTGGAAGCCACAATTTTAACACTCAGGCTCTTTATGAGCACCCAAATGCTGTGAAAAGGTTTTGGGCGTGAAGTGAAGAAGGAGGAAAGTGACTCACGGCCGCTCCTTGCCGCCTGTGACGATGAGGCCATCTCGGAGTGTGGTGTACATGGTGAAGACAGGACCAGTGTGTGCCTTGGCAACAATTCGTACTAGAATGTGTTCCTTCCATACACACACATCTCCACTAATGGTACCTGTAAATGTCAAGTTATTCTGAAAAGAAAACAAATCTGCACTAATCTAGTGACCTCTAAGCAGAGAGAACAGTACAACCAAGGCACGTTTCATTATGGTTCATTTCCTAGCAATTTCAGCCACTTACACAACATTTTTTTCATTGTTAATCAGTGCTACGTTGCGACACTTTCTACATAACAACGTCCTAGTCTAGTCCAAATAACAGATTTCTAGTTCATTTATTCTACTTCATCAACTCAGCGACACTTCATTAGCATAGTAATACAGAAAAACACAGTGTTTATCACCATAATGTCGATTTGTGGCTCTTTCACAAGCTTCTTTTTCACAGCGCTGCAGACAGTAATGCCCATGCGTACGTACTGTATGTAGAAATATACTTACAGCTCCGAATGCCACGGAGAGCATGGTCTGCATGCGGGCATCTTCGATAGAGCTGAGCACTCCTTTCTTGCTGAGTAGAGCTCGGCCTGCGAGTGTCCAGAAGCGCACGTGCTTTATGCCCACGGACACAAACTGAGTGTCAGAGTCTGGCCGAAACTCAGCCACAAAGATCCGCTGTGTGTGGCCAGAGCGACTGGCCACCTTGGCACCTTAATAACGAATAAAAGTATGAATGATTGTACTGTACTGTAAACACTACGAGAATGGAGCGGAACAGAGAGAATCAGCAGACATGCTATACCTTCTTGCCACTTCCAGATGGTGATGGTGTGCTCAGGGTCCAGGCCGACAGAGAGGAGCAGCTTGCCAGTGGCACTGAAGCTGACTGAGCAGATGCCCCGGGAGTGATAGCTGCGCAAAACAGACAGCGTCTGCTTGTTCATGGCATCCCACACATGGATGGAAGGAGATGTGGCTGAAGGGCGAGTAGAAATTTTGGTTTAGGAATTCAGTCCATATACTTTGTAAAACAACTAGATTGCACTAGATGCGATCTAATTAATGTACCTGCAAGATACATTAATGTAAGATATTAATGTATGTAATGTAAGATATTGTACTACTTGTACTACTTGTACAAAGTCCTATTTGTGCTGTTATTTCTAAATAACATATTTTATTTAACTATCGAGTCCTATTATAATAGAGTACAACGTGCAACATGCAACACACATTTTACTGATATTACATTCATTTTTGTAGTTCTAAACATTAGTTTTCTGTCCATATACACTTCCTTATAATTAAACCCACAGAGCAAACATTAAACATGTGAAGGTAAAAATGTTTTTCTCCTTCAGGCTCTCTCTGCTTGGACATGCTCTCTTACATGTCAGTGTAAATAAAACATGGATATTGATTGGCTCTGGCTGCCGGTGTTGTGTATTCCTCCTGAATGGTGATTGCAAAAAGTTCATCCCTGCTTAGAAATGAAACTTTTTTTTTAAGTACTTTTTTTTTAACACCATGAATAAAACATAACAACGGTTATAACAACCACAGGAGAATAGTAAAAATGCAACTGAGTTGACGTGATTAACTTACTTTCACCAAAATGCCAGATATAACATTATAATACAGAGGCTTGACATTTGATACATTGATAATGATTATGTATATCTTGACCTTTAAAGTTTCAATCGATATAGATTCTGAAAAAAAATATTTGAGGACAGTCAGTAGAGGGCAGAGTTCTAGAGGAAATTAGCACCAATCCACCCCTGCAACAGATAAATAATCTGCCTTATCATGCCTCACAACACCAAAAAATCAAGTTCATAGTCAAACAGTGCTACACGGGAATGATATTTCATTATCATAAATTGATGCTGGCTATGAATTTATTAACAGACAGCAGGGTGATGGTGCATGATGACACACAGGTGTCACAGGTTCACTCTGCAGGGTCAAACGAACATAACAACTGCAGCACTGTCTAACTGGAGCTTTATGAACAGTGAATAAAATGCCTTACCTGACATATCACCAGCATCACCTGCAAAATTTCAAAGAGGTTAAAAACATATATAATAAGTCAACCAGATATAATCCCTACAAGCAGACACAAAAGGAATGTTCTCTTATTTTACCATGTAATAGCTCAAAATCATTTATATGTCATTATAGTTAGAAACACTGAATATTCCAACAACAACTAAAAAAAAATCAGACTGTATTAAAAATTCAGTCAAGACAATTTAAAACCATTCTTGAATCAGCAAAATGAGGGAGAGAGACTCATGTGTCATTGATATGGGAACGTTCCAGGGTAAAGTCAGTGACGTTATCCTGTTATCCTGGAAAATAAAGGACAGTCTCACAAACATACCTACTTGGCCAGTTGCCACAACGTTGGGGAACTTGGGGTGTTGATTAATGGTGAGGCACAAAATGTCATCACTGTGTTCCATATAGAAACTCTGGCATGCTAATGGAAACACACACACACACACACACACACACACACACACAGCACATCCTACATTGCACCCAGAAATACCATTTACAGATCCCTCAACTTGTTTTTACTCGCTTTGACCTCTTGTAGAAAACATACCCGTTGTTAAGTTAAGGACGATTCCGACTGAAGCCGTGTGGTAGATGATATCCGCCCCCTCGTTTAGGTAATGCACGTTGTTCCGGCAGTCGTTGCCCCGGTAACCAAACACCAGTTCTAGCACCAGGTCCTGCGTTAAGAGTCAAATACGGGTTAGAGTCAGAGGTCGTCTCCATGGAAATGGCAGAGAAGTTAAAAGAGTCCACTCGCTGGATGGGAGAGGACAGGCGGAGAATAACCGTACTGCAATTGAATTAGTGAAGGTTAACAAGATGAGTGAGACTAATGTCTTTTCTTCCAGGATGCGTATCTGGGTACCACATCTCACGCATCAAACAGGCTACACAGTACAATCAGAATTTCTTATACTTATGTTCACAAATCTTTCAAATATTATTACTGGAAGACTTTTTGAAAAAAAAAAAAAAGAGCTACAATATAACCACAATACCTTAACTAATATAAATTTCTGTTAGAATAATTATATGATTAAGACTGGTATTTGATTTGTGTTTATTTCTTCAGCCACCCTCTACACATTTATATTCTGCATATACAGTACTCTGCAAGATATGTTGTTTTACATGTCATTTACCTCAATGGGCCTTTTCTTCTTGCCCACATTGTTGGTTTGGAGTTTCTCTGGTACTGGTAAAGCCCTGCTTACTGGGGGTCTGTGCCCAAATCAAGCACAAAGACAAATAATTACATGTAGGACTAGCAGATGGCAATTCTAACCTTTCAGAACATCGATGTAACAGGCGACAATATCTGGCATATCCTCATTAAGTTTACACACGTCACATTATCATGTTAGGATGTCTAATTTCAATTATCATAAGAATTAAGAACTCGTTGTTAACTCGTTCAGAGTGAGACTTACCTTGAGCCTCTTCATGGAAGCATTGTTGGAGAAAAGGAATAGGTTAGGACCACTGTCTCTTATTTAGCCCTCAGGCATGAACGCTAGATTTAAAGGACGAAACATTGGGACACTGAGAACGCAAAATACACAACACAGGGCCCAAGCACCTACAACTGTTAGTAATTTTCTTAGTGACGACAGTGATTATGTAAAGCCAACAGCATGTGGTCTGTAAGACAACGGCTAAGAGTTGGCAAAGCAAGAGGCAAAACATATCCTGAAATGATTTATTTATACTTATGCAGCATGAGAAGCAAGTACAGTCTGTGATTAGAGCCAAAGCAGACAGAAGTCTTACTCAAACAATCAGAAGTCAGATATAGTCAAAGTTCCAGAAGAAGGACAGACAACACTGAACAATACAGTGTCATCTAAATATTTAACTGCAGAACTAATCCCTTGACGATAAACCCTCTAAACCAAGTTAACTACCTGTAGTTATTTTGATGAAAAAGGAAATCGAAATTGTAAAAATAAAAATATATCTATACATTTATAAATATTCATATTAATCACAGAGCACAACTGAAACATTTTTTTTCTTACAGCAGCACTTAATTCTTCTTACCTGACTACCCCCTGCCTTCATGCGGTGACAGGAAAGAGTGCAAAGTAGAGACACACACGGAAGTGAGGATGAGAGGAAGAGAAAGACACCAGGATGCTAAATTACTCAAGACAAAGTGCTCCTCATGAAACACAACTCATGTTTTTTCAGTGGCAAAACATCCTTCAATTAAAGCAATTAAACAACTGATCAGTACTCAATACATTTCATCTACTTTTAGTATTAAACAGAATCTGAACTTTTATTTTGGAAAAGAGGAATATGGGGTGATGTTGAAATATAAGCTGTTATCAGTCACCTATCAAAAATGACAAGATTTATATCTGAGAGACAGGATTTTTAATTATTTTTTACAGTGCTGTGGGTTGATGGGCTTTAAAGAAAAAAGTAGAGACTAGTGTGGAGTAAAACAATCTGTTACATCAACTCTTAGGGGGCTTTCTCACATTCACAAACTTGATCCAGAACGAGCGCAGAATCTCAGGCTTGTTTATTAGTTTATCATCAGGTATGGACTTCATTATAATGCATCATAGTGTCCAATAATATACCAACTTCCTTGTTTAGTGTTGGTGTTGAAAGTTTCCGCTTCCTCTACTTGAGCGCTTGTAAAGAGGGTGGAATAAATGTAAAATGGCTAAATCCAACCCTGCTCACTAATCTACTCAATAGTATGTTTTATTATATACTGTATTATAATCTACAAGTGGTGATGTTTATTATGTAAGTGTGCAGCAGGTTCATAGTTTCTGCACTCACAGGTATCCAAAACAACAGGTGAAAAATCATAGCAGATTTAGCAATTCATAGCAAATTGTGACATGCAGTAGGTATTTGGTAACTAATGTACATTTGTAGACCGGACAGTTTCTAACTGTTCAACATGTTTAGCATGGCTTGAAGCAGAATTGCATGTACATCGTACCATTTTAAAGGTAATGTGTAGCCAATTCGCAGGTGATTAACGCATGTGAGTCGAGCGCCCAAGACCCTGAGAAGAATTTGGGATGATTCGGAACAGGAATGTGGGAAAGCCAACTTAATTAGATAAATCAATGTATTTTAAATTTGTAAGGTATAACTAGGACTGAAAGATTCCTTCATGTCAATTACACTACAGTATAATGCTTGTCTTCACATTTGGTTTGATATTCTCTCATAAATTACATAAACCAGTGGTGGACTTGCATGACTGAATTATATAAGTGTACAGTGTATATAAGGACATAGCACATTATTAATTAAAATAACTAAAAACAACTAAACATAAATCAAAGTCATTTTGTATACAGGACATAGGACACAGGACGGTATATAAATACTTCAGAATTACATTTAGACCCTTTATATTTAAAAAAAAGGGCTACGAAATGAGGAGATGGAAATCAAAACATACTGGAGTCATTACATTACACAGCTTGTCCATAGTTATTGGCTGACTGAATTCGTCCCTGGAATTTAATCCAAACAACTTTAACTTATCAACTAACAATTAACTAATTTGTTCTGTTCTGTCAGAGGAAAGTTCAAGAATAAAAAGATCGTCATAAATTTGTCCTGAAATAAAGTTTTGGGGAATAATACATTTAAACAGGCACACCTGTCAAAATTCTATAGATGTCTTTATTTCAGTACCAGTTATCAATTATCAGTCATTGATGTAGCAGCATTGCCCAGCAAAAATATCACGCCTTCTGTTAACTTTCATATCAACTATCAGAATGGAAAAATAGGATCTCAGTGGCTTAGACTGTGGCACATTTGTCTGTGCCAGATGGGTTGGTATGAGTATTTCAAAAACTGCTACTCTCCTAGGACTTTCATACACAACAATATCTAGAGTTTATTGTGAGAAAAAAAATCAGTGAGCAGAGTGGGTGGAAAAGAGTTTAGAGGAAAACCGAGTCAGACGGGTTCAAGCTAACCGGAAGTCTACAGTAAGTCAAACAGTAATTTTTTACAACCATGGTGGGCAGGATGCACTTTAACCCATCACATTGGTTTCTAAGAACTGGAGTCTGAGGCACATTGTGCACAGACATCTAGAAGACTGGAAACACTGCTTGGTCTGAGCATGACTGACAGACTAGTTAATTGCATAAAAAGCAGTGGTACAGGTGTTCCTGTGTTAAAGTGACTGGTGAAGGATATAGAGCAATACATGTAGTAAAGTCAACAATTTGATTTAAGAAAGTGTTGACTTGGACAAGTTATATATACTACTATATGAAACATATTTGAAGTTTTGACAGCAGGGTTTTATAAGAACGTTTCCATTAGTAACTGCAACTGAAAAGTGCTCCTTTTTTGCTGACATACCTTTCATCTGCTGATGGTTCTTTTTGCTGCAAATGGGGCTTGACACCTGCCATGGGTCTCATATTGGTAGATAAGGCCTTGATTACATAGTTGATCTCATTCTCTCGAGTCACATCACTATCGTACCCTGCAAGGAGCGAAATGACAGAGAGCAGATAAGATGAGATGACCTTCAGGCACATCCAGCACTTCACACGACCATCGTCTTTTAACTGAAAGAATAATTTAATGGTTTGAAATGTGAAATGACGAGCTTAGAATGTCAATTAGCTACATTATTATCTTTGGAGCATTCCATATAAAATGCTTAAAGCGATAAACGGCATTTTCAGACTTTTACCCGTTTTGACAAATTATTATTCTGACTCAGAGGTTGTCTACAACAAAATTTAATTTTGAAAACTGCTAAATAAAATAAATAAATAAATCTGCATTTTGGGCAAAACGTGACATGTAGGAAATAGATTTTCGAGCAAACACAGAAAAGTCATGATGAGCCAATTGTCACACGATCAATGAAGTGAAGACACTTTCTGCTCCACACAATGCCTTGTGTGACTGGTTTAAATATATCTTTAGAGAATGTTGAAGAAAAAAAAAGACAGTGGAACCTTGGATTGCGAGTAATTTGGTCTCCGAGTGTTTTGCAAGACGAGCAAATTTTTTTTTTATAAATTTGAACTTGTTAAACAAGCGAGGTCTTGATATACAAGTACTGTAGTACACATGTGCTTTGTCTGCCGAGCGTCACATGATCACAATTGAGCCAATGGTTCTACTCTCTCTCGCTCTGTGGGATTGTGATTATTCTCCCATGCTCAGTCTCAGTGGGCATATGTCACTTTTATAGTCAACATCCGTGCACTTTTTTTTATTTTGTGTCTAAGTGTTATGACTGTCCTTTAGAAACTGTACTGCAACAATGATCGTCGTGAAGGGAAAAAAGCAGTGCGGGAAATGAATCTGTTTTATAAAAAGTGATTCCGTTAGTGTGTGTGTGTGTCTCCTGCTTCTGTTCTCGTCTAACACCAGTCACAATTCTTTTCAATGATAAACTGCAGGTTTTTTTTTTTTTTTTTTTACTTTATATTTTGTATTAATTATTTTTAGATTAATATTTTTGGTTTGTAGAAATAATCGTCTTTCCATTTCCAGAGTTTCCATTATTTCTTATGGGGACATTCAGTCTTCTGCAATGCAAGGTTTAACTGTACTTTGTTACTGCTATTGCACTCACTCCAGCAGTAACTACAGGTACGCATTGCTTAAAGCCCACAAAACATTGTGAAATCGAACCAGAGACAATTTCAGAAGCATCTTACCTGGCCTAAGGAGAAAAAAACTGCATCCAAATCCTCATTTCAGATGAAAGTAAATAATGCATTTCACTTGGAAATAACCAACCTTAATCTAACGTCATAGAATTTGGAGGAAGTATTAAGAGGTACAGAATGTAAGTTGCTTGAACTCCAATGTGAACTTTCCACAGTCAGTGGTGTGGGGTACCATGTCATCTGCTAATGTTGGTCCACTGTGTTTTACTAATTCAAATTTAATGCAGCCATGTGCCAGGATATTTATGTGTCCACCTGCTGAAAAGTTTTATGGAAATGTCGGTTTCCTTTCCCAGTAGGCCTTAGTGCCTGCCCACAGTGCCAAAACTCCCACTAATTGGATTGCTGACCATGATACTGTGCTTGATTGGCTAAATGGCCTGACCTAAACCCCGTAGAGACTCTACAGTATTTGTTGTTGTCAAGAGGAAGATGAAAAACACAAGATCCAACAATACAGACAAGCTGAAGGCTGCTAACAAAGCAACTTGGTCTGCAATTACATCTCATCCATGCTACAGTAGCACTGAAAAGTCGTGTATTTGGCAAAACCAAATAATCGTAGAGAGACCCCAGAATAATTGTATTACAGGGTAAATTATTTTACATTGAAAAAAAAATTGCAGCACCCAGAACCGAGTGTTTATAACTATGTTTATAACATGTTTATAACTATGTCAACCAAATGAACTGCAATAGACTCCAACTACTCCAGCTATTGTTTTTGATCATTAATTATTATGCCTACATAGGCTACACTGTGCCTCACAAGCTAGACAGGAGGGTGACAGGCAGCTGTCTCACAAGATCTTAGTGAATTTACTCATGTACTACAGGTTCTATCATCCTTTTTCTGTGACAGGTGATGACAGAGTATAAATAAAATCAATAACCTGACTGGTTCCAAATCAGACCCACGCTGTTAAACTATGACACCAAAACCAGAAATTATTGTACATATAGAGATTTTTAAAAATTATTAATCAAACATCATTTTATCAAATTATCATACGAACATGATAATGATAGTGATATACTAATGATAAACTTCTGGAAAAACTGGCCCCGAAGTAATATTGAGTTCATAAATTAACAGTTTTTCAGAATATTCCAGTATTTTCAGATACCAGATTTTTTATTTCCACGGCCTGTAAACATGCATATTTTCATCATGCAATTGCTGAAAAACGTCCATGCTGGCTAAGACAGGAAGATACCAGAACACTTAGTGCACCACAGCCTGCCATGCACAGGGCCCAGCAGGCAAAAAGCCCAAAAGATTGGATCTCAATGCGGATTCATTGCCAATGTCCTGCTGTCAAACACTACAGCACACCAATAGTTTACACGGTTTTCAAAATGTTTAATAAATAAAAATCTAAAATGTGTGGTGTCCATTTGTATTCAGCCCCCAATTTTTACTGAGAAGGTGCTGATACCCTAACTAAAATCATGAAGCCCAAGGTACACACCAGATAGGTCAGGGATAATGTTGTGGAGAAGTTTAAAGCAGGGTTAGGTGTTAAAAAATATCCCAAGCTTTGAACATCTCACAGAGCACTGTTCAATCCATCTTCTGAAACTGGAAAGAGTATGGCAAAACTGGACACCAACTGTACCAAAGCATGGTGGTCCACTTAAACTGACAGGCCGAGCAATCAGAGGTAATCAGAGAAGCTACCAAGAGGCCCAGGGTAACTCTTGGAGTAGCTGCTAGGATCCACAGCTCAGGTGAGAGAATCTGTTTACGATTAAAATTTGGTCTTTATGGAAGAGTGGCAAGAAGCAAACCATTGCTGAAAGAAAGCCATAAGAAGTCCTGTTTGTAGTTTGCAACAAGCTATGTGGGGGACACAGCAGACGTGGAAGAAGGTGCTCTGCTCAGATTAATCCCAAATTTTTCTTTCAGCAGGGACAGGAAAGCTGGTCAGAGTTGATAGGAAGATGAATGGGACCAAATACAAGCCATCTTAGAAGACAACCTGTTAGAGTCTGAAAAGTTTGAAAAGATTTGAGACTGGGGCGGAGGTTCACCTTCCAGCAGGACAACGACCCTAAACATGCAGCCAAAGCTACAATGGAATGGTTCGGATCAAAGCATATTTATCTGTTAGAACGGTCCAGTCAAAGTCCGGACCTAAATCCAAATGATAATCTGTGGCAATACTTGAAAATTACTGTTTACAGACACACCCCATCCAATCTGATTCAGCTTGAGCTATTTTGCAAAGACAAATGGACAACGATTTCACGATTTTATTTTGCAAAGCTGGCAGAGAGATTCAGGGGACTGAATACAAATGCATGCCACACTTGTCAGATAATTATTTGTAAAACTGTTTGAAAATCATGTATAATTTTCCTTCCACTTTACAATTATGTACCACTTTTTTGGGGGCTGTCACATAAAATCCTAATAAAATACAGTACAACCATGTTTCAGTCGTAACGTGACAAAATGTCACCATACAATAATCCATATGTATATACAGTAATTCAGCACGTTCGCTTACCTCCATCATCCTCACTTTCAATGTCAGATTCCTCGCTATCACACTGCCGGACTTCCCGGCAGCCCTCAGTATCATGGCTCCAAATCATCAGAGATGTGTCAGCTCCACCCACCGTCACCAACAGAGAATCATCATGTGTCCAGCGCACGTTAGTCACATGGGTGCTGTGGGCCACATATCGCTTGAACTTCGCATATTTTCCCTGATTAACATTAGAGAACATTTAACACAATGGAGTAATCATCAAGGCAATTGCAATTAAAGCTAAATCAAGATGTTTTAAAACAGAAACCAAGGTTTTGCCAACCAAATAATCTAGAATCTCTCCACTATTTTATTTCACATGAACCATTCTTACCTTAACAGGGTACCTGAAAAGTTTTATATATCCAAGGTCATCGCCTGTTGCCAGCACCTGTCTGTCGCTGCTTAGACATGCCGTCGTTACCTCGGTAACGTCACTAACCACTGGCCAGATGCCCTCACAGGAGCTCCCCAACACACACGTCCATGTGCTCCACTCAATCTTCTCCACCTGGACATGGTCACACAGCACACAGATAACAATTGACTGCATTCACAATCAAAAGCCAGCAAGGTAAGTTCCTGCTTAAGTGCAGCCCAATTCTTTGTCTCCATATGTAGACTTACACAATTAAAAAGTGGGCCATGTTCTTGCCCTTACTCTATTTAGACCTGAGATAAGAACAAGTTACAGTAACCACAACAATATCAGCATCTCTCACCTCTACAGCAGGAATGGTTTGCTTCTTCCCACGAGGGGCCTCAAAAAATAGCTGTTCCTTAGTTGCAGTGTTGACCTGCAAAAGCTTTCCTGAGGAAACAAGGCACAGCTATTATTAAGTTACACAACACAAGCTTACAACAGTGTCATTTTGATTCATAAAAGCAAGAGAACTAAAAAAGATGAACAATATTATAGCATAAATGGCACAACAGTAAGTTTGGTTTGTTTATGATATTCAATAACACCAGCTTGGACTATATTATTTTTTATTTCTGTCTATGTTATTTATTTGTTTTTTCTTACCTCTTTTGTCCCAGTCCAGGTGAGTGATGTAGTTCATGGAACCTTTGCACACACCCACCCTCTTGCTGCTCATCACGTTGTATATATCCACAAAGGTGTCACCTGAGGCTACTGCCAAATATTTCCCTGCACCTGTGGCAGATGGACCCATTTATCAACTCGAATTCATTCTCATTAGCATGTAAATTTTTACTACTTCATGTCTTATCACACGATGTGAAAGGCCAAATGCAACTTGTACTATCCTGTTAAATATGTCATATATAATTAACTGTCAAATTTCTCATCCTCTACAAAACACACAGTCTGAAAACTTTTTTTTTTTTCCAAACCTGAGTCTTATTTTGAACTTTTTCACTTTTTAATATCTTGCAGCCTGACAAAGACTCTATTTTTAAATTCAAACCCTGACAGTCACTATTTCTGTGGTTCAACTCGGAATAGACTCAGTGCTCTGTTTCATGGTGTCTGGCTTTTATGCCGGCTCCAGTGTGCTGACTTACCAGGAGAGAAGCGGATATCGGAGATGATGTCCTTGCGATGGTGGAATGACACCAGGTCTTCCAGAGTGTCTGCATTAACAATGAGGAAGCTGCCATCGTTTAGCCCTACTGCCAGGGCTTTGCCATCTGGAGAGAAACTGCAGCAGCGGCCACCTGCAGTTAAACAAACATAGTTACTATATACTACATCACCACGGTCTGGCTTCATAACAACGATAATGGATTTCTCAATTGCTTAAGGCTTTTCGGGAGCCAGTAACAATAAAGCATCCCTAGAATGAGAAAAGAACAGATTAGCTGTTAGGGAAACAACAAATAAAGTCAGCCTTATTGAATTCTACCAAGATGACAGTTTGAAGATGATCTCAGAATAAAATAATTTAACTGCTCTGGTTTTTCGCGGTTCCTTCTTGCTTGATTTTTTTTTAAATAGCACTGCAAAACAATTAATGTCACTGACTATTCAGGAACCTTCTTTTGCTACATAAACTTTCTAAAGTAATTCTACATTTAATTATATATAATATATATGCCATTTTTAAAAGAATAATCAATTTTGTTAACTCTCAAACATCATGCTTAGTAAAGTACTCATGATTCCACACTCCTTAGCTCTATCGCTGCACTCACTAAAGCTTTTATCATAAAGCAAAACCGCAGCCTACTGTACCTTTCTTGAGTTTGCGCACAGCGAGCATGCAGTGGCTGGGAGAAAGGTCCCATATACGCAGGGTCTTGTCATCACTCACAGTGGCACACAGAGGCAGGTGAGGGTGGGTGGCCAAACCCCACACTTCTCCCTCCATATGACCCTGGCCATTCAAAACAGGTAACACAGTTACAGTAAGTTCTGTTAGCACACACCATAATTAATGCCCTTATGTAACACACTCTCTCACTGCATCTGTTAGTAATGTGTAACGAAAAATACATGCAGCATACATACTGATCACAGCTGCATGATACAGAGTGATTTCAAAGGGATGTATTCTCTAGCAAAGTGGTTCTCAACTTCGGTCCTGTTTTCCTAAAAACAGCCTTTTCTTAATTGGAGTGGGTGTGATAGAGCAGGGAAAAAAACTAAAATATGCAGGGCAGTGGTCCACCAGGAATAAGGTTGAGAACAACTGATCTAGCATATTACAATAAACTGTAAAGCTCTTCTCAGAATCCAGGGCCGATCCACTTGAACTAGCATTTAAAGGCATTTTGTTTGATGAATAACAACAACAGTAAAAGGAACTTGCTGACTTGGCTGGGGAACTGTGATTATTTTCCTGAGTAAAACTTTTAAATAAATTTGGTTACACTGCTGTTGCTGTTCTTGTAGGTAATCCCATTGGGGGGTCACCAAAGAGAATCATGTGATCTGCCCCCTTTCAACTATGGTAAAGGTTTTAAGCTGGATGCTCTTCCTGATGCAACCATACTGTATTTTTATCCTGGCTTGAGACAAGCACTATGGATGCTCCAGTGGCTGGGTGTTGGCATTTGCTGGGAGACAAACCCGGGCATTCTTCATGGCAGATGCAAAGCAGATCTACTAAGCCAGCAATGCCCTCTTGTATTGCATTGCAGTAGTCGTCTTAATTACAGAAACACGTTCGAAGCCCCAGTTGACACTGGTCGGAAGGTCCACCTGTTAAGACATACTGTAGCTACAGAAACACCTGCCTGTATAAAAGTGATATAAAAAAAAAAAAAAAGTGATATATAAAACTGACCACCTCTCAGGATAAAACGTCAAATTAATACAAAAAAAAAAAAATCATGTTAATGAAATACTATGTTATTGCAACATCCTGACAAGCAAATTGTATTATTTGAAATATGATGTAATTCAGTGAATTACTCACACACTATACTTGTATCTGTATACATACTGTATACTATCCTCATTCATTCTAGGCAAACAGTAACTGTTGTATGTGTCCATGAGCTATATTTAGTCTATCAGGAAGTCAAAAGCCCATACACTCACTGAACACTTCATTAGGAGCATGATAGTAAGAATGGACAGGGCCTCCCTTTGCTATTAAAACAATCAAAATTCTTCACTGCACTTATCCAACAAGGGAATATCGTATTCCTTTGATATTCTAGTTTGAGGCAACGTGCGGGTTTGTGACACGGTGCAGTGCCATGCTGGAATTATGCAATTAGAAGATGGTAAATTGTAGCTACTAATGGATGCACATGTACAAACAGTACAGTATATGCAACAATATTTGATTGGTATTAGTGAAATGGCCTAAAGTGTGCTTAGAAAACATTCACCACATCATTACACCACCTCCACTAGTCTGGACTGTTGATTCAACGCAGGTTGCATCCATGGATCCAAGTCCAAGCTTTGATTTCCATTCTTCAACTGTCCACTTTTAGTGAACCTGTGAACTTGCTTCAGTACAGATGGATATCTGAGGTACTGAAATCTTTCTGTCAGTTCAAACAAGTCTGCTCATTCTCTGTTGATGTTTTTTGTTTTTGTTTTTAATCAAAAAGGTATTTCTGTCCACAATTGATGTTTTTTTCTTTATTGAACCAGTTTGAGAACTCTAGAACTATAAATTTCCCCCATTATGTTGATGGAGATTAACATTACCTGAAGCTGCTGTTTGGTAACTGCATCATTTCATTCATTTGTTTGCCTGAGTATAGGTGTTCTGGGAGTGTAAGAAGAGTAAAAGCTTTAAAAGATCCCGTGGAGTTTGGAAAAGGAAAAGTAACATGAAGAAAAAAAAAGTGTGAGCGTGGGTGAAGTATGTTGGTGTGTATGCGTTGTACATACTGTACTTTTGCATTTTTAATTTAACTTAAAAATAACAAAATTTATCACTGTGATTTCCAGTAGTTCAGGCTTCCTATTTGGTGCGTACTACTTTTCACTGTAGTGCTGAAATGATCCTTGTATCAATTGTTAGAGTAATAACATCTTATGGCTTAATCTAATAGATATTACTAAAAACAGAGTATATTTAGATGTCCTTAAAGTTGTACAAATTTCTTAAATTAATTACAGATGACAATAGTTATTGATGTTATATCATAAGAAACAAAGAAAAAACTCTTTAACATTTTAACAATAATCAACTAAAATAATTAATAAGATAAATACATCGATTTTAAGATTTGATTTATCTACTGAAAGCATAATTAGCACTATGTTCTAGTTAAAGAATGAGAAAGACATGGCTATTCATAGCTCTGTACCTGGACTAAGAGAGTGATAGGCCCAGTTTTGTCCACCTCCAGAATCTCTCCATTCTTTGTTCCTACAAGTATGTGTCCATGTCCCAGAGATATGGCACGGATAGATGGGTTGTCTTCCAGTAATAACCCTAAACAAAAGAGATTCATCATGAGATGCAATGTAGAGGAATTTTTCCTCGGCTATGCAGTTCATGGCTTAAAGGTGATGCGAATCTCCCAGACTCACCTTTGGACCCTGGTGCAAGCACAGATCTCTTGATAGCATATGTTTTGAGGCACCTCTCAAATGTGTCATCCCACAGAGCCACTATTCCATCTTTGCCACCAGTTACAAACCCCTACGTGTAGAGAGAATGACAGCAATTATTCATGGCTATTTCTCTAATAAAACATGAAAGCTCCTGAATATTGTTTTCAATAAAGCTTTATGAGATTACTGCTTTAACAGTAAATATCAACATTCATGCTGTTGTTCCTCTCACACATTCGGTCTAGTACCTTTTCTAGAGCGTGCATGCTGAAGACCGGTCCGTCATGAGCTTTAACTGTCTTCACTAGGAACATGTCCCTCCAGATGCAGATGTCTCCACTGCATGTACCAGAGAACACCATCTCTTCTGTCCAGCCATATACTGCACACATCATGGTTTCAGTCTTTCCGATGCTTCCCTTCTTCCCAATCAGTCCGCCACCTAATATAGCCAGAAGCATACTCAAAAATGTCTTGTGCAGATACAGTGAAATGTTAAATATTACATTTTGCAATGTAGTAACTATTATCATTCAAGAACTTCATAAGCCTCGAGAGCAAAACTATATGTTTAGCCGTACCTGCTTTATGCCAGAACTTCATGTGCTTCACCCCAGCGGTAATGAGTTTATCAGGCATATACGGATTGATTTTAACAACAAATATCTTGTCTTTGCTCCCCCTGTAAAATGAAATGGAGAAAGATTTCACACATTCCAACTCACTAAAACAACTTTTCATAATATTAGACACATATCTTTGCATGAAAGTGTCAGCTTAAAAAAAAAAAGTCACAGAATAAAGCTGCCTTCTGTCATAACAGAGAAGTGTAAAAGTTCATGGCTGTAATTGAGCTGTCTACTGTGTCATTTTCACTGTCTGTGTCCCAGCTGCCAGGACAGCCATGTGGAGCTGAGAGAATAGAGACCGCTGTCTCACTCCCGACACTAGGCCCTGTCGCAGAGCGGGCAGAGCGCTGAGCAGCGGCTACACTGTCAGAGCCTATTTACATCCACCCACCTCTCAACCTTCTCCAAAGCCCTGTGGTGTAGCCAAGTCATGAGTTCCCATACTACAGGAATCTAAAAAAACTGGTGTTGGTGAGAAGTACAATAGTTTTAAAACATTGTTCTGTGTGTAATTACATTTATACATCATATTAATTTTCACACAATCCAAAGCAAAACATATTTTATTAATAGATGCATCACAAGAAAACGATGATCAGTGAAGCCTTGGTATATATGCTATTTTAAGGAGCAATGATAAAGACAGCAGTGCCTTATGGGTTATATATACTTTTGCCTGACCTATAATTACTAAGCTGCCACTGTTGAGTGTGTTATGACAAGAGGATTAGAAGAGTTATTTCCTGGTTTAATGGCTCATGAATAAGCACTGAGTCTCAGCTCTCCACATTCATCATGCAAAACAGAGCAGCGAGTTAACCAGCATGTCTGACTGAGACAGAATGGGCTATACAGGAACAGAGCAAAAAATGACTGTTACTGGGAAGGTAACAATAAGGTTAAGGAAGCTGTAACAGTGCGTTAATGGAACATAAATTGTGTTCTCTATACTATAATAAGTTGTATAAAAATGAAGAGTTTGTGCAAATTAGGTTGACTTTTGTGCATAAATCTGGGCATACACTACAGACAAAATTAACATGGATTTAAAAGACGGAGAGGACAAAAAAAAAAAAAAAAACAACAACGATTTTGTCCATAAGAACCACAAAAAACACAATTAAACTCCAATGCACAAAACTCAACTCCATGGACTACAATGCACCTCCATCACAGCCTCTCACTCGCTCACGTTAACCTGACTACAACTCGCGCACATCATCCACATGCACAGAATATAAGGCCTGCCTCTGTCATGCTCGCACTGCAAAGTAAGTGCTCAATGTCAAAAACCTGTCTACAACAACCCTTGCTGCTGTTCTGGTTTTCACAGTTTTTATAAAAATGTAGTTTTTTCACTTTTTTAATATGGTCTTGCCTAGTCTATGTTGTTTGGTAATCACCTGAGCTCTGCCTGCACTCTGTTTACAGTTTTGACTTATGGCTTGATTTTTAATTGCAAGGATAATTAAAGCCATGTTGACCTGCCCTTGCGTACTTACTTGTGTTCCTGACATGTTTTTACAACAACAACAACAACAACAACAACAAAAATGCTTCATGCACGTTCAAAAACTAAGTGCACTCCTATAAACACACAACGAGTTTAACCACATCTGCAGGACATGTTTGTTCCATTTGTAAGCCACAAGAAGCCTACTATTTAAGTTAGCAATTCACGATTCACCATAGTTATTCTCATAACCCTGTGATCACAATGAGAAAAAGTGGCTAACCGGAAAGCCGAGAGCTTTTCTCCTTTCTTCCAGTCCCAAAGCACAACGGTGTGATTGTCATCCAGACCCACAGAGGCAAGTCGCTTTCCATCCGCTAAAAACAGACAGACAGACACAATATCAACAGTGACAATAACAGCAACACGGTAGTGTAGATCATTATATAATCTCTGCCTTGTTTTCATGTCATGAATGCAACAAGATGTCACCACAGATACATTATGACAGTAAGTAAAGGCGTGAGGAAATTTCCATCATTCAGTATTTAGTCACACGCATAATTAAAATATGCACATGGATCACATGACTCAAGGAATGATGCACATGAAGCTTAAAACATTTTTCTCCCCAGCCTTTCTCCACCTCCCATCGCATGTCGCAGGCAAAGAGTCTGCTGCTATTTCCAGCTAGCAGAAAGGCAGGCTGGAGACAAAGAACTTGCAGTCTAACGGTATTACTGAGAGACTCTGCAGCGCATCTCCTATACATCAATAAAAGTCTTATTTTAGAGCTGAAAAAGCTCACTAAACCTGTTACTTCTTCAAATCTTTTTAGGTGGAATCAAAATACGCTTACCTATTTTAATACTTAAATTAGACTCTAAAAGATAAATCTAGCATTATACAGTAATATGATTTAATGAATCACTGCTATATGTAATTCTCATCAAAACTAAACAATGTTCAGTACCTGAGAAGTCAAGTGCACACACTCCAAATTGATGGAATCCTTTGAGAACAGACAGAGGCTTCAAGAACTCTGTTTCCCAGATGTGTATGGAAGAGTCTCTTCCCACCTGTGCAAAATCATATTGAAATGTATATTAATATTGGGGGGGGGGGGGGAATTGGGGGGGGGAGGATCAAGTGATGGTTTTGGCTCAAAAGACAATGTCTTGTTGTTTTAGGATGTAAAAAGATCTACTACAAGAGCATACCTGGCCTGTAGCTACGTAATCTTTAATGGGGTGGATCGCCAAACAGAGGATGTCATCATCATGGCCCAGGTAGAAGCGCTGTGTGTTCTGCTGTCTATTATACACTACCCCCACAGCAGCGACGTGGTACACTATCTCCCCGGTCTGCGTGTAGAACAGGTTACTCCTGCAGTCATAGCCTCTATAACTGAAACGCAGCCAGACAGAAACAACGTTGTGAAACGACCGTGAGCCACATCTCCGGAGAAAGCATACAGGGGCGAAATACATTACCTTGACAGAGTTTAATGGTGAATAGGATCCACCATTTGTCTGCAGCAAGGTATTAATGGTATGAAGATGAATGGGACAAGCTTACCCATGTATAAAGTGCAATCTCAGTCCATTGGCAGGAGGTCTCTCCCTTTTTTTCATAGCTGCCACTCGATGCTTTTCTTTGTACTGCTCTTTAAGCTGAGGTAGATCTTCTTTGTAAACCTGGAACGAAATATTCTTGGCATAAAACCGATCCGTACTAAGTGCCTTAGGTAAATATTGATCGGAGTACAGTGTTGTTGTGCAACTTATTGTGATTTGTTCCTTTCTAAGGCAAAATGTATTTTAATAATGATGTCATCGCAGACCTGACGCCGGTACGTAAGCTGGGTTTCTTGTTCAATCTCCGAGTCCAACTCAGGCACGTCTGATTGGTCAGAATCCGACTCTTCGCTGTTTGAATCTGCCAACATCTCTGTGACATTAGTGGAGGGAAAATCAGCTGGGAGGCTTATTAATCAGAGCGACCTAGACATTTATCTGTACTAAACTGCCCCACTTTGCAGCAGCTTCACTGACAAGCTGGCAGGGAGAAATGTGGATGGCCAAGAAACAGCACTGCCAGGATGAGTTAAGATGGAACCATTAGGAAAATTAACTACTAGGCAATATACTGTAATGTAAAATGGGCAATGCAGCAGCCCTCCAGCATTTAAGTGTCTAAGTGATAAGGAGGTTTTTTAATGAGACAAATCCCTTAAGGATTGTACATTTTACAGTCAAACCCTTAATATAGTCATTCAGAAATATATATATATTTTTTTCAATTCCACAATTCTGCTTAACTACTTCACTTTACCTTGTGGGGCTATATGGAGCGTATCTTTTGACTTTCTTTCAGGTATAAATTTCCACTGGAACACTGAATGGTCAGCTCCACCGATAGATATCACCCACTGATAATCATGTGACCACCTAACATTAGTTATATGTGCGGAGTGCCCTAAGTATTTTTTGAATTTTGCACCTAGGACAAAGACAAAAAAGAAAAAGGGATATTCAGAACCAAACAGACAGAACATCAATAACAATTAATAGACCAGTCATAGAAAGCACCATTTACAGAACACATACCTTTCTTTATGCATGGATATCGTAATAATTTAACTAATCCATAATCATCAGCTGTTACTAATATTTGACTTGAGAAGTTGGCGTCTACAGAGTTGATGTCATTGATATCCGAGTATTTGGGCCATAACCCGTTCACTTCTGGTCCGAGAACACAGGTCCATGAGGACCACTGGACTAGCTTCAGCTCTTCTCTGTTCGTCACCTCTTTCCCAGCTGAATAAAAATAGCACATACATTAAATAATATAATTTACAATTAGCGTAAATGTTACAAGTCATCTCCACAACCAAAACACAATGTTAGCTCTAAAAAAATCATGAATGGTATACCAGTCAAAAGTTTGGACACGTATTTGGATTTATTTTTTGTATTCTGGAACAATACTGTATTTGTTTTTTTTTTTTTTGGATTTCCTCCTTAATTTAGTCGTGTCCAATCCCACTCAGCCGAAGACTATCAAGTGCTTCCTCCGAATTACGCAATGCCAGCCGACTGCATCTTTTCGAACTGCTCGCTCACACACCGTTTAACGTGATTAACTAAGTACCTCTCATCCCTCCCCTCTAAAGGAGCTCGGCCAATCAGCTCTCTCTAGACCTCCCGCTGCAAGAGGTTAGAGCATCACCCGGGAATCGAACTTACGACCTCCGGATGATAGGGAGAGCACTTTACCACTGCGCCACTCTCACTCCTAATACTGTGCTAGATTTTTTAAAAATTATGCAATAACACCTAAATAATTTGTAACCACAACAAAATTAGAGTTGTCTCTGATATGAAGTTGTCTCTGATATTACATTAATCATCACTGACTTGTGTCAACAACAGTGTCGACAACAGTGAGTTATTATTTTCAGACACAAAGGTCAGCTGTTCTGGAATAGTTCATGCAAGAACAGTATTGCCTGTATAGTAAGTACATTGTCAGTATAGTAAGTACATCATCAAGCACCATGATGAAACTGGCTCTCATGAAGACCATCCCTGGACTGCAGGTTACCTGCCTCAAAACCTAACTCATCAGCTTGTCCAAACATGATCAGTGGTAGTGTATCTTTTTTTTTTAAATAAAATGAGATACAAATTGACGAGAATCAACTGTTCAACTGCATCAACTGTTCAAAAGAAATTCCTGCATATTTGGAAAGCATTATTTTAAAATACAGAAATAAAATCATGGAATCAGAAAAGACCATGGAATTAGAAGGTGTGTCCAAACTTTTGATTGGTATTGTATAGTGGAGGAGAAAATGTGATGATCTTACTGGGCATTCTGTAGAATAGCCTCCTGCCGCTGCCATCGTTGGTCTGCAGGTATTTGCTGTCAGTGGACCAGTCCATGTGTGTGATGAAGCTTGTGGAGCCCACGCATTCGCCCACCTTCTTATAGCGCTGCACCACGCCGTAGATATCTACCGAGTTATCGTTGGAGCCCACGGCCAGGTGAGCGCCATCAGGGGAGTACTTTAGCTCATGAATGGCTTCTTTGCGGTCTTTGATGTGCACCACCTCAGTCATGTCCCTATAAAAATTACTAGATTTTAATTTGACTAGTGTACCCTTTTAATTCTCCATTTGACAGTTCAATGATTACATAGTGACTGAGACTGACTGAGACTTCATCCCTTTACTTAACAACACAAAACCAATACAGTGTTTCAGTGTTGCATAGTTTAGAGTATACTTTCCATCTCTCTCTTCATTATGGTGTTTCTGTTCCATAGTTTAAAGTGTACTTCTCCTTCTTCTTGGATATTTATTGTGCGTATAACCCACCTTACTCTCAGCACGGTGAAGGAGCCGTCCTTCATACCCAGCGCCAGGTGGATGCCGTCAGTGCTCACTGCTGCACAGCGGATTGGCTCCTCCATGTTACAGCGTGCTATCAAAGCATGGTCGATCAGGCTCCATATCCTACAAAATATTGGAAAAGTCGAAACACACCATGTAAATGATGTAGTGCTCTTTACAGGTACTGCGGCTATGTATATATTTGTCAAGTCGGACTAGGTACCGGACAGATCGATCGTCACTCCCCGTCATGGCCAGGGGTTTGGTCGGGTGCACTGCCAGGGCCCAGAGCTCGCCTTCACAATGGCCCTGCATGATGAGGAAAGGCTTGGTGCGGTCATGCACCACAACCTCAAAAATCTCACTGTCCTGAGTGCCCACCAGGATGTGGTCTCCTCTCCAGCACACACTGCGCACAGACAGTCCTAAAACCATACAATTGGGGTATCAATGGGGTATTCTTTGCAAATCATACAGTTGGAGACTTGAGAGACAGTGAACACTGACAAATGTTGAAATGACTTAAGGAAACTGAGAGAGCAGACAAGGAGGGTATTAGGACTTTGCTTATGAATGTAGACATCTAAAGCGCTGTAGAGACGCTGGTACTAGGTAGAACACGGTTGAATTCAAAGTAGGGATTGTTTGAATATGGTAACCTGGTCAAGTTAACCCACCTCTAGAATTTTCAGCTCTAGCTACTGATGAGTCAAAGCAAATTGAGTAAAAGAGCAAAAGAAGAAAGAGAGTCCATTAGCAAATGAACACCGCGTATTGATTGCGCTATTTAGATGATATTTGGTTTAATAAATACATTAATTACAATACAACTCAAAGATTTATGCAATGATCCCAGTACCAAAAGTTACAGCTTATAACTAGTTGGCAGACAGAAGGAACTAATGTTTATTACCTTTATATCCCTGGTCTGTTTCCCTGAGGTCGATGACAGTGATAGGTTTGAAGCTCAGGTCCCACAGTCGGATACAGCCGTCCCTGCCACCTGTGGCAAAGCCCTCTTCACATGCATTCATGCTGAAAATCCCTGACTGCAAAACCACACACAAAAGGGTGTGAGTTAAAGAAAGGATGTTGAAGAACGCAAAACCAGTGACGTATCCTTACACACACATACACACAAAAAAAAAACAGAATTCATTAAGGTCAAACTTAACAAAGCACTGCTTCAACTGTAAACGGTTTCAGTATCAGATTATTCTTTTGCGTACTGACAATAATAAATGAGCTGACACAGCAAGCATACTACGATAAAATGTTAATGTATATTTTTAACATTTAATTTAACATCTAGCATGTAATGTTAAATAACCCGATATTCATTCAAGAGGCTGGTTTGCAAAATTTTCCATAAATAAAAATCAGTGTGAAATAGTACTGTAGCAGGTTTCAAAGGAAGGAACTGCGGTGTCTTTTGACTTACCCCGTGCGCCCCCTGTATAGTCCGTATCAAGTTGATTCCCTTCCAAACGTATATGTCCCCGTTCAAGGCACCGGAGTATGTGACCTCATCCCTGGCACATGCCACACAGAGGATGGTCTGCAGCTCACCTGTCCTTCCAAACACACCACGCTTAGGGGTCAGAGCATTCCCGCACAAACTCCAGAACTGTGGAGGACAGAGAAAGGCAATGGAAGACATAAATAAAAAATATTATCAAGTAAACTGCTATATTACGTCTGACATACATTTTATATAAAACATACAGTATACATTGCCATGAATTATTTGTTTACAGATTTTTTTTTTTTTTTTTTGGATTTTTCCCCGATTTTCTCCCTAATTTAGTCGTGTCCAATTCCTCCCCGTCACTAGGGGGCTCCCACATTAAGGCTACTACTACCACTCAGCCGGGAGGGCCGAAGACTATCACGTGTTTCCTCCGAACCACGTGACGCCAGCCGACCGCATCTTTTCGAACTGCTCGCTCGCGCACCGTTGGGGGCGGCGTAACACACTTGGAGGACAGCGCTATCCACTCCCTCCGTTGCGCGAGCTCACAGACGCCCCTGATTGGCTGTAGAGCCGTGATTAATGTAGGAGCACTAAGTACCTCTCATCCCTCCCCTCTGAGAGAGCTCGGCCAATCAGCTCTCTCTAGACCTCCGGCTGTGAGAGGTTACAGCACCACCCGGGATTCGAACTAGCGATCTCCGGATGATAGGGCGAGCGCTTTAACCACTGCGCCACTCGGAGGCCTCCGTTTACAGATTTTTGCTTCACAGTTAACTTATACTCTTTTTGAGATCATATCGTAAATACTACACATCGTTTGAACAGCTTTCTGAAAGGTTTAACCTACACAATTCTCATTTTTTCAGATATTTGTAAGTAAGACACTTTATTAGCCCTTCAATACCAGATTTCCCTGGGGCTAATGCAAATATTATAGATAATTTCCTCTGTTTGTCCTCACTGCGGCCTAATATCCACTATTTATGGTCAACAAGATGTCTATCCTTGCTGTGATAAATGTAAAAGCGGAGAGGCGTCCCTTATTCATATGTACTGGACATGCCCGAATTTGGGAAAATTCTGGAGGGTCTTTAAAACCTTGTCGTATATACTGAAATGCAATCTTAAACCAGACCCTCTGATTGCTCTTTTGGTATCCCTGGAGAGGAAGATAAGTGTCTAACTCCAGCTAAACAGCATTTATTGTCTTTCGCGACACTCCTGGCCAGGCGTTCTCTTTTATTCAAGTGGAAGGATGCCACCTCATCCACTCATGCCAAGAGGCTCAGAGATATTATGTCCTGTTTGTCCCTGGAGAAGATTCACTACGCAATCCGTCATTCAGACTTCACATTTCAACAGGAGTGGGGGCCTTCCTTCGCTTTTTTCATATACATTTACAGTTTAATTCCCTTCCTATTTGATTGTTTGGTTTTTTCTCTCTCTTTTGCTTTTTCCTTTTTTTTGCACGCAGAACCAAAAAATTCCAGCTCCATGTTTTTTTTTTCTCTCCTTCCCTTCTTTAAATATGCCTGGTGTCTAGCTATTCTTACACATGTAAAGCTGGCTTGGAGTCAGGGTGGGTGTGGGGTGGGTGGTATAGGGGTTTATAAGGGGTATATAAAATGTGCATTGAAACACTACATGCTTACTCTGTTATATCCCTGTTTGAAATCAATAAAAATATTGTTAAATAAATAAATAAATAATTATGTAAAGGCGAAAAAAGCAACCAAACCTACCTGGCCCAATGTGAAAAAGTAATTGCCCCTATCCCTAAACACCCCCCACTCCCCTACGGAAAAAAAACGATCTGTGATTGTTGGAAAGCTGAGTTAAATTCCACATGACACACCCAGGGTTGATTACTCCCAGACCTTTTAAATCAAGAAATCACTTCAACAGAACTGACAAAGTGAAGCATGCTTAAAGATCTAAAACCAATATGATATATAGAAATTCAAGAACAGATGAGAAACAAAGTAACTGTTAACATATACAAGTCTTTGGGATGGGATGAGAAGTTCTAGATATCTTTGCTTGTTATCTAGTTTTTGTGCACTTACAGTAAGAGCATATATTACACATGCAGAAAACAGGCCATACATCATAGCCATTAGCTAACACCCTGTTGCATTATTTCACACACATCAACCTGACAAAATTTTTAAGGGCGGGTGGTGTTGGAGGCGAAAGACAGCAGAGCTCCATGTTTCATGTTTTATTGTCACGGACACCTGTTAGAGAGAACCACAAGGTCACCTCTTTGTGCCTGACCTCATCCTGACATATATAGAAGTGGTTTGACTAAACTGAGCAAGGACCGGAAAAAATATTCATCTTAATATTGTATATCAATCAGCCATTTAGCATTTTGCTTTCATGATTTCAAAGTGTATGGGGTCTCAAACTATGCTTTTTATCTTTTATTCAATAATATGTGCCCATGAAGATACACAGTTAGTCTATATCAGAACACTAATATATTCCAATATGAAGGACTTATTAAGACTAATACAGATAGAGCAAGGCTAAGTCTTGCCTCCCCCCCACACACACTGAGTAGTGCTGCCTTATTCAGTGAGCATTCTGGATGCTGAGAGGCAAAGCCACACAATTCAAGGCCAAACAGCTCCAAAGCACAGATGGTGAAGATGAGGAAAAAGTAGCGAGGAAGAGCATAAGAAATGGGCTTTATGATGAATCTGTCAGAATCTGACTGCATTATGCGAGCGCAGCAACAAGCACCACCAAACCACAGAACTTAGGTTTTCAAGTGTGCTCTTTGGAAAAGCTTTTAACGTAATCACAATGAGTCAGGGCTATTCATCTGCCAATCCTCTTCACAAACACCACCACATTACCACCATCACGTCTCCTTAGCTTCCGCACAGTTAAGCATACGGGACATGTATCTACTTCAAGTTGTAGTCTTTGCACAGTCACATAGACTAGTGAATCGGGGAATCTCAGGAAGACGTTTTTACAAGCGAGTTTTGGAGAGCAGCAGGCGGCACTGCCACCTGATAGCTCCGGGGTCCGTGGTTTAATCTTGAGCTCGGCTTACCGTCTGCGGCATGTGGAGTCGTACCTGTTCTCCCCATGTTTGTGTGAGTTTCCTACATGCTCTCCGGTTTCCTTCTACGCCCCAAAAACATGCCTAAAGGGAGAATGGCTAAATAAACCTGACCCCCGGTGTGAATAACCATGTTAGCATGAGAGTGCATGGTGCTCTATGATGGAGTGCCATCTTTATCCAGGCAGTTACTTAAGATAAGTGACATTAAGACATCTACTGTATTAATGATCGTACATATATGAAATTACAAAAAAAGCCCAATTGAAGATGTGATTGAGCTTAAGGAGGCTGTATAACAGGATGTTGAAGTATATACACACAAACACACCACTTTTTTTCAGTACATAACCCCAAGCAAAACCAAGGCACTTTTTTAACACTGAATAAATGAAGCCCTGACTTCAGTCGCTCTGGCAGCATTTGTAAAATGGCAGAAAATCCTGTATCCTAAAGCCACCATGCTTCCCTGTGGCTGCCTCGCAGAGAGAAAAATGGAGAGAGGAAGGGGATTACTACAGGGTAAATCTCCTGCATGCTCTGAGTGCTGTAATCGCTGACTGACACTGGGTCTGGGAGCAGATGTCACATGGTAAAGGAGGGAAGGAAGGCAACTGTTACACTGCGCTGTCATGGGAGAGGTGTGTGTGTGTGTGTGTGTGTGTGTGTGTGTGTGTGTGTGTGTGTGTGTGTGTGAGTGAGAGAGAGAGAGAGGCTTGGGTATACGGATTAGCTGAAAGAAAAGCTTTTGTTTAAAATAAGAGTGTTCACTTCTTTTAGTTTTGTTCTCATAACACTTCTATAACATCAAAGCAACGGATTATGTTTTATATCCTTACAGTCATGTCTATTTGTATAGTGTCCCAAACTGCACACTACAGTAATAAATGTCAGTCATGCTGATATGATGATATAATATTAATATTCTGGTATAAAATACCAGTCAAAAGTTTGGATTTATTTTCTACATTCTAGAACAGTTGCTATTTTAAGACATGAAGATCACTGTTCTGGAATACTTCTACAATGGAACCTTGGATGGCAAGTAACTTGGTTTGCGAGCATTTTGCAAGACGAGCTAAATTAAAAAAAAATAGAGCGAGGTCTTGATATACGACTACTATAGTACGTATATGCTTTGTCAGACGAGCATGGGATTGTGGGTAATCGTCTCCCATGCTCGGTCTCAGTGCGCGTGCGTCACTCGTATAGTCAACATCCGTGTGCGTGTGTACTGTTAACTATAACATTGTGACCATGTGTGTGTGGGCACTTAAAGGATTTTTTTTAGGTGTAGTAACTGTTCTTTACTAGTTACTGTACTGCAACAACGACCCTCGTGAAGAAAAAAAAGATCTAAAGGCTCTGGCAGTTCGGCAGATGAATGTGTGTGAAAGTCATCCTACACAGTAGACAACCGCCCATCCCCTCCCCCCCTAGCACTTCTTCTATCACCTACCACCAGTTCTTTTCAAAGGTAAAGTGCAGGTTAATTTGTTTTATTTTTACTTTATATTTTGTATTCATCATTTTTTAAATTTATTTTTGTTTCCATTATTTCTTATGTGAAAAATTCGATTTGCTATATGAGTGTTTTGATATAAAAGCACACTTCCGGAACGAATTCTGCTCGCAATCCTAGTGTCCGATATTTCTATATATGTGAAATAAAAAAATAAAATAATTTTTAAAAAATTCAATTATTATTGCCGGTAGTTTGAGAGTAAATCTTTATATTGCAATACACACTGCATATCTTAAAAATGGCTTGGAGAATAGCAGGAGGGCTGTTTGGATCAAAGCACTGAATTCTCACTGACTGCGTATTACTTGAACCTCCACGAGATTAATGCAGTGCAGCACAGCCAGTGCCAGAAACCTGCCAGAGTATTATTCTACTTAAGAGAATGAAATTCTAAACTCATTCAGCAGCTTTAAAAAAGCTGAAACGTATTCAGCACAAATCCTTTCCTCAGCACACCAGCGTAAGCTGAATCAGCAAACTGCTTCAAAAGTTTGACCGCTATTATTCACCAGCATTTTACTCTGTTTAAAACCAGACCTTGATCTAAACAGCCACATCCTAATAACTCAATATACAACAGATCTAAAACAGAACCTGTTACTACATCCTACTCTGTGCTTTAAACACCTGCTTCAAACACACCAGCTAATTATCAGGCTGGTATACAGTACCAGGAAAATCACCATGCTGAGCTGGACTCTAGCCCTGTCTATCCACCCACAAGCAGAACTCCGGCTTTATGCTTTAACTCACTGGGTGCAGGCTTTCAAAATAAATACCAGCTACGTGACTTGTAACTACTGTGGGAAATGAATATACTGTTTTTAAATTAAGTAATATTATTGGAACACCTAAAATCTCTGTCACTAGCTACGTTTACATGGACAACATGCCTTTGATAATCATTCCAATTAGAGATGGAAACTTAACCATTTACATTGATGCTGATTTGATAAGACGTGCGATTACATGCACAATTAGAACACACTTTTATGACATACGAAAGTGGTTCTGACTGCTGTAAAGTGTTTAATCTGCTAGAAATATAACAGATGAAAAACAGGTATTTTCTTCTTACTTTGAGGGTAGGTTAGCATTTTCCTCTTTTCCAATAAATCCCGCCTTCAGTCTCATCTACGTCTGGTTAGATGCTCTACTACATATCAAATGATGAGCCAACCAGAACAAGTTCCTCTGCTGTTTTTGACATACAATGTGTTAACTCTACCTACTTTTAACATGTTAAATCTTCCATGCTACTACCTTCCTGTCTCCTCTTGGATCTGATATTAATGTGGTAACTCTCCCACGATCTCTCACTCATTCTCTTTCTCTCTCACTTTCTCTCCCCCCTCCCTTGAACTAACACTTCGTACCCGGATGACCATCCATGCAACTTCCACTCTTTGTTCTTCAGCATCTCAGCAGGAAATGTTAAAAAGGTTGATGTTCTTTGAAGTAACAGATGTACATGACACCAGGCATTTGGCCAAACATATAAAAACTGTCTTTTGCTGTTAATAAACAATGAACTTTCAAACAGACGATGTGTTTGCATGGTCTGTTTCACCTGAGGTCAGTAAGTTTATCGAAGCACAGCGGATAGACCAAGTGATGACTTGTTTATTCATCTATGAAACTTTAAAATTTTCCATCTGCCAAAGACTGAGGTTTTCTTAACAGATATTACCAATCAGAAATGGAACCTAATTTTCCATCTCTTAATTCAAAAAGTCACCTAACGTTACCTCCATGTGGAACAATGCAAAAAAAAAAAAAAAAAAAAAAAAAATATATATATATATATATATATATATATATATATATAATTAAATAAAAACAATTTAAGTCATAATAACAACAGAAATAATTACAACAAAATAAATAATAACAGAAAGTTCCATATAAAGGCCAAGAGCTTCAGTTACATCAAACATCAGAAAGAAAGTTTCCCTCCTGTCAGTCACAATAATCTGAGGTTATCATCATGTGCCCAAACGCAATCCAACCGAACAGTTGGAGATGATTGGCTTATTTGATATCTGCACGAATATGAAGTTGTATACACATTTCTAATGAAGCAGATGCTAAGTATATGTTAGAACACAAAATTGTTATCAGTACCTTAATATGCTTGACTCCACAGCTCACCAGCTTGCTTTGCTGATACAGGTCCCATGATATGTCAAATATCTTTAAAAAGCCAATAAACACAGTTTATTGTATGTAAATATTACAGAATTAAAAGTGATGTTGTTCACCATGCACATTCCAATATGGAAGTTTTTGCTTCCAGCAGAATAAAGGAAACATGTAGATTAATGTGAGATAAACAGGAAACATTTGGTGTTTTTGTGTATACATGTATAGGAAATGGGGCACAATACTGATTAGAAATACAATAAGCTGCCCTGTTCATTTAAAGGATGCCATTAGAAAGCGATTTCCTAAGTGCATCTTGGACCCAAACACTTAATCAGTGCAGACTTATTTATAGCTGTCGGCTCTGAGACTGTTACTTATGAGACATCATTGATGGGATTAATGTAATGAGAGGAAGAAACATTGCTCTGTACATTTTTAATGTCTTGTGTGCATGTGCGTGTGTCCTTACTCTGTCTGTATGACCGGGAGCAGCTGCCAGCACTTTTCCTTTCCTCCAGTCCCATATACAGATTGTGTTTTTGGAGTCAAGACCAACAGACACGAGACACTACAAAAGACATGACAAGAAATCAATATAAATGAATGTAGTACAGTATTATGTGTCTTACACAAACAACTAAATCAGCTGTATGACTGCATCAAGAGAGCCAGGTCCGGAACAAATGCATGTTCTGTGAGCCCTGAGGATTGTAGTCAGTTTAACTACTGTATTTCCCTACTGTGAGACTCGTTCACTTGTCCAGGCTTTTGACAATTGCTGAAATTAACATTACTGACCTGAATAACTAAGGAGAAATTAATTCTATGCTATTGCAAATAAGCCTCCAGTCGCACTCATTTTTCGCATAAAATTTGTTTACATAGAGTCTGTAAATCCTGCATATTTATAACCTATAACCTTCTATTTTGGGTTGTTTGCAAAATGCACCCAATGGATTTTGATATGCTCCTCCTTATTTTTTTATTTAAATGATCGCAATCAAACTGGGCCCATATGATCTCAAAACACTGAGGATGCAAAATGAGTGACATCATACTGAGCGACATCATCGTCCGTGGCTTTTTAGATGTCTTAGCGTGTTCAAAAGGCATACGTTGTGTGGCCGAGGTGGCGATGGAGCT
This sequence comes from Clarias fuscus, assembly GCA_030347435.1. Classification (NCBI taxonomy): domain Eukaryota; kingdom Metazoa; phylum Chordata; class Actinopteri; order Siluriformes; family Clariidae; genus Clarias; species Clarias fuscus. Next base: position 15,250,127 of record CM059216.1, on the reverse strand, counting down.
GGTGCTTGGGCCCGTTCATCGTTTCTTGCAGCTATAGTTTATTTAATTGCACTCTGTAGTGCAGTTCATTTAATTGCACAGAAATCTGTCACGGACAGTCTTATAAGCATTTTACTGTATATCATACTGTGTTTGGTTGTGTGTTAGAGACAAACAAAGATTGGATTTAAATAGGCCTCTCCCCAGATTATGAACAAGGATGGCCACGTAACACTTGGAAGCTGCTAAATCGAATCGCTATCATGTGTCACGTCCGTCCCACGACCTGTTTGTTTATTTATTTATTTATTTTCCCACGCTGTCACTTCTCCATGTGCTCATGTTTTCCCCAGCCCGTCATGTATCCGTTCCCACGCCCCCGTTTCATCCCTGTCTACTCACCTGTTTCTCATCTCCTCCACTGATTACGTCAGCGATTCAAGCAGCGCGCAATTATTGATTGTTGTTTGCTTCAATTTTCTCGCGTTTGTTTTCTCGTCTTCACGTTGCCAAGTTTGTTTCGTTTTCTTGTTTTCTCATTTCTTGCGGATCTCACACATATGCCCACTGACTATCACGACCTCAAGATGGTGTTTAGCAAATCCCGTGCCGTTTCTCTTCCACCCCACCGACCCTATGATTGCGCCATAGACCTGCTCCCGGGCACCACCCCCCCCCGAAAGGCCGCCTTTATTCTTTGTCACCCAAGGAACACGAAGCCATGGACCACTATATCACAGAGACCCTCACGACAGGTATTATTCGCCCTTCCTCCTCCCCCGCGAGCAAAAAAGACGGGTCCCTCCGCCCTTGCATTGATTATAGGGGTTAAATGAAATCACAGTAAAGAATCGGTACCCTCTTCCACTGATGGCTACGGCATTTGAACTCCTCCAAGGAGCCAGGCTGTTCACCAAGCTGGACCTACCCAATGCGTACCACCTCATCCATTCTATTCGAGAAGGTGACGAATGGAAGACTGCCTTCAACACCCCAACAGGTCACTACGAGTACCTAGTGGTTCCATTTGATCTGACTAACGTTCCAGCAGTCTTCCAGGCCCTAATCAACGAAGTCCTCAGGGATTTTCTAAACTCATTTGTCTTCGTCTATCTGATGATATCTTGATATTTTCCTGGGATCTGGAAGAACATCAATATCACGTGCGTGAGGTGCTGCAACTTGTTCATCAAAGCTGAAAAATGTGAATTCCACACTACGTCCACCATGTTTCTCGGGTTCATTATAGGACCCTCAGGTATCCAGATGGAGGTCCTGTGTACCTGTGATCTAGGCCTGCTGTATGTGTGTGTGTGTGCGCGCGTGTGTGTGTGTGTGTGTGTGTGTGTGTGGGAGAGAGAGTTTTGTGTTTTGGCCCTGTCGTCCCACACAAGGTTGCAAACATTGTCATACAACATTGTGGCAAAATTCAAGCATCGACACCTGACTGCTCGCACATTCCTGCACACTTTACACTCTGTCTTTATTCATGCAATAAATATAGCTTTGTGGTTCATTATCATGCCAAAAGCTAGCAAGTGAAAAATATGTATGTCAAAAAATGGTGAAATTGAATGATCTTCTTGCCCAATAAATAAGTCACCTTGCTTGGCTGCCAATGTGAAGAATGCAACCAGGGTCAATGGCGATGACAGTTTCTCATGTTCAGGACATCAAGTCTTATTTTGAGCTTTTCGTCCCAGATTCCATCCAGATAATTATTCCGGATTGAAATAATTTAGAAGGAAGGCGTGTTTTTTGGAACGAGGGGAAAGATGGACCAAACCCAGATGAACAAGCCCACTTTGGGGTTCTTATCCTTGCTGGAGTTTTTAGGTCTAAAGGGGAATCCACAGAATCCTGGTAGGATGCAGAAACTGGCAGAGAACATTTCCATGCAAATTCCCACACAAACCGCCTTCCCCTATTTTACAACCCTGGGCCTATTATTCTAAAAAAAAAAAAGTGCTGTGAAGTGTGTGGACCCAAGATGGACAAAGAAACACTATAGACATGCATCAAGAAGTACCTATGCACCACACTCACAGTAAAACTCTGCCCCCTTAATGTGTTGTACAGGCTGGTATGAAAAGGCAACGTGTTAAGTGGGGCTAGATTGACATGGTTCAGCTTGTGTTGTGTAAAATTACTTGAAAGGGTTAAACTTCTAATTGAGTTCATACAAATCTAAATTAATAGTTGCTTAATTTGTAAATCTGTAGATTTTTTTTCACTCATATTGATAATTGATCTTTTTTATTACATTTTATTAAAAACATTATAATTTTAATTCATAAATGTGATCTAAAAAAGGTAAAGGGCAAATATTAACCATATATCCTGTGTATATTGCTTGTAATCAGGATGAAGTACAGTAAACATCTGTTGAGAATTTTAACATAAAATTGATTGATTGTGTTGAATTAAAAGCGACAAAATGCAGCCGGTCCACCCGACCCGGAACACTGGCTGAGTAACAAAAATATGAAGGGTTAATGTTATTATGCTTAGACTTGTTTAAGAAATCATCTCCGTCTGCTGCACCCCTGCTTACTATGTCCCGGTAAAAGAAAAAAAAAAAACAGTTTCACTGTTTGTTTTTACATCCTTACTTGGCAGATGAACCAGAGTTTCTCTCACATGCTCAGCACAAATCTTCCTAAGCGCTCGCTGCTGGACCTTCCCTCAGCCATTGTGAACACTGTTAATACTCTTTCTCAGATTATACACATCAGCACGCTGCTACACCGTGTGTTTCTTCTGATCCATTCTATAAATGTGTCATGCACCTCTAGCTTTTCCCTGCTTTTATAGAGGAACAGAAGTGTATCTTACCTTACAAAGTCATACTAAAGTGCAGGCATGATTTCTTTGGAGTGCAGCGTCGAGCACTCCCTGCTAGCCTACTGTAAGTCTTGTGAAAGTAATAAAAGTTGATACAGTCACAAAAAACATGAGGAATATGTTTCTTAACTACAAAATTACTACAAAAAAGTTTTTTTTTCAAGACAAATATCTATCACTTGGGTATGAAAACGCATGTGGAACTGTTTGTATTGACAGAGTTTTAAACAGATAACAGTGATAATGTCATACGGTATTTATTGCATTTTCCACCCTCTAGAATTTTGCAGATCATTGCACAGCAACGCTGTGTGTACCTACTGTTTCACTTGCGCTAGATCAGCAATATGGCACTATCAAAAAATGATATCACTAGTTATGTCACTTGCACAAATTCTACAGATTAACTAATATTGGATTATAATCGACAATCATGTTTCTCTGAGCAATATGCATATTTATTAATTTCATACATAATACTACCAGCACTGGTAGCTATTTTAAAACAGATGCTGTGAATCAAGGCAGCATGGTGGCATAGTGATTAGCTCTGTGGGCTCGTATGTCCAGGGTGAAGGGTTCAGTTCCTGCTTGGGGTCTGTGTGCGTGGGGTTTGCATGTTCTTCTCAAGCTTGGTGTGTTTCCTCCCAAAGACATGGCGTTCCCAAATTGTGTGAGTGTGTGTATGCACTACAATGGATCAGCACCCTAAGTCTCGTTGTATAAGCCTCGTGCCCTAAGTCTCCTGGTATAATCTCCCGGACACCGTGACCCTGTACAGAATAAGTACTATAGCAGATGAATGAATGAATGTTGCAAATCAATCTCTGTGCAAAAATAACTCTTGTTTAAAACACAACTTCTATCCTATACATTAAACTCTGATTAAGTTAAGAAATACATCAAGAAATGTTTAGCCTTATCTGATGCTAGATGGAATGTCAGAGTATTCATCTATTCTGATTTCTAATATATTTGCTTCGAACCTGAGAACTGTTCTTTTAAAATGACTAATAGAAAATGTGACAAAACATATGTTGAACACAGTTTTGTAAATCAGTAATGTCTCCTGATAGCCTGACCTATCTGCTCAATAACAGACACTAATCTACCTCACGTCGTGCTCCCAAATAGACTGAGCAGGCTAGTGTTAGCCTCGCTTTTTGCATAGTTTTATTTTGCATCGCAGGACGTCTGGAGTGTTTCCGACACCTTTTTTTATTCAGACGTGAAGAAGATTTCAGCGCTTTATCTCTGTCCCATCAGTCCTGATATCTTTACTCAAAACTCAGACACAGGGCTGACATTATGTAAACCATTACGCCAATCGCTGTGTCCTCAGAGAGCGTCAAATTGGTACAAAAGAAAGGTGCCTTCGATAAACCATTACATGTAATCTTTTGATAGATTTATAAAGAAGAGTTTGGCTAGAGGCCCTCTAAGCTTCAAAGTAAGCATCTTGAGATAGACTCCCTTCCATCTGTCGAGGCAAAAAAAAAAAAGAAAAAAAAAAGAAGGTGAGAATAATTTCCTCTTGCTGCTTTCCACACACACCACCTCACTAACACTGCTCTGCTGGCATCGACCAGGCTCCTGGGGCTAGAGGAGGATTCTCGTCTATAAAACCTCAGCCTGCCGTGAAATATTGATGTTATAAATGTGATTTTTCTCCTGTGAACCATAAGGCAACTACAATAGGATACAATACGGACTTTTATGGATCCCTGTAGTCTAAGCACCGACACCACTCTGCCGCCTTTGTGAGGCAGAACACTTTAGAACGATTAAATATCCAGCTCATAACTCTCTTTTGTTCAGCAGCAGAGCAGGATTCGATACCACAATGGCAATTTATTGCACTCGTTTATATTAAATGGAGATCCAGGCGCAGGTGCATTGTATTTAATGAGGAAAATCATGGTAATCCGAGACACTCTGGTTATGGGTGTGACTGTAAAACACAGCTTGGCTCTATCGATATGGTTATACAGTCAGTTATATAAAGTAAAAGAACAACCGGGCAAGTCCGCGACAGTTCTCATGCAGAGCCAGGCAGTTCTCATGCAGGTCTGTTCTATATACTGAATGGTTATGACGTGATATTTAGCCAGTTTTCGCTCTCGTTACTGTAATCCTTTGCTCAGGAATTATTGTTGCTCTGCTGTGTGAATCAGACTGTCTGAGAATGAAGGACACTGACTCATAAATCTTTAAACTTCATCACGCCCTGACTCCCTCTCTTCCGCTCTCACCCTTTTCGTGCTCTCGCTGTCAGTCATTCTGTCACCAGTCAAGTGCTCACAGATGCGACACTTGAGACTCTGTGTGATTAGCCTGACAGACTAATGTTGAGCGTATAACTGTGGAGCATGCTGTCACTGTGTACATTCTAATAGCTCGAATGGGAGTCTCATTAATGTATGAATAAAGACGGCTATATGACGACACGTTCCACAGCGGCTCGGTGCTTACCTGTCCGTCGAGGTCGAAGGCAAGACAGGCAATGCCGTGTGTGTGCATGTCCTTCAGGATGGACACGGTCTGGACCGTGTAGGAGTCCCACACACAGATATATGGCTCCTTTCCGACTTGTCCCGTGGCCACTAACACACGCTCTGGGTGCAGAGCTAAACTGTGCACAGACAAAAAAACAGGAGGAAAACAGAACCATGTGACTCTTCATGATTTTTATAAACTATAGGCAAAATGCTCTCACATCCTTGATATTCACCCATCCATCTTAAGAGGGTTGTACACACAAGATATGCAACAGGTAGTGGTTTAGAAAAACACAATATAAAATCAAGACACAAGAAAGAGAACGATGATTCCTTCCCAACATGTGAAAGTGAGATAAAAGCTTTATCTAAGGCAAAAATAATCAGGCTCTGTCAGCAATTTGAGACAGAAAATCAAACAATCAAATAGCACAACAAGCCTAATAATCATGAATCGGAGCAGCTACTCACCACAATCCTTTAAAATTTCTTACTTTGGGTTTAAGTAGCATGAATGCTTGAAAATTCCTAAAACTATGCAAAAACAATGTTGCTAATTGGATCTCGGTGTGATCTCAGGGCTCAATAACACTCCATTTGACCTTTGTTCGCATTCCTGGGTATGCAGTTATCACAACATGCACCAAATCTAGAAGACATTTGGTCCTCCTTAAGACCAACATTTTTTCTTATCTCATCCATGAATATTACTCAAAAGGCAGTGCATTTTAAGAAGTATCAAACCTTAAAATTCTTCTTCTTGTGGATTTAAAAAAAATATATAATACTGGTAAAGGACAGTGCATTGTAAACTGATCCTTTGGTGCTGTTTTTAATATTTCTCATGATGCTCAACAGTCTTTTTAAATAAAAAAAGTTGTGTGTGCAACAAAAACTCAAAATCTTTCTCCTTTCTCCGATTTGCTGCCAGTGACTCATGACACGAACACAAAGCATGAATTCACTTTAATTATGAATTAAAACACAACCAACATTTTATTGATACAAAATGCATATTAATTTGACCATCAACACAACTGCAGGCTGATTCATCCATTGTGACTGTGGGAGTTCACACTCGTATAACCAAAACTAATTTGACATAATGTCTTGGCATTTGTGCTATTTAACATAAGTGTGACTCAAAGAAACCATGCACAAAATATTCTCAGATCAGATTGTTGTTTTTTTTCCTTAAGACTGCAAATCTACAGTACAGTGGAACCTTGGATTACGAGCATAATTCGTTCCGGAAATAGGCTCGTATTCCAAAACAATCGTAAACCAAATCAAATCTTCCCATAAGAAATAATGAAAACTCAAATACTTCGTTCCACAGCCCAAAAAAATTAATACAGAAAAATAATTAATACAATATATAAAGTAAAAATAAAACAAATTAACCTGCGCTTTACCTTTAAAAAAAGTTAAAAGAAATCCCAACAGATAAGTGTTTCCGTTTGTGCGCGCAGACGCCGTGTATATGTGTGTGTATGTATGTATGTGTATGTGTGTGTGTGTGGAATTAGCCCCTTCCCTCGCCTCGTCTTACACAGTAAAACTCCTCCTCCATCCCTCCACCTCGCTTTTTAAGTTTCACAACAAACACACACACAACGGAAACACTGTTTTAACAGGAAAAAAGAAACCTCTCTAATGACACTCGCGTGAGCGCAGACTAACGGAATCACTGCTGTAAAGTAAAAAAAAAACAAAAAAACAAATGAACCAGCACCTTACCTTTGAAAAGAATCGCGACAGAGCAGAGTTTCTGTATAGAGCAGAGAGTGTATGTCTGTGTGAAAACTCGGCACTTTATTTATTAAAAATCTTTGCTCGTCTTGCGGAACACTCGTAAACCAAGTTACTCACAATCCAAGGTTCCACTGCATGTCATTTTGCACTCAAACCTTTTTTATATAGTATGTGTGTTTGGTCATTGTTGACTAGAAGGCTCAGGATCATTTAGCCATTTTTTCTTGTGACAATAGCACGAGCTGTCATTTAGTGTTAATCCATACTGTAATAACACTAAAGAGGGGGCCTCTGAGTGGCGCAGTGGTAAAGGTATCATCCGGAGATCGCCAGTTTGATTCCCGGGTGATGCTGTAACCTCTCGCAGCCGGAGCTCTGTCAGAGGGGAGGGATGAGAGGTATTTAGTGTTCCCACAGTAATCATGGCTCTACAGCCAAAAAAGTAAGTTTGTGAGCTCACGCAAGCGGAAGGATCGGATAGCGCTGTCCTCCGAGTGTGCTACGCCGCCCCCAATGGTGCGTGAGTGAGCAGCTGGAAAAGATGCGGGCGGCTGCCGTCACGTGGTTCAGAGGAAACACGTAATAGTCGGGAGGGCCAAAGACTGAGTGGTAGTAGTAGCCTTAATGTGGGAGCCCCCTAGCGACGGGGAGGAATTGGATGCGACTAAATTTTAAGGAGAAAATCGGGGAAAAATCCAGGAAAAAAACAAAACAAAACACTAAAGAGGTCTATAGAGGTTTAGGCTCCACCCCAGTGCCTATACCGTAGTTGCTTTCTTTTTCAATCTAATACCCAGGCTTCACATTTAAGGGATGGTATTAGCGATTATTAATACTTCTATTATTATTATTATTATTATTATCATTATTAGCAGCAGTAGTTGTTGTAATAAGTACATAAGTAATAATGTGGTTAGTAAATGATTTAGCACTGTGGTCTTGATAATAAAATGCATAATAAACGCCTCCAGATTATGCTAATTAGGGCTTCCTGTGTGTGTGTCTGTGTGTGTGCGCCTTGTGATGGATTGGCACCGTGTCCAGGTTGTACCCTACTTTGAGACCAAAGTCTCCTGGGATCTCAAGGCTCTGCACCATTGTACACAGGATAAGCGGTATAGAAGATGAATGAATTAATGAATAATAATCATCAGCATCATCATCATATTCATCATCATAATAATAATATCACTTATAAAGCTCCTCACATTTACTTGTAGGTATTGAGCTGCTATCATATAGAGTAACTGAGGCTTACTTGGATGGCATTGCAGACAGCCAGCAACATGCTGCAATAGTCCAGTATCTCTGTACAAATCCCTTGCCCATGTTGCACTCTATTTCTATGCAGCGAGGGTGTTTCCTTAAGCACGTCTGCTCCTGCAGTCTTAGATGAGGCTTTTTCTGAGCATGCCAGGCAGCAAGTTATTCATCAGTGAAGAGAAGCAGGGCTGTAATCACTGGGTCAGACTATTCCAGCCTCACTAGGCTTCTGTCTAGTCTACCTTTCCTTCTTTGCACTTCGCTTAGCCAGTGAGAAGATCTGTGAAAACATTGTGTGTCAAATTATGCTGCATATCACCTGGCAATCAATTGTCTTCATTCTACCCTGAGTGAAACACTTAATCTGGAACTAAAAATAGAGCAAAGGCATTGTTCTTTCTGGGGCACTGGCACAACTTCTCACATTTATTTTTCTTCCCTCTTTTTTTGTGTAAAATACAAGGAGGTATCGCACTAGCATAGAATCTATTCAAAGATGCACGAGCACACTATATTAGTATAGAACATACAGTAACATTTCTGGTAATAGCATAACATAATTCTAAAAGCATTTAGAGGGATAAGACAAGGTAAGGATTTTGCCTTTCCTGTTGGTTTTGATCATGACTGATTAGATGCATTCAAAGCTAATGACGTCTGATGAAGCTCCTGTTCCACCCTACACATCCCTATATGTTGTAGATTAACGATCAGGATGCTCTCATCAGCCTAACGGACATTGCAGATTTTCATAGATTTTCAAAGCCCTCATTCAGTCCACTCACAGGGATATATATAGAAAAAATCAAAGAGCCCACCCTCTCCCCGTGTACTGTATGTACTTATATTTGGTGGATTCAGCACAATGTAATGGACACACTCTCTTAAATTAAACCAAGTCTTGACGGAGTGCAACTACATCAGCTCTGCAAGTGGCTAAACATTACAGTTATTTCACATTTTAAAACATGAAATGTGCTGGATTCCCATTACTCTTTAACCTTGCCATCAAGCCACTAGCAATCGTATTCCTTAGTTGTAGGGAGATATCTGGGATTTGGAGGCAGGGAAAGGAACATAAAGTGTCCCTTCATGCAGACGATCTTCTACTTTTTATATCAAATCCAATTTCCTCCCTGCCACCTTTGCTGTCATTGCTCAGTGAATTTAGCAATTTTTCGGGATATAAATTGAATTTGCACAACAGTGAACTTTCTCTGCTAAATAATACAGCACTAACAACAGGAATGCAACACCTCCCTTTCAAGATAGTGAAAAATCAGTTTATCTATCTTGGTATTACAATTACAAGGAAACAAACACCTTTTTAAAGAAAATTGTATTAGGTTGTTGAACCAAACAAAAAAGGACTTGGCAATGGTCATCACTGTCCATGTCCCTGGTGGGTCGCATTAATGCCATTAAAATGTGTATTCTTCCGAAATGTTTATATCTGTTTCAGTCTGTACCTGTTTTTATTCCCAAATTTTACTTTGGTGCTTTAGATTCAATTATATCATCTTACATTTGGAAAGGTAAACATCGGTTGAACAAGTCCCTCCTTCAAAGCTCTAAAAGGGACGGTGGCATGGCTTTGCCTAATTTTCGTTTTTACTACTGGGCAGCAAACATTCAATATGTCATCTTTTGGGCATATTTTCATAACCAACCTAATCGCCCTGTCTGGGTGGAAATGGAAATAAACTCTGTCAAAGAACTCTCTGTTCCTGCACTCCTTGGATCTGCACTCCCCATCCCTTCAATTAAATCAATCAATAATTCAGTTATTAGGCATACCTTGAGAATATGGGCTCAGTTCAGAAAGCACAGTGGTCTTCTGGGCTTTTCTCTTTCTAGTCCTATTGTCTCTAACCATCTCTTCCAACCTTCTTTACATGATTCACTGTTTCAGTATTGGTATGGTAAGGGCATTAAGTTTTGCAAAGATCTGTTTGTTGATCATAGGTTTGCATCATTTGAACAGCTTTCTGAGAGGTTTAATTTACCCAACTCTGATTTTTTCAGATATCTGCAAGTAAGACACTTCATTAAGCAAATATTATAGATAATCTCCTCTGTTTGTCCCCACTGCGTAAAGGCCTAATATCCATTATTTATGGTGGACTGATGGGTTTGAGTCACACCTCTTTGAGTAAAATCAAAATTGCTTGGGAGAAAGACCTACATTTGACACTGTCAGGTGATAATTGGAGTTCAATTCTCAAGCTTGTCAACTCAACCTCCTTATGCGCCTGGGACTCTTTATTACAGTTTAAGGTTGTACACAGGGCTCATTTCTCCAAACTCAAGCTTTCCCGTTTCTACCCAGACGTCGATCCTTGTTATGATAAATGTAAAACCGGAGAGGCGTCTCTTATTCATATGTACTGGACATGCCCGAATTTGGAAAAATTCTGGAGGGATGTCTTTAAAACCATACATATTGAAATGCAATCTTGGAGTTATCTTGGCTTGGAGTTAGGGAGGGGTGGGGTGGGTGGTATAGGGTTTTATAAGGAGGCTATAAAATGTGTACGTTACATGTTTACCCTGTTATATCCCTGTTTAAAACCAATAAAAATATTGTTGAAGAAATGTGCTGGATTACGTTATATACAGTCATATGTAAAGGTTAGTGCCCCCTCCCCCCTTTTAGTCTATGTTTCTTCTGTGTAAAAACATCATCTGATTGCAGCAGGAAAATCCAACCTCAGACAAACAATATATATTTTTTTGTTTTTCCTTTTTTTCCTACTTAGTAGGTGCTGCTAATTATCATCCCTTGATTAAATTAATCATCAGACCTCTATAAAAGCAGAAGGCTTTGCAGTTTTCTAGAGAATTCGGGTGTGTTTTAACACTGTGCCAAGAGGGAAAGACGTAAGTATGCAGTGGTCTTGGTATGCATGACATAAGTATGCATGGTGGCTTAGCGGAGTAGCACTGTCGCCTTGCATCTGCAGGGTCCAGAGTCTATTCCCGCCTCGGGTCCGTGTGTGTGTGTGTGCCCTGTGATGGATTGGCACCTTGTCCAGGGTGTACCCCGCCTCATGCCCTAAGTGTCCCGGGATCGGCTCCAGGCCCCCGCAACCCTGTATACATGATAAAGCGGTATAGACGATGAGTAAGTGAGTGGAGAGCATTCAAGCCAGCTGCCAATCTTTCCAGGAGTGGACGTCCCAGCATATTTACCCCAAGGTGAGACCGTGCAATGCTCAGAGAAATAAAAAGAACCCAACAGCTACGGTACATCTAAGACCCTACATGCCTCAGTGAGCAGGTTAGATATTAAAGTCCAAGAAAGCTCATTTAGAAGAAGACTGGACAAGTATGGTTTGTGAAAAACATGATGTTACAGTATATGGTGCTGTTTGTCTGAGGTTGTATTTGACTTGTTCTAAGACACACTATGATTTCTATTGTGTTTTTACAGAAAATACTGCAGAATTATAAGCACTAAGCTTTGCACATGACTGTGTTATGCACCGCTAAAAGGGATACACAAGCTCGTCAAAAGCGTGGTGAATACACAACACTGCTCTCACACTCTACAGAACGAGTCTGACCTTCAGTTTTGAAAAGAAGTGAATGCGTGGAAGTTTTTTTTTTTTTGCTTGAGCAGTAGTAGTACAGCAGTGTGCAATCGCAATATCATGCTATGGTTTTATGGTTCTCTATGTCTACAGAGCTCAAGCCCACGCAGTGTGTAGTTTCAAGGAAGCAGCGTCGTTCTCCAATGCTTTTAGACGTGCAGTCGGGTATTTCCTTATGAGAAACAGCCTTGAAAGTTTGTGATATAAAAGAAGATTTGGCACGGTCGCCAATTTTAAGGACTAAATGTAAGCTGGGTATAAGGCTAATATTAAAACATATTCCATTTTTTTTTTGTGGAAAAGAAATTGCTAAATATTTTTGTGAAAAAATTTTAAATTCCTATTAGCTAATGAATTGTGGTGCAGTAGTGGATTGATTGATGTGTCAGATGCTTGCTGTTGTCCTGTTGCTCTATTAGCTAATGGGATGAAGGGAAGCCTGAGTGGGTGGATGGGTGAGTGGTGCAGGGCACACACACACATGCACACACGCACAACGATGTTAGAGTAAGCAGCAGTACAGTCACATTATCAAATCAGTCATTACATGCAGTATGACTCTACCCACCACTACCAATTTCAGAGTACGGTGTGTTGTTTTGCATTTTTCCGGCTTTATTTTCTTCTTAATTAAATCCTTAATTATCTGTCTTAAGCATTTAATCTCAAAGCAGGATCAATCTGCAATAATAAGCGCATTATCTGCATATCAGTATATCACACAGAGAGTCAGCACTCCTGTTACCCGGCCTGAAAATAGACGCTGTGATTCTTTTTAGCGGGAACAGTTACGTCAAGCTATTTCTGCTACCGGATCGTGCTGCGCCATGTCAGAGCTTTTAAAAGATCACAATATTTACCAAAGCTCGTTCAGGCAAAGAAGACAGCGATCCCATCTGTTTTTTGCTGTTTGTAGATTTAAACGAGAAATCTTCTGTTTTAAAGCGTTCCTTACTACAACACGGTGTTAGAATTGGAGTCACTGATTATTGACGGGTCTTTGGCATCACCTCAATCAGTGTCTTTCTATTCAATCAGCAAAAAGGCAGTGATACAGGGTGTGGTGTCTCAGTACAGTGTACAGGGGAAACTCTTTGGCATTTACGTTTACCGCGTTTGGTAGAGGATCTTATCCAGAGCGACTTACATTCATCTCTTTATACAGCTGAGAGCTTAGGAGCTTAAGTAAGGGCTCAATAGTAGTTGTACTAAGGTTTGAATCTGTGACCTTCTGATCAGTAGTCCAACGTCTTTACTACTACTAATATGAAATATTGTTAGATCTTGAGATCCAGGTATTGTTATAAGGGAGGCGCTCTAATATTGCGCCACCGAATATGTTGTTAAGAGTGGGAGCCCCAACGCAGGAATTAGAGGGGAGCGTTGAGACGTGGGGTGATTGTGTGCGCCTTGGCAGGGATTAATCGATTAGGGCAAGCACCTCGCAGTGCTAAGGAAAAATGCTTATTTATTTATTTATTTATTTATTTATTTATTATTCTGACCTTTATTTATTTATCTCTAGCGAGATATATTGTTTATCTTTCAAGTCTCTTTTCATTTTTTTCTTTTCTTAATCTTTTCACCTTTCTTCTCAGTTTTCTATATTCTCTTTTCTTTCTCTTCTCACTTCTTTTTTTTAGTTTTCTCTTTTCTCCTCTCTTTATCTTTTCATCTCTCTTTTCAGTTTTCAGTTTTCTTTTTTCTCTTTTCACTTTCCTCTATACCAGAGCAATGCTCTTACGCCTGGTGCTATTTAATGTGTGCTGGTTTCTGGAGGTTTAAATAACCTGCTGGACAAGTGTAGCGCGTCTTCTCTGATTGGCAACATGGCGGGGTTGCCTAGCAACCACGGCCGTCTCTGTTCTTCCTGCCTATATAACTCTGCCTAGTTGTCTGCAGATTTGCCCTTCGTGCAGGTACCCGTGTTACAGGTACACTTGATCTTTACCTGTGGGGGGCACATGAAGGCCATCCTGTACCAGAAAAACATACAGCACAAAGATCATTTAAGGCCTGTGAAGTTCAGTTCCATGCAGAATACCAGACGGGTTAGTACGTGTACATCATTAGTGGCAAAGACGACTCTGCGTGGGGTCATAAAGAAATGACCATCATGTAAAGCAGTGGTCTTCAACATATTCAACATACTACGGATGAGTTTTATGCAAGACAAATTTCCAAGGACTGGCCATCATGCGCTCGTAACAAAGCATAATAAATACAACATACAGTACTACTGCGCAGACTCAGTGTTAGCCCTGAGCTTGTTTCCTTGCAACGAGACGGTCCCATTTAAGAGTGATGGGAGACAATGACACTCAGAGTGTATTTCTGTCCGGTCTGCTTCGTAATTTCATTTTGGTGGCCGTCTCTGCAGACCATCCTGCTTTGTAAAGATGCTAATGGAATCAGGGTTTTCAGCTGCAGCAATCTCATGATATTCCGCATTGAGCTTAATCCAAAACATCAGAAGTTCTCTCAAAAATACTTTCAAGGTTGCATGTATTATGCAGAGCGGGCTTGGAGCATACGAATCACCCGTTGTTCTGAACTCATAATTTAGGTATGACTCTAAGCATTTTCTTGTAAATGTTGGCAGTCTCATAAGCCCCATTTACACTGCAGGTCTCGATGCCCAATTCTGATTTGTTGCCTATATCTGATTTTTCTGACCGTCTGTTTACACGTTCTTTCAACTATGACCCATATCCGATTCAAGCTCGCTCAACTTTGTCCAGTGTTACAAAACTGCCACACTGATAGAGAAGGAACAGCCAATCAGAAGCGGTGTGTGGAAGTCTGTGATTGGCTGGTTTTGTAGCAGTTTTGTAACACTGGACGAAGTTGAGCGAGCGTACAGGCAGAGTCAAGCGCGCGCGGATAACATCTTGAGCGAGCAGGGAAGACACTGCACTCGCAGAATTGAGCTGTTGAGCGCGCAGTGGAGACACTGCACGCGCATAGAGTGCTTTGCCTGCTCTCAAAATGTTGAACCACGCGCTCAGAATTGTGGCAGGAATATAACGCCCTATCTGTTTGGGATGAGCAGCGCCTCGGTGTGCCTGATTACGTCATTGAACCGCGAAGAAGTCGCAGTTTTAATGACGTACAGAACGCAATGCCTCAGAAAATCCGATCTGTCTGTTTACACGAAAATCACATTAGCACATATCTGATTTATATCTGATTTATTTCCATATATGAAGGAGGCCTGAAACCGATCTCGAAATATCGGAATGCATGAGTTTTTTTTCCTGTTTAGAAAATATCCGATATGTGTCACATATGAGCAAAAAATCGGAATTGGGTCACATTTAACTGACAGTGTAAACGTCTCATTGGTATTTTCACTTTTTTCAAAGAAGCTTCACGGAGACTTTCACGGAGACTGAGATACCGAGAGAAGTGTGGAAAAGAGGTACAGATGGAAGTGAATGGGAAATGATGTGATCAATATCAGTCAATAAAACAACAATAAAATAAAGACATATTTAATATTTTTTTCTCTGTGGCCCAGGACCAGATCATCATCATCCAGGTACAGTCTGGGCCCACTGATGTAAAGGATGCATTAAAAAAAAAGATTAAATTACATTGTGATCATTAAGGAGTGATCATTTCCATTATGTACGAGGACTTTTGGGATACCCTGTAGATTATGAGGACTAGATTCTCTCCTGACTCATAATAAAGAGGAAGCTACTTTTTCAGTGAAGAAAAAGTGAACTGCATTAAAGTCTATTGTTTTTCACTTCATCTCATATAAAAAGGATTTAATGTGTTAATTTATTGTATTTCATGCTTTAATCAATTTGATATTATGCAGTCTGTTGAATGTGCTGTTTGATACACAGAGGTACGCAATCAAGTGCCTTGTATCCAATGATACACTGCGACAGGCTGTATCGTTAAAGCCCTGTTCCTCCTATTTACAGTGCATTTATCATTTAGCGTTCCTGTTTATTTCTCAAGTTCTCATTTGTGCGATTACATCAACTCTATCACATGTTTAGTCATCGCTGTAGTTCTAATTTAATCACACAGCATGTCCTCATCTCCTGTATTCCTGTTGTGGGAGTCGACTAGTCATAATGCACAGTGCTTACTTCATATACTGTATGTACTGTACAGGCCTTTAGACTCGGTATCATTATAAAGGACAGTGCTGTGCAGCTGCTGCTGCTGCTGCTGAGGGATTACCACCAGCAAGCGCTATACTTTAACTACAAGGACACATAATCATTCATAGAAAATTGTAGTGCTGAACAGATTTGGTACAGAGCCTAAAGCCTGAAGCACTACAGTGCATTATTAATCGCTGCTTAGCAATCCGACAGCATTAAAACACTGTACTAGGCTTTGTTTAGAACTCAAAACCAGATCAAGTAAATATATATCGATTTCCCACAGTTTGAACACACACACGAGGTGAAAGCCTGCTTTATTAATTCTGCAGGATTACTAACCAGAACTCAATAATGGATTTTAGTACTCTTTATATGCTTCAGGTTTTATCCTGGACGTATTCCATTAACCTGCATTAACACGTTTTATATGCATTTTATATGCAACAGTACAGTACGCATCCTTGCAATCATACAGTAAGTGAGCCTGAATTTGTGTAACCAATCATAAGGTAGAAGGTGGGATTTATATGGAAAGATGGGAAGCCTAACCTAAACTCAAAGTTGGAGAAAAACACTTCTCATCCAAAATGCAAAAAAGTTCTAGTCCGATTAAATGCTTTTCAGGTCAGCATCCATGTAAACGGCTAAACTGAAATCTCTAATTAGAATGATTTTGTTTGGAGTGAAGAAAAACAAAATGTATAATCACTATTCATATTGGTTATATTTTGACTCGTTATATGATTAATTAATTTAAGGAATAGCGCGTGGTGGCACGGTCACCTTGAACCTCCAGGGTCCGGGTTCGAATCCCGCCTCTGTTTGCATGGAGTTTGCATGTCTTTCCCGTGGTTGGTGGGGGTACTCTGATTTCCTCCTGCAGTTCAAATACATCAAATTATACTAATCGGCGCTCCCTGTAGTGTGTGTATGTGTGTGTGCCCTGCGATAGATTGGCTCCCTGTCCAGTGTGTACCCCGCCTCGTGCCCTAAGTCTCCTGGAATAGGCTCCACGCCCCACGCGTCCCTGAATACAGGATAAAGCGGTCAATGGACAATGAAATGATGATGAATAGCTTGTCTTTCAGCATAATGTAAAGTACTGGCTTTGCTTCCTGCACACCCATCAACAACAGCACAAGCCAAAGACACAAAATAATATTTCATATAAGATTTATGGTTAGTAGATTAGACAGGTGATTTATTTTTTATTTTTTGCATTTTAAATAGAGTACAGTAAGCTCCAAGGTATACCCTGCCTCATGCCCTCAGTGGATAGGCTCCAGATCCCACTCCGCGTCCTGGTACAAAGGATAAAGCGGTATAGACGATGAGTGAGTGAAAAAAATGGGGATGTACATCATGCTGACCTGCACTGGTTTATAATGGATATTGATTTATCCAGCTGGTAAAACTGGTTCCGCTTGCAATCAGCATCTATTTTACTAGTCACAAAAAGGCCTTTCAGGCTTTTATAATAATCACACTGAGAGTACTACTGTACATCTGAAAATGATAAGCAGCCGCTTGAAACAGCGATCCTGCACAGAATCTGAGATTCATCTTCCCACACAGGGATGCTCCGTAACCTCCACTCATGGCCTGCTACTGCCTTTTTTCAGGCACAACCGCTTAAAACTGGGTGATAAGAGTTTTTTACATGTCAGCGTTTGTGATTATGAATATGAATAGTTAAGTAGACGGTGTTAGGAGTTAAAATCTGCTGTGATCAGATAAACGGCTTTGAAACAATAAATGGATGAGCTGCCAAGTAAGACAGAAAGAGAATGGAGGAAGGAGAGGGAGAAACAGAGAAACGGAGAGAGGGAGGGGCTAGTGAGTATGAACATGAGAGAGAGAGAGAGAGAGAGAGAGAGAGAGAGGATTCCCTTCTGCAGGGAAAGACCAGGATAGAGAGAGAGAGATCTGTCTCTTAGCATTAACCTCACAGTAATGGGTTCACACATGCATGGCTGCATCGTATCAACACACATGCACTCTGCTCCCCTGGCCTGGTCACATGGTCTACGTATACTCACGCCCACACACACACACTTCCTTTCACCTATATCCTGTTTACGTAATTTATACGTAAATCCTCATAAATAAACCTGACAATCATAAGCATTATATGGCTGTTGTGCACGATGCCTGAAAACACATACTAGTGTTAATATGTACAGCAGAAGCTACATACACTTTGCTTTAGTGGATAAACTTCCGTTAAAGTCTACTGAGGATTTTTTTTTCCCTCCGGGAGTGCCGTCACGCACTCTTTCACACTGAGAAGGCTGCTGCTCTGTCATGCTGTGTTCTCAAGGACATAACAACACCCTCGATACGTTCACCACGGTCCTCTTTTACATCTTCTCTGTAAAATACAGGCACTCACTAGCACCTGGGCTGCAGATGCATTTCTAACAGTCCCACCCAGACTTTTTCACGCTCATCACGTCTAGGTTAAAAGCGATCCGATTTTCCCCTCGATCGCACGCCCTCGCAAACACTGTCAAACACATCCACGCTAGTTTATTGACACTATTAGAGCAGTAGCAGCAGGAAGCGATGCAGATTAAGGATTATGTTGAAATGATTGCACGCATGGCTTACGGAGACGAAGCGAGAGAGACAATGAGAGGCAGAACGCTTGAGCCTGGGATCACGTGGTGATGTTGGAGATGGGCAGGATAAACACGCACACGCTCTCACATCGTAAAGAAAAAAACGCTCAGGAACAATATTTGGATAAATCTTATGAAGGCTTTGGAAGATAAGCATGCTGAGTTAAAAAGGAAAAGTGGAACTGGTCCAGCAAGGTTGTTTCGTTCTGGTGTGTATGTTAAAGTTAGGACGCGCAGGTACTGTATGGCAGCAGAGGTAGCGATGTAAGTGTTTTGAGTGCCGTTCTGTCTCATTACTCTAGAGGTTACTGCAGCAGGATTTAGCGTGGAACATCGCAGCCAGAAACAAGCACTGTAGTAAGGAGCTTGATCCAGTCACTAAATGAACAGGGACATGGCAAATAGACAGAAATGCATTTTACTCACTCGGTACACATTTTACTCTATGGTAACTTCTTCTCTGCTAATCCAGACACATGAACCAAGTTCCAAAACAAAATCTTTCATAAGTAAAAAATGTTCTGCACAAGTGTCCAGAACTAAATGCAAATTAATTCTCAACCCTAACACATTTCCCAGCATTTTCACACTTACTTGAAAATCACTGGTACAGCCTGTGACTTGTTCTAAGCTGAAGACTGTACAAAGAAATAAAACCGTTCATCGCAGCAGGTTGCCAAATAATCATTTGTCCAATTCAAGTCTCTTATCTTTTACCTCATTCATTCACGCTCCATCTTCATTTACTTCTTTCTATACGCTGAGCTTCTTAAACAAACAGACATTTGATCCCGAGGGAGATTCAACATCAGGAGCCTGTGCAGCAGGGACCAATTAATCAGCAGTCGTCTAACACAAACACGCATCAGGATGGGCTTCGTACTTGGACTACAACCTGCGCTCTAAATGTGAACTAATAAAGATTAGAATCACAATCTGATACTAATGATTCTGAATTACCTAAACTGTCTTAAATATTCCTGGACTAGTTGTGTATAAGTTGCATCCTCGCACTTCTGGGGTTCAAATCCTGCCTCAGGTCTGTGTGCGTTTGTGAGAGTTTGCATGTTCTACTCAGTCCTCCCACAGTCCAAATACATGCACATTAGGCTAACTGACATTCCCAAATCTCCCATAGTATGTTTGTGTGTGTGTGTGTGTGTGTGTGTGGGTGACCTGTGATGGATTGGCACCCGTGGCTCCATTCTAACCGCGCCTCATGCCCA
This sequence comes from Clarias fuscus, assembly GCA_030347435.1. NCBI lineage: Eukaryota > Metazoa > Chordata > Actinopteri > Siluriformes > Clariidae > Clarias > Clarias fuscus. The sequence goes on along the minus strand of CM059216.1, from coordinate 15,230,218 downwards.
AATTCTCCCTGTACAGGATAAGCGGTATTGAAAATCAATGAATGAATGAATTTATTAATTAAACTTTTTTTTTTTTTTTTTTACTACTCCTTACTCCTAAGCTTTGGCAATACAAATGTCTGTCATGCCAATAAAGCACCTTTTGAACCTTGAATGAATGGATGGCTGTGCATACAAATGTAGATTTTTTTTTTTTTTCACACAGCTTTGCAGCCAGTTAGTTTTTTGTCAACGTATGAGTGCATTTTAAAGTTATGAGTTGTAATTAAAAGCGCTGCATATTCAAGTGGTTACCTTTAAACCATACTGCTGCAGACATTTATTTATGTGGCCACCTACTTCACCTGCACTGAATCCTACTAGAATACTATGTGTGTGTAGTCAGACATGTGTGGTCCGTCTGGGTCAGGGCTCCACGCTGCAGACTGGATCATTCCGCTTCTCAGTGAGGTGAATTCAAATGCATGAAAAGACCAATGTTTTATTTTTCAATTAAATTATTATTAGTTGTTTTTTTTGTTTTTTACCAATTTTAAACCGGGCTGCACCATTTAGGGCCACATTTAATATAACCATATATTCTAAAAACATGGAAAATATTTTAACATGACATCACAATAGTTTCTGCTGGGTGTCACGATATTTATTGCGTACTCTCCTTACACCAACAACCTTACATTTTCTGCAATTATGATAACGAAAATTAAGTTACCTGGACCCGAAACATTACATTTTGCGAAATTTGGCAAAGTATGTGTACAATACCCTAGTGCAAATAACACAAATATGTGGTGTTTTGTATGAACTTAAACATTATTTCTCTCACTCACACCCTGCGCTCCATTCTAAGTGGCACAGTGTGACACATGTGACACGAAACCAGCCAATCATAAACTGAAATTAATCCTGATTAGGCATTTCCTTTAATACATCATCCAGATGTGCACTCTAATGCGCATATACATATACACGCATACCCAATGTGTGCGCACTGAACATTTCCTAAAGAAATCACTTCAGGAATGAGGACGTTAGTAGTGGTGGAGAAAGCAGGATTAAAAAACCGTTCTAGAGCTGCAGAGGGATCCACTGATCGACCATCACACTGCAGTCAAATAAAAAAAAGGATTTTTATTATCAGAAGATGAATATGTTTACATTTGGTTGTATATATGGATGTCCTTTAGATATTCAATCAAACCAGTGCCATAAAAAAGGTAAAAAAGAGGGATAAAGCACAGGGCTCCTCAGTCATACACTGAACTTTTAATTGTATCATACCATGAGTGTATCATAAGCACTGTATTGCGTATCGAATCATATGGAGAATAAATCATATTGTCTCATCCCTAGTACACTCTATATCTTCCAACTTCTGGACACCAGCTACACTTTACACCCTTCTCTGCTAAACCTGTTTTTAAAGAATGAACCTTGCTTTTTGTCCTCTTTAACATCACAAATTGTGAACCATCAGTGAGATTCCTACGCAAAAGCTGAGCTTTTTTTTTTTTTTTTTAGTCACGCAGCATGATGCCCATGCAGAGAGACTAATTCATCATGTGAAGATGACAGGAACAACAGCCCCTCTGTGGTCTAAGGAAGGGCTCATTGACTCCTCTTTCTCGGTTCCATGCGAGTCACTGTAAAATGAGCTGTGTTCAACATCTGCTGATCCCACCGTCCACCGCCCACGGAGCGTTTCACTCCAGGGCAACGACCATATAAACAAACACCGCCACAAAAGCACAACACGCTGACACACCCACATGCAGCCAACGCACTGGACCTGCATCGTGCACATGTTGCCTGCTAAGAGTACATTTAGACAAGAAACAGGTAATTTATACAGAACAGTACTTTTTAACACTCAGGATTTAAACTGACCCTGTGTGACAAGGCATCGTTCACACGGCACACAAAAATCAGATAGATTTTCCATTTTCTCCTGTTTTTTTTTTTTTTTTGCAAATTACAAGTGATCAAATCTGCTTAGTTTGTTTGCTCCTAATATGCACTCAAGTAGTTGTTATAGTAACGAAACAGTCGTTAGCTTGCCACAAACACTGAAATATTGCAATGGATTATGTATTTGGTTCTGTAAGGATAACCTCAGGTCACATTTCCGAATGCAAAAAACTTAGCTTTAAAGCCAAAAAAAAAGAAAAAACATAAAAATTCCTCAATGCTGTTTTTTTGTCAATTTCATTCTAGAAACAAATCCATAATATTACAGCACCACTTCTCAAATCTACACCAGGCTAAAAACATGCAGCAGAACCGCCACACATGGGCGCCTATTGTGGAATTTACAAGATCAGACAAGACTCTAACCTGGGGTCAGTTTTCTTTTTTTGTTTGCTTGTTTGCCTCCTTCTGCCTTTTTCGTATTGTTCTGTCCTACACCATAGATGTTAGAAGTGAGGATGCAGGGCGTGTGGATGCCCGAACCCACAACGCCAACAATCAACTTCACAAGGGGCATTTTATAAAGAATACAAGTGCAGTAGAAAAACAACATGACACTGGTGCCATATGGAGGCATTTGATATGCAAGCACACTGAATGACAGTCATCTCAGTGGGTCAACCACAAGGCTGCTGAGGTAACCAGAGAAGCAGGAGCACTTATGGAGCGCATGAAGTAACACGCAAACACACTTCTGAAATGTGAAATGCAAACCAGCAAGCGGCCGAGTATAATACTTGATTCTGTCTCAATATCCTTTTAAGCAGTTTCTCTCACTCTCTATTTAACACTTTACCTCTCCAACCTAAACTTTGTCTCGGGTCACCCGGCTTAACTGTCTTATTCACTTTCTCTCTCTTTATCATGTATTTCGACACAAACCTGTAACACATACTGATTCGAGAAAGTATGTGTGAACTTCACTATAACACTTTCACTCAAAGTGCTGCAAGAAAAACGCTAGCACACATTTTTAATCCTGCTCACTGCGAGCATGTAAATGAGTTCTAATAATCCACAGATATTATTCGCTTTCATATACGTACAGACATAATGGTGCGGATAAAGGTGTGTTCACATACGCGCGGTTAAAAAGGTCACTATCTTTCTAACCTAATTAATAATGAAGTACTGAGCCAGCTGACTGGCGGAAACATCTCCATCCACCCGTTCATGCAATCGCTATATCACATATTTCAGATCACTCTGGTGGAGGATATGTACTAATAATCAGTATGGAGCTTTAATACACTCTGGTACACAAAGGTTTAGTAAGCAGAGGTTTAGTTACAGAGATATTCTTATAGCTGGAAGAGTATTTAACTAACAGATAGAAAAGTGTTGGGTCAGATGTCTAAGAACAGTCAACTGTACAGACCCCATCTTCACAGACAATGCAAAGAAAACCTCTGAAATGTAAACATTTTATATGAGAATTCACTTAAAGTTTGCATCTTGATGTGCACTACTGTGCAAAAGTCTTGAGCCATCGTACATTACTTTCACTCACTCATGGTCTATACGGCTTCATCCTGTACATAAGACAGCGTGGGCCTGGAGCACATCCTGCATTAATTCATATTAAATTACATTCAATTATATTACACACACTAAATTAAATAAATGGGAGCAAATAAAACAGGCTGCAAAGTGCATAAAGATGCAATTTGAAAATTGGTTGTTTATGCAACAACCTCAGCAGCAACCAACTTTCGTCAGTTAGTTGGGCTAAGGCACTGAGTTACTGATCGGAAGATCGGCGCTTCGATTCCCAGCTCAGCCAGGTTTCCATTGTTGGGCCCTTGAGCAAGGCTCTTAACCCTAACTGCTCCAGGGGTGCTGTACCATGGCTGACCCTGTGCTCTGACCCCAGTCACGCTGGGATATGCGAAGAAGGAATTTCACTGTGCTGTAATGTATATGTGACAAAATAAAGGCTTTACTTACTTTACTTTATTTCTTGATACTACATTACAAATACAAGAAAGTCTGAATATATTTAAAGCAAAAGATTTAGGAGCAGTACAAGTATAAAGCTTGATCTGACCAGATACCAACTGCTGAACTGGTCATGCTGGCTCATCATCTCCCATCTCCAATCTCCCATATCCCTTGATCAATTAAATTGATCAATTCATGTGTGCGATTTCCTGATTGCCTTTCATGCATGTCTATGGTGCTGCATTATTAGAAGCAGTTCAGAAACCACCAGCACTTACCCGCAGCCAAGGACTGCTGGTTTACCAGTAAGAACACCCTGATTGTTTTTTGCCAGTTGGTCTCTAGACAGATCAATCTGGATTATTGGTAGGGGGGGGGGGGGGGGGGTGACACTGATTAATGGTTAGTATAGATAGGACATAAAGGAGGTTGTCAACATTATGTCCTTGACCACAGCTCACATTAAATTCAAGTGTAGATTATTAAAGTAATAATAATAATAATAATCATAATAATAATAATAAATAGAATATAAACAGATTAAATCTTCTATGTAGCAGGCATTGCAGTGTCGGCCACTGACCTCGTGTGTGTGTGTGTGTGTGTGTGTGTGTGTGCGGGCGCGCGCGACACTGTCTCTGTCCAGCACCAACAACTCCTGAAGGTTACCGAGGCTAAAAGCCCGAGCTGCAGAGCTCTCTTCAGGTCAGAGTTTCCAGCACATTTTACACGCGTGTTGTTTTAAAGTAATAATTAATTAAATCCAATTGAAGCTGCTCGCGAGAAGCGCACGAGCTCACTGTGTGACCGCGGCGCGCGCGGGCCGTTATTTTTTAAACGGCCACAGTTTTATAAGCTCTCGTTAGCACGTTGTTGTTGTTATTATTATTTTCACCAGTTGCATCTTACCTGATTATGTCGTCGTTGTGACCCAGGTAAAATTTCTGCTTGTGTTCCCGTGTGTTGTACACAACTCCTACACCTGCCACGAAGTAGACGATCTCCTTGGCGGCGGTGTAGTACAGGTTGTTGCGGCACTGGTGGCCCCTGTAGCCGTAAACCCACTCCAGCCGCAGATGGCAGTTTGGAGCTGTTCTGTCAGCCATGTTCGCACTTATTTCTCTCCGAAGCGATTTTGTTTCTTTCCCCGCAGCCCTGCTCACATCAGCCCTTCAGTCAGCTTGTCCGCCTGAACAGAACAGAAGACTTCCTCCGACATTTTCTTCACAACCAAGTCAACTTTGCTCTGTGCGCATCTTGTTCTTGGGCTTATTCATAAATTCTGTACACTAACGAGCCTTTAAAAGCCTGCCTCGGACTTCTTCACAGGTGTACAAGTCTGCACCTCCACCTTCCTCTTCTCTCCGCTGGCCGCACAGGCGGCTTTGCTCTTGTGTCTCGCGAAAAGCCTCCGTTTTTTTTTTAGTGTATCGTTTCACTCGGACCGCCCATTCTCAGGAAGCAGGACTGATGCATGTACGATCCAGCCAATCACCTGACTGGATTTCTACAGCGCCGCACTGAGTGACAGCGGATTGACCAATGGAGCTCAGCTGCGAGGCAACGTCATGGGCAAGACGAGAGGTTTGCTGACAGGCATAACAATTATCCTGCAGTTTGTCATGCTTAATTCGTTTTATTATTATTATTTTATTATTATTATTACTATCATTGCAGTACTTCAGGTCACACACGGGTGGCGTTAGACACATATGTCATTATAAATGATCAAGGAGTGAGAAACTTTTAGATATCAGAACTTTTTTTATTGTAAAGGAGTGCTGATCTCTTTTATCAAAAGTCTGTACTACTTTATCCTGTGTAGAGAGTTGCGGGCGGGCGGGCGGGGGGGGGTGTACACCCTGTACGAGGTGCAAATCCATCACAGGGCACATGCACACACAATGAGCAATTTAGGAATGCCAATTAACCTTCGTGTCTTTGGACTGTGGGAGGAAACCGGAATATTCAGAGGAAACCCACCAAGCACTGGGAGAACATGCAAACTCCATGCACACAGACCCGAGGCAGGAATCGAACCCAGACCCTGGAGGTGCAAGGCGACAGTGCTAGCTACTATGCCACCGTGCTGACTGATCCTGAAAGTTTTAGCAAAAAATTAAACAACGGCTATCTAATTTAATTATAACCAAATTGCATTGGAAATATAATGCAAGTAACTTTTCAGCACTTTTAAAAGCTGTTAAACCCATTTAAATGTAATTTTTGCATGAACTTTTAAATAACTCATCGCCCATACACAATATTTTGTTAATGAGCAAATTGGTTGGTGCAAATAATTAATGCTTGACCTACACACAAAACTGAATCACATTTAAAAGCAAACTTTGACATTTTTAGTTTTGCAGTTATATATAATTTTTCAGATGTCCCACCAAGGAGGTTAAAACAACCAGATATTCCTATCTTTATAGGAACAGTTCTCCCACTAAGATATAAAATCTTCAACCACAGACAAACAACTACAGTATTAAAAAACACAATGGAATATACAGTTAATTTTTAAAATCTTTTATCTAAAAGGAATCACAAAGTGTAGATTTGATTTTAAACTTACTAAACACAATGTTAACATGACATTCTCTATGAATGAAGGTATGTATGCAGGTGTAGGAGGGTTTGTGCACTGTATACATACATAGGCTATAATATATATATATATATATATATATATATATAATTCTAAGTAAACATTCAAGTGGATTTCAAGAGAACTTGAGTTGGAGCATTGAGTAGGTGGTTTTCCCATGTTAAAGCACAATAAATGAAGGTGTACAATTAAGAGACAAAGTAGAGCAATGTACAAAGCTGTTGCATCCTCTCCATTACACAGGGTGAAGAAGCGGGCCATTTTCAGGGCAACTTTAATTGCACCTCATATCAACCGTATAAAGGCTGTTCCAATCATTTGTATTCATATATATTAAACAACAACTGCACTCAGTTCATGTCTACACGTGTTCAACCATGTCAAGATTAATATGTTGATTGGATAGGCAGGTATTCCACCCAGCAGAAACTAAACACCATCCAATAAAGAAAACTATAAAGACTGATATTTCAAATTATTGTCTGTGCAAAGGTGCTTAGCATTTTGGTATACACTGAATAAAAAAAAAAGTGATGTTTGACTTTAAAAAATGGACATCTGGAGGGAAAGGAAAGCGCAACATATACCATCTTCCCAAAAAGGTCAGTGGACGTACTGTAGCAAAGTTCTTCAAATACAAATTTACATCCGTGACCCAAACCAGTTCCTGATGCAAGAATAGGATTTGACAAAGCAAAGAGCAAAACGAATGTCATAGTTTTGCAATTACTATCATAGTTTTGCAGAATTCCCCTGGCACTATGTCGAACTGCCTCACTCAGACATTGCTGACTGCACTAGTATAACAATAATAATAAAAACTAAAAATGCCCATATTCAATTTCAAAACTAAATAGCTATATTTCCCTTTTAAATGTAATCTTCGCTGGCAAAAAATAAAACATTTTAATCAACTATCAATCTATTGATTTGATTTAAAACAAATAATTGTAACTGATTTCAGTTTCCTTTTTGCTAAATAAAATCAATATAGTGACAAGCACCAAGGGATTCATTAATAAACATGTATACCAAAAGAACATAAGCTTATAAAATCATGTGAACATACATCAGCCAGACGGTGCATTTTACATAAAGTCTTTTAAAACGGTAGCACTTATCTAAGAAATGCCCTTATTTCAGGTAAACCTTTTGCACTGGTTGCATTCTCTTAATCAAAGTCCAGTAAGTTTTTCCAAAAGGGGTCAAAAAGCCAATTATCATAATCACTATTTGTCTGAATTAGAGCGAACTGATTTGCTCTTTGGAATGCAAGCATCAAATAAACCAGCAATCCTAACTTTTTTTTTTAAATGACCAGATCTAAATCATTTGGATTTGTTAGTCATTTGTTAGTATGAAGACTGTAGATAAATTATATATAATTTTTGATCATCTAAACAGGAATGGTTATAGGATTAGGCATTAATTATTGCCTTCAAGTATGATTTCTCAAATACATACCTTTTCTGTGTTATTTAAAAAGACAAAAACACCTCAATATCTACAGTCACCAGATAACTCTCCAACTCTGGGACTTTAGGGGATATGGTTATAGAAATTTACAATTCGAAAAACAACTGTACCAGACAACATCCAAAATACTGGAATGCAAGAATTTCTGGTCAGAGAGACACCCATACACACATGCATGTACAAATGCACACAGAAAATGCACTTTCAATTTTCACATTTGTCATCTCAGAATACAATCCAAACATTAATGACACTTGTCATTGCAATTCCCAAGCTTGGATCATCATAAAATAAGGAAGTGTATACAGTGGAACTTCAGGTGTCATTATGTTTTACCAAGGCAGGTAAAATTTAACTGCTAAGCTAAAAATCTAGAGTTGAAATACACAGCCACTAACGGAGTGAATGTCGTGTTGTGAAATAAATGTGATTCTCCCTTACAAGAACTGATATTTCATCAGAATTGCTCTTCTTGGTTTGGACATGACGGGGAGACGTTCATTAACACATCAGAGACCATTATAGTGTAGGATTGACACTTGGATTGACATTAAGTATAAAGCTGTTAAAAGTTACAGGAGTTAATATATTGGCGTGCCAGTAAGTATCATTAAAACCCAAAATCTTCCCAAACCAGTGGTGTACACTTACAATCCCTTGCATGAAACTCATTTCCACCCATTATCGACAGTGCTTCCAAATAAAACACATTTTAAAACAAATATGAACAACAAATCTGTTGATCAATACTGAATTCTCTTTACAGTACTGAGTGTTAGACTTGGAAAAAAGAAATACACAAAAGGGTATAAGGAATCCATCACCTTATAATTAACACTATCAACGACTATAGTAAAAGGTTTATTTCTGATTACAGATACCACTTTAATATAATCTATTATCATTATTTATTGTTATTCACTCTGTTCTTGTTTTGTTCAGCAAAGGGAAAGGTGGTGGTCACTGTGAGGAGGCTTTGGTGGCAATGGTGGCCACACAGTGCTGTTGGAAGTTGGGCGACACTGCTGAATTGCAACCCAGTCTCTGGCATGGACTCTTCAATCCTTCGTCCTCCTCTAAGATCCATGCGCTGCTGCTGCTGCTCTTGTCTGAATCTTCCACCAACAGACTGCAGCAGTCTTGGGAAGGGGCTCCGCTCCGCTCCTCCGTGACTGGGGGTGTTAACGCCGCTGAGGGGAGTGAAGCCAGTGGCAGAGGAGGATGGTCAATGGAAGACTGACCTTGAAGCACACTGGTGATGTGGTTAAGGAGGTCAGTGAAGAACTCTGGAACACCCTCATAGCCTGTAAACATACAGAGAGCAGAACTAAGGAGTCGTACCTTTTAAAACATGTACAGTAGCTATCGTTTAACAGAAGTGTTACGACTAATATATTGAATGGGAACAGTGTACATATGTTAAGTTGCTAAATATTTTTTTTCAGTGTGACAAATGTTAACCAACCAAAAAGTAGAGCTGCATGTCTCTATCAGCTTCTCACATCTGTATTCTGGTATTTTTGCCCGTTCTTTTTTAGCAAAATTGCTCAAGCTCTGTCAGACTGAATGGAGAATGTTGCTAAGCAACAATTTTCAAGTATTGCCACAGATTTTCAATCGATTTAAGATCTTGTCTGTGCAATTCTAAAATTTTAGGTTCTTCAGCTTTTTAAACCCATTCCAGGAAACCTTTGCCAGTTTGCTTAGAGTCATTGTCTTCACAGTCTCAGAACTCCTGCAGACTGGAAGGTTTTTCTTCCTACGGCTGCCCTGTATTCAGCTCTATTCATCTTGCCCTTTACCCTGACCAGTTGATCACTGCCATAACATGAAGCTACCACCGTTCATACTTTACAGTCTACAGTGGTGGTGTACACGGGGTAATGAGACAGTTTCTGCTCAAATCAGAGCAGCAAAGTAGTCTGGGACACAAAAATCTATTGCAATTCCCATTTCTGTCTTTATTTAACTCTTTTTAGATTTAACTCTATAATCTAAATTAAACTGTACTCTGTAAACCTAAGAATGAGAAATTATATAACATACCCAATCAAAAGTTTGGGCGCAGCTTCTAATTGTTATTTTTTGTTTATTGATTTATTTTTCACATTATAGAACAATACTGGAGATTTCCAAACTAATAACATGTAATTATGTAATTAAGTAACAACACCACCACCAATCAGTTATTAGGACATTAAGGTCAGTTGTTCTGGAATAGTTGTTGCAAGAACAGGTGCATTCGCAAAACCCATCAAAACACCATGATGAAAATGAAACTCATGATGAGCATCCTGAGAAAGCAAAAGCAAAACTTTACCTCTGCTGCAGTGGAGAAGTTTACTTAGCTACCAGTCTTGAGAAACTTTTGACTCGTGCTGTGTGTGTATGTACAGTATATACACATGCATACATGCACATTATCTCTCCCTCTCTCTTTTGAGTTTGAAGTTGTGTGAGTGAGTGAATGTATATACTATTTATATATATACAGGATCAGCCAAAAACATGTATACACACGTCAGGAAAAGAAAAATAGTATGAAAATATTTATACAAGTTTTTCTTTCCCTGAAGTGTGTATATTTAAGAGAGAGGTTCCTTATCATGTTGTCTTGATGATTTGATATACACTGAACAAATTCACACTTAGAATAGGAATTCATTCACTTGAATACTGCTGACAGGCTGATAGTAATAAATAAATAAATAAATAAAAATCTTTGTACAAATGCATAACTAGTGTTGTGCAAACTGATGATAAATCTGTACATTTGCAATACACCACATACAAACACTGTGCTGAAACACTCACCGGGGAAAGCATTGATGTCAATGACCGCATGTTGGCCTGTCTGGTTGTTGATGATAACATCGATGCCAAAGAGCGACACTCTCAAAGCCTGTCGCAAAGATCTGGACAGTTTCCTAATGACATCATCATTGGGTGGCTGGGACACACCCTCTACATTATCTCGCTAACAGGAAGAAAAACGATTTAAATATACTGAACCATTTATTTAGATTATATCCATAAATATAAAAATGTCTAATAAGTTAACAGTAAAAGTAAAATCCTTGTAGTTTCAGTGAGACTTACAGATGTAAGGTCTGAGGATGACTCTGGTTTGGACACATTATGGCTGTTGAAGAAAATTGCTTTTCGGTCTGAAAAATGGCAAAAGAGTGAATCAACACCCTTTTCAATTTGCATCTTTATGTTTAATGGATGTGAGACTGCACGTGTGTGAACTGGCCACTAGGCTGCAGCAGAAGCCAGGAAGAAGCTGAGTAAAGGAGGCTGTGAGAAACCTGACTCATCGCCAGACAGGAGGAGACAAAGAGGAATCTGCCTGGAAGACGGTGACTTTACTTGCATAAAGTTAACAGATCTTTTAAAATTAAAATTAAATATGTCGTCTAGGCTGCAAGGATTGGGCTGCAGCATAGGGCCAGATCAGGTTATTGTACAGTATGTAGGTTCAAACACTTAACATACCACATTATTCACATTACAGACTAAGTGTCTAACAAAAAGCCATTTACTACACAGGAACAAGCCAATAAATATACCGTAAAATACAGTAGAAACAGTAGCAGTGCTGAAGGCTCACCAGCAGGGCCAGATGGGAAGTTCTTCAGGGAGGGTCTTTCCACCACAGTGTAAGACTCACCCACCACAAAAACCTTATAGAGCACAGCATTATGGTTGATGAAGCTCTGAATAACACATGGGGGCTTCACATCCTTCAGATCCTCAGCACTAAAGATAATGGCCATCTTCAGAGACACATGAAGAACAGTGTATGAAGTGTGACGCAAAGGGGAAAGCACATAATGATTATGCTAAACACGTTCCTCGGCCTAAAGGCAAACAAGAATTTTAATGCCTTGTTGGATATCACAACTTAAAGTACCAACTTCACGTTGGTATCAATGCGGAACCAAGCTTAAAACAATGAGGGAATTGTGTGTGTTCAGTCTGTTAATATTTGATAACCTGTGGTTAGCTTCTATAGATTAGAAAGGTTAAGTGGAAAAAGATGGAAGTCTTACCTCATGGGAGTTGGTTCCATGTGCTACTCGTGTTTTGCAAACTAAAGAATTAAAAGAAAATGTATACTGTATCAATTTACAACAAAAAGAACTCGATTAAATACAGTATAATATGATCATGAACTGCTCTGGCTTTGTGGATGTTGACGGCATGCAACAGATGTTGTGTGATCCTGTGTTCTTGGACCATGATCACTAAATCTGATAATGTTTTATATCTTAGCAGCTTGCTTTATAATACAGTAAAACAAACTGCCACTTCCTGTGTTCCTTTTCTTCACAGGAAGAAGAGTGACTTACTGAAGGGGAATGTAAGACCATGTTGTTTGATCTGTTCCAGCATGTCTGGACCACACTCACTGTTCAGCACCATGAATGGAGGAGAGCAGATCTTCTCGTCTAAAGAGAGAAAGACAAATAGGTGGAAGTTAAAAATAAAATAAAAGAAAGTATATATTTCTGCATTATACCAAATATGTGGAAAATAAGATGCTCAGTTCTGCTTTTGGCTGGAATACGTGTTTTTGGAGGGAGCAGATGTTACCCAGAGTCACCCTCATGAAACAACTATAAACTACCTTTTCTGAAAGCTACTCAGTCATCGGTTCAGTCTCTTCCCTGTTTACTCTGGTGGCAGAGAAACAATGAGCGTGCGGCACTGAGCCCTGGCTCCTTCTGCATAATGCAGGAGCCTGCCAATAGGCCGAGTGCAAGATGAGCCACGGGTTCAAGGCTTTGTTTGGAAATACTGTACTCTCACTGTTCTGCATCTTGCAAGCAAACATTGTGGTGGGAATGAAAGGAAAGGATCAATTTCGGTGAATGTGAAGCAGTTTTGCTCAACACAGCACTTTCAGTCGGGGGGGGGGGGGGGGGGGGGCTCAGAGGAAATGGCAGCTCTACTACTACAACTACTACTGCTACTACATTACAGGATTCCCTCAGCAACTTTCAACAAACCTATTTCACTAAATTACACAACTAATAAATGTTTTAGCACTTGAGCATGGAAAAATAATAGCAGTCCTCAATTCAGCTTTTCAACCTACTTTCCCATTGTTTCCTTTCTCTGACTGGCTGTCTGTCACCATGTAGTTTGACTCCTTTTGTGCCTGACGTTCGTGCCACGATGACGTTTGAGTTATCCGAGCTGGCAAATGATCTTTGCGTACACAATCCACACCAGTTCCAAGCTACGCACACGACACACCGCCGAGTATGAATTACGGTCATGACTGTCACGGTACTCAAAAAATGATTGTATTATTTTTGTCCTCCATTATCTTTTTTTCCCCGTGTACATTTTGTAGCCTAAAGTTCATCGTGATTCAGCCACATTGTGGTGCATTGTGTGCCAGCCAATGTTACTGAGTACTCGCTTGCCCCCACGGCTGATAAGGAAATTAGGAAGGTGCTGATACGACAGAATCATGACTACAGCTTTATCAAACTGATGACAGCAGTCTGATAAGATCACCATGCATGCTAAATCAACCTTTATAGTATTAAGGCCTTTACAACGCACAGGCATTATATCAGAAAATAGTTCACAGGACTGTATTTAGACAGCCATAAATGAAAATGAACAAAAATGTTGTCTAAAACATGTACAAGACTAGCTGCTAGCCGGCACCGATAACAGCCCATTCTAATCAACAGTAACAAGCCAGAAGTTTCAGTGTAACCGGACAAACGTTTTCATAGGGTGTCTCCCCCCCCTCCTCACGGACCTTCATGGGATTTGTAGAAGCAGCATAAACTGCAGATGTGACATTTTGGTAAACGTGTTCAGTCATTTAGACAAGTATGTTAAAATTATTTATTAACCCACTTGCCAAATATGTTGATATTAATACACAAAGCAGATTGATTTATTGAAGTATTTTAACAATCGCAAAATCTCCCAAAAAAGGTCCACTGATACGTGAGAAGGTCCACAGGTTCTTTACCATGTCAGCAATGGAACTAAATTGGGAATGTTTAATTATCAATCTCCAGCTCTGTCTAAACACTCGTACATCTCTGCAGACCTGTAAGATCCGACTGACGCGTTTACGTGGCGTTTTCATTAATGTTTACCTGATGTTTGAGAAGGTCTGCTAAAGTCTGGAGTTCTGCCCCGATTCTGCTTAAAACACAAGAATGTTAGGTCTAGCAGCTGACTAATGGATGGAGTAGTCTTAAACTTTGTGTTTGAAATCAACATTGTGTATTTCACTTCCCAATGGAATGTCTTAAAATACACCCGAACTTTCCGTTCCTTGATTGGCTGACACACTGCAAGTTCCTTGTGCATACATTACAGAATTCGCAGACATTAATTATACACCGTATGGACCAAGAGAAACCAGAACTCGCTTGTAAAATGCTGAATAACTGAATTATGACACTAAGTCAACAGACCTGATCACAATCTCAGGGATTATTGCACTGAAACGGCCAGATGCACCAAGGCTCAAATCTTGTCTCATCTGCCGTTCTGCCTAAATCTTCCAGCCTGCAGAAAGCCTAGTATGTGATAGCAGTGCCTAGACACGAGAGTTTACTAGAAAGCGTATTCTTATTCGACATTTTAGACAAGATGTCCATTAAAGATTTAAGCATGAATACATGTTTTACGCTCAATTTGAAATGATAATCACATTTTCCACATTAAAAAAAACAGAGAAAAGAAAAAGAAACATAATTCCAAACTGCTTCGTGCCTGTAACATTAAACAGACAGTAATTAATCAGCAGGTTCTGCCAGAATCTCCTCGCTTCCAGTATATATAGAAAGCAGTATTTATCTAACTCAAATCCAGTCTGTTTCATCCTAGGTCAAGACATCCAGCATAATAAAACCAAATTTGGAGATTGTCATTCCTCTCTGAATCTTAAAATCCCACATCCAAAATAAGTTACACAAAAAAAGTCAGACTAGGCAAACAAATGTCCTCCTTTGCCTAAAATTCAAATACCTTGTAAATGATGCGTCTCTACAGCAGTTTTATTTAAACAATTATTACTTGTCACACTGTACAATAAAACCTTGACTGACATCTGTAACAGTCTGTGTGGAAATGTGTTTTCCGTGTCATATTATACAAGAAAGCGCTTTAATGATACACTTGCAGTTAAAAGAAAATTAAAATCTAACATCTTTATAGTCAGTGTTATGCCTGGAGAGAAGAGGTGTTAAAGGCTCAGAAAGGAGGGAAGTTGTGGCTAGGTAAAACAAGGACAAACAGAGTATCTTTACAACGGCCCATAGGAGCGGTCTGACGCACACATGTTAATATTTACATTTAGGCATTTAGCAGATGCTCTTATCTAGGGCTGCAACTAACGATTATTTTGATAATCGATTAGTTGGTCGATTATTTTTTCAATTAATCGGATAAAAACTAAACGCTTCTTTAATTTGATGTTTTGCTTATAACGATATAAAACCATAACTCAGGGTATTAGTTATGTATAAAACTAAACTTTAAAAAATGCAAAAGCCACATAATGATCTTTAATTTTGACATTTTAAACCTTAAATTAAATATAAAGTTTGTTTTTGAACAGTAAAACTCCTCTAAATATCCAAAATATAAATAAATAAATAAAAAAGCAAAACAATTGTTGTACTCTTATTAAATTGGATGGCATCTGTTACAATGGCTGCTTGTTCTGGAGTTTATGCGGGATTTCTTTTTTGAATGAACTCACTTATGCTGACTTGTCTCTTTCTAAAAAATAATAATAATAAATAAATAACAGCATTTGATTATGCAAAATACAGCATTTTAACAATAATTGCAGATACTGCCAGCTGATCGAGAAGGAACAGCCAATCAGAAGTAGTGTGCGGACGTCTGTCCTGGTTTTGTGGGAGTTTTGTAATACTGGACAAAGATGAGGGAAAGTACAGGCAGAGTCGAGCGCGCACAGAATCGAGGCGTCGCGCGTGCGCGGAGAACATGTTGCGCGAGCAGGAGAGACATTGCACGCAAAGAGGAGACACTGCACGCGCATAGAGTGCTTTGTCTGCTCTCACAATGTCAAACCGCGCGCTCAAAATTGTGGCAGGAATATAACGCCATAGACGCGCGCTGTTTCCTGCAGACGCTTCTGTAACCTCCATTGCCCGAGCGGCTGTGTATCTGTGTTTATCTTTGTGTATTTGTGCATCTTGTGGTCGCGCTCCTCAGTAACGTGAGCAGTCCAACTAATCGATAACGGCATTCTTTACAACGAATTTCATCATCGATCTTATCGATTAGTTGTTGCAGCCCTGCTCTTATCCAGAGCGACTTACAGATACAATTATTTATTAACAATATTAACAACATTAATTAATAAATCCAATTACTTTGTATTTGAATTTCTATTTGTATCTGTCCGAGTTTGAAACAATTGGTGGCTTCATAGCAGTGGTCACTTTCTGAGATTTAAATAAAAAAAAAAATTCCAGAACCTCATCAGCTGATCATCAGCATTATCAGATGATTTAGGTCACTTAATCAAAAGACTGTAAGCATATCACGTTACACTACTGTAAGCCTGCAAACTAATGACTAAAGAATCTTTTGAAATGGGCAAATTTTGTATGTATGAGAAAGCAAAAGTCAAAACCCAAACTCTTTTGTTATACGTTTCTTACAAAATTGATTTCTGTCAAATAAAGTTTGCAACAATGTTGATTCTGCATTATCAACGTGATGCAGAGTCAACATAGTCTCATGACATGCCTTCTTACACGTCCAGAAAATCCACCATATTGTCTGACCGTGGGAGTAGAGGAAGCATTTTCTGTACGTTTTCTCAAGTCACGCTATTGAATTAGTCTGTTTTTTCTTGGCATTGTTGCTCTTGGCCTTCCAGACCTAGGGAGATCAGCAGTGGAACCATATGTTCGGATTCTGTTTCAGAGCCTGGAAATTATATTCCTGGCAAACTCCAAACTATCTGGCAACGTCTGCTTGTGTTACACCAAGTTGAAGCTTTCTGACGGCTGTCTCTCTGCTAGCATTGTCTAAATAGGGGACATGAATGTTTTTTGTTTTTTTAAATACCAAGACATGTCAGCTGGACAACCAAATGACAAATTTCATGGAAGTGCCTGATGCCCCTTAAGCAGATTCGAGTTAGGTTATTTACAATAGGGTAACACTCTACTAAGAATTACGGTAATTTTATCTTACTGGTGTTCTTAATATAACAAGGCAAATAAAAAAAATGATGAATTGGATTTCAGGCGGGGTATAATATCAGAAACATTTTCTAATGAAGGTGAATATCCAATTTAGCAGGCAGCTATTTAGCAATAGCCCAAGACATTTCCGAATTCATGGTGCTGCCATAATATGAGATTTGTTACACATGGCTCATGAGCAGTTCCTTCCTTTCTCCATGATCTTCTCTAGTCATACTGAAAGTATAAAGTTTCAACATCTTTGTCCTATCTATCCATAGAAGTTGTTCCAAAACTGTACATGATTTTATAGATGTTTTGGCAAACTTTACTCTCGTCTTCCTGATTGCTTAACGATGTGTAAAATCTTGTGGTAAGCTTGCTGTGTTGACTCTGGTAAAAAACTTCTCGATTATTGACTTGACTTGACTGATATCCTATCTCCTGTTCTTGATCTGGCCAACTGCTGTGAAGGGTTCGTCCTTCTGTCCTCCAGTACAGTTGTTTTCAGTGGGAGGTGTTCCTGAGCTCACCATTTTTATTAATTTATTGATTTTTTTTTTTTTGATAATTAGACTTATTTTTGACTTCATATTGAGTCAGCAGCAACGTTTTGCAAATGCAAGCTCCAGATTGGAAACAAACTCTAGACACTTTTGGCCATGGAGGGGCTGGGAATGCATATAAAAAGTGCCATACACTGTTTCATCGTAAAGCTGAAGTCAGAGCACACTGTCACACTCCTATACTGGTGTAGACAGCTAATACAACAAGAGATGTTTGAGCATTCTCTGGGATACTGACACCAAAAGCCACGATGGCTTTAAATTTCTTCTCTACCGGCAGGGAACTTATTCTGAGTGGAACCATAATGATGATTTCTGTCATTTTCAGAGCAATCACTACTTATTCTAGATCAGGGAAGCAGAGGTCATAACACAGGCCAATGTTTTTTTTCTTTTGTACTGGAGCTATTTGTCTGCCTGATTTGGAAAACTCTCCTAATTTTTATTTTGGAACATTTTTCATTCTGAACTTTTTGACCTCCTCATAAACTTGATACAGAGCTTTTCCTCCTCCAGTTTTCTTTCAAGCTGGTCAAAAACACATCCCACATTTTAGAAAAAGTCCATTTCAGCAGTGCATTTTTTTCCCCTTTCTTTGTAAAACTCTCCTAATGAAATAGCACAAGTCTGCCCTAATGAGTAGTATAAAGCATGCAGGCTCTGCAAGCTGGACAGCTTTGGAGAAGACTTTCAACAGCCTGATGAAGAAACAGCTGGCACATACAGACAGAATTTCTTGACACTCAAAATCTTTGTACATAGGTCTTCTTATTGTGAAACGGATACCGACAAACAGTTGTGCGCCTTTAAAACCACTGAAGCAACATCCGGCTGATTATAGGTGTGCTTGTACACACGTTAGAACATTTTGTTTGCCTGAAACTATTGCATAAGAACTAGTAAAGACTCTCTCATACCATATCATTTCTATACCACTTACCCAGTACAGGGTCACGAGAGGCCTAGAGCATCTCCCAGGGGACTCTGGGCACAAGGCAGAGTGCCAATCCAATCCACTGCAGTATAAGTATAATCACACCGCCAACCTATGGGAGGAAAGCGTACAAACTCGACTCTCACAGACCCAAGGCAGGAATCGAACCCTTGACCATGGAGGTGTGAGGCCTGATAGTAACAGGGTGATGTGTGCCGTTTGCTGTTTCATCAGTCTCCATAAAAATCAAGTTTGCACTGCACTCCATCAGAGACCGAAGGCATCTCCATTGTTTCAGGAACCATTCTGGCTCGCCTTCAGATCTTTCAAGACATCCTTTCTAGTCAGTCCAACAGTCATAGTAATAAATCTGTTTTCCTGCTTTGCAAATGTGTTCACTTTACAGAACAAAACTGTGCGATTAATTCCATCACATATCATCTGTTGTTAAATTCAGTTCGTTGAATAGATGGGTCAGTTTAGAGTATATTAAAATTTTTCATTTGTTCAAACTGCTGAAATGAAATTATATTGCAGCTTTTGCAGAAAATACAAACTTCTTGCATTTCCTGCAAAGAAATTGCAAAATACTTTTGCTTTGCAGGGCAATATGTTAACGCTTCTTCCTCTTCATTCGAGTTAATGGTGGCTTAAAAGCAGGCATTCTCGTCACTTACTAGATGAGCAGAATCATATTAAAAATAAAGTATTTCAATGTTTATTAAATACTTTTACTCTTTCTTTTTAATACTTCAAAACCTGACAAATCCGAAAATAAACATTAGTGCTATTGAATCGAATCGAAAATCACAATGCATAAAAATGGAACTGAATCAAGAGTTTAACCATACGCCAAATACATAAAGCTTGCACCATTAGCTCATGTGGCTTTCCAGTGCAGCTCAGTAAAGACATGCTGTGTCAGGTCACTTTCACCTCCATGGCCAATTGATGTATTACGTAATGCTCTGGTTAGATCTGTACTGACAGGCCCGCGGCGTTTTTTCTAATCTCAGTCTTTTTTCCCCAGCCATATTCATATTGTGAAGTATTGATCGACAAAGTTGACTAAATTGTAAGGAAAGAACATGCTAGGATGTGTTGATACTTTAACACTGACGCAAAGCTGCTTAAACTGGATAGAACTTAATGTCTGTGTTTTTTTTTTATGGGGGGCGGGTTGTACGTCCAGTTTGACTCAAAGCAATTTTAACCACAACTTTTTAAAAATTAATTAGTAATTAAAAAAAAAAAAAAAAAAAGATTCAGGGTCATACAGGATAGTGAACTATAAACACAACTATAAAAGATTTTATACACAAAAGATTGGCAAAATGCATTATTACACTTGATAAAGACATTCTGTTTAGAAAAATGTAGCAGCAAAAAGCCTCATTTGAAAGCCATAGACATCCTTCATCTTCATATAAATAAAGTCTTTTAGTCACATATTCTTTCTTTTTTTCTCCTTTAGTGTTCATGCACGACCACACTGAAGCCAAAATCGAATTTTTAAAAATCCATTTTTAATTCATTTTACGCTCGCGGTTCCTCTATAATCCTAATGGTGGTACGCTTTAAACTATTTACACGCTGGTAGGCAGCACAGCACCTTGTGTAAGAGGAACAAACTAACTGTGAAGTCTGTTTAGAACTGTAATTTGATATATTGATATAGAATCAGGATATTTAGAAAATCGAGATACTTACAGAATCGCAATACAAACTGAATCAACACCTGGGGTATCGCGATATTGTTTCGGGAGGGCAATATTGATTCCCATTTCTAAAATAACACACTCGATAGATAATGGCAACAAGAGAGAGAAGAAAGCTAGAAAACCTAATCTGCTATGTACATATCGAAACCCTTGACGCTTCATTGTGAGCAAGATTCTATTTAGGATCCTTATCATAAAACGTGTCTTAAAACCTCAACAATGTTGAAGGTTAGAAAGGAACAGCGATATCCAGAAATTACTCTATTTAAGTAGGTCTTCATGAGGCGGTGTTTGACAGTGTAAAGGAGAATTCTGGTCTTTTAAAGTGCAGAGCTCTTTGCCATTAGTACAAATAACAGGAGGCCAGCGCAGGGCTCACATAAACACAAGCGGGAAATGATTTCAAAAGTGCAAGTTATACTCGTGTCCAGGGACAGGATATAAGGCAGGAACGGACAATGTTTAGGCGGAACACGCACTGTTTTGTGCCCTGACGATGAGTCATATGGAGAAAAGTCTGAACAGGATCACTGACATTCTGTGCAGAAATCCACTTAATCACACCACGGGACCTCTTATTGTAACCTAGCTGCAGTAACACAAAGCATGTGCGTGAGTACAACAAAGGTAGCACATGTGCACGCATTCATCATAATGTCTCTAAAATCAGTGACGTCTTAAACAGAGCTCGCTTTTAAACACGCTTGCTTGCCTCATACAGCACAGACCTATAAAGTGACTGGGTTACAGCTAAAGCTTTCTATTATTACTGAAGAGAAGACAAAAGCAGAACAGACAACAGTAAAGTGCTGTTTTTGTGTTTCATGAGTTTATTATATAATAATAATACTAATAGAAAAGTTGACTCTCTCTCTCCTTTTATTGCATCGGGCTCTCACCTACATGTTCTTATGAGTCGCACAGTCAACTGCGAAGAGTAATGGTTAATTTGAAAAACTTAGTAATAAAAGACTGAAGGCTGCACATTTGATGTAAAATCTCAGCACGGTGTATACTTCTAGGTATTTTGAACCTTAAATACTTAACATGCAGTAACTACTAGAAGAAAAAAAACGATGCATGTCTGACACGGGGGAGAGGAACAGAAACAGACTGGAAGCTTACAAATGATTTAGTTACATAACCATCTGCCATGTGTGACAGCAAAGTAAAGGACTCGTAGACACACAGACAGACAGACAGACAGACACACACACAGACACACACACAGACAGACAGACAGACACACAGACAGACAGACAGACAGACACACAGACACGTTTAGGTCTGTGCCAATTCAGGATTCCTCTTTCTGCTAAATATTTGTACTGATATTGCAAATGTGGACAAACACACTCACACACACACACACAAATGGGTGACAAATTAAAGAAAAAAACCTGCACAAACCGTGTGATATTCATCAACCACATGAACCAGTGAGAGTAACCCGAGTCCACCTTTGCATGGATTCCACAAGTGAGTTCACATATGCAGTGTTAATGCAGGTTAAAACGATGTCTGGTGCCATTTGCCTCCTCCTGACTCAGGTGTGAACACAGTAAACATTCTGGGGTAAAATGGCTGTGCCTGTTACCTTTGGTTGCAATAAGAAAGCAATTTGACCTTGAGTCACACCGTGTCAAGTGCAGGAAGTGAATCTAATATGCTCTGCATTGGGTCCCAGGCAGAACAAGCGACTAAACTGATGTACGAGGACTAAACTGAGACAAAGGACAGAGCTGTAGACCTGCAACTATGTTCAGGAAATTTGGTATAACAAGCAAAATAAGATTAAATTTATTAAACACTTTTAGTCTTTGAATTGAAAATCACAATGCACAAAAATGAAATCAAATCAAGTGATTAACCATATGTCACACTATTTTTGAAGGTTTACAATTGTAATATTGAAGTGAGATATTTATAAAATCTCGACACGCATCATAATATCGTAATCGTAACATCGTATTAGAGGGCGATTGGTGATTCTCATTCCTATTAATTACTAAGCTCTAGCACTCTGCTCATTCTCAATTGATTTTTCTTTATTACTACATTTCCAACCAATAAACAAAACATTAAGAGGACAAACATTTTAATAGGACAAAACCCAGATTAAGTAAACAGCAAAAAAATATGAAACTATTTTTCTAACTTTCGCCTCTGTCATTTGTTTATGTGGGTGATAC
This sequence comes from Clarias fuscus, assembly GCA_030347435.1. Classification (NCBI taxonomy): domain Eukaryota; kingdom Metazoa; phylum Chordata; class Actinopteri; order Siluriformes; family Clariidae; genus Clarias; species Clarias fuscus. The sequence goes on along the minus strand of CM059216.1, from coordinate 15,207,594 downwards.
AAAACCAAACCAAAAGAATGAACGACACTCTTAGACTACTGGACAGATGATTATTTGATCATTATATCAAATCATATTCCATTAGTAAATTGTTTCATGCGGTGGTGAAGAGCGCTGATAAACACATAAAAAAATAATAATAAAAATAATAATAATAATTGCCCATACTGTAGGTGTTCAACTGATAGTCGTCAGGACAAACCAAATGAATGACATCATTTTCAGACTCATTAAAGTAATGTGATCCCTAATTCCATAATGTGGTTGAAGCAGAGTCATATTAGAAGAGAGCACTTCTATCATGACTGTAATGTTTCATCAGATAATTTAATTAATTAGTATAGTTTTATATTGACCTGCCTTGTCCATACCCCAGCTGTGTACTGTATACCCATCAGCCAAAACAGTAAAACCACCACGGGCTTTTTTTTTTTTTTTCCCCCGGGGGGGTGGGGGGGAGATGGGGGACGTTGGGGGGCGTATTTTTGACAGTGGTGTAACACTACATTCGTGAGCGTAATTTTGCAATTCGTCCGTGTAAACGAGGAGTTGTAAAAACGTTTTATGTTTTATGTCTGCAAACGGTCATATTTCAGAGGTGTACTGTAACAAGCACACAAAATCTTGTATCTGTAAACTGCCATGGCTGTAGATTTTGGAATCCAACTCGGACAAAACACAGAATTATACACAAATCTTTAAAAAAAAAATTTTTTTTACGCATGATTATTTTTGACAGTGATGTAATTCCATACATGAGGACCTAAGGCTCACTGGTCTGATCACACAGAAAAGGCAATGTAGCATGAATCACCAAAAGGTCAACGCTGGCCACAACAGAAAGACACCCAATGGACCACAGTCTAGCAGGCAAAGACCCCAAGGCCACCGACACGGCGTCCAAACCCCCAAGATCTTAATCTGGACAAACAAGCCCAATCCAAAGAAGCCGCACCCTGCAAATTGCAGCACCTAAAGGATCCACCGCTAACGTCCTGGTGCTAGACACCACAGAACACCTGCAGATGTCCCATAGAGCAACCTAAGTGGTGTTAATGCTTTAAATGTTATGGCTGATTGTGGTGTCTGCATCCCTTTGAGGACGATCAAATGAAATAATGTGATACAGGTTTATTTTAACACTCCTAATGCTGTTTCTTTAACAAGATTTCTGTTTATAAATAAATAGACAAAGCTTTTAGAAAATTGGCTATACCTTGCATGTAGGCCTCTATTCTGTGAACCAGCTGGTAAGACTTGCAGCGGTCAAGCAGTGTCCTGATGGCTGGTAGTGGATCCAGCACTATGGTCTCAGGGTGAGCATCTATGTAGTCCTGCAAATCGAAGGGAGAGAAGGTTACACTCCTATAACACTTATGTGCTCATTTTCTTATTATTCATCGATAAATTATATTACAGCACAAGTGCACAATGAGAACACAATAGCCATCAGCACTTCACAGAAAGAATGTTTCTGCACTACCTGTCAATGTAGACACCCGCGCACACACACAAGTATACACCGCACCCTGGGCTCTGTTACATCACTCATGCTGAGCACAAATCTGTCAGATCTGCTTGAGCTTCTCTTTTTTTTTTTTACCCAACATCCTTTGAAGTCTTTTTGCATTCTTAACACTCACAGATGCACTCCATTTACACAAATGACATTTACACAAACTTGCAAAAAATCTAGTAAATCAGGTAAACTGAGATCTAGAAAAACTGTGCTAATCATCATGTCTCTGTAATGTGTCTTTTACATTCCATTCGTCTTTTTTCACATCGCCTGAAACCCTTGAAGCATGCAGGCACATGTGCTGTTCATGCTTGGCTGTTGTCAGCCAAAGCATCAGTATGTGAACAGGAATCCAAAGCACAAATCTTGCCAGCACAGATCTAAAGCAAGAAAAGTGTTATGTAAGGCAATCTTCCTGACATAAAATAAAAAATTATAGGAGTGCTTTTATTTTTTAAGGGTAGAATGAGTAATTTTACAGAAGTCATTTTATTACCAGTAATAAATAATATAAATTAGTAATATGTATTATATATTATATAATATAATATGTATTCCTTTATAAGACACTGTTCTTCCTGTCCTGTGTGTACGTACACACACACACACACACACACACACACACACACACACACACACACACACACACACACACACACACACACAGGATATCATCACCTAAAAGGGAAAATTAATCTGGTGCACATTAATAAAATTGTGTATAATCACCTCGTCTTGCAGGGAGGGACAGTATTTTTCTAATTATAACGTACAATAAGTGCAGGTTTTAATCATTTGTAAATGTAAAACATTGTATGTAACCAATTTACCAAAATGTCCTCAGTAAAGTTTGTACACGAACCTACTTGAAGCAAGATTCTCTGTCCTCTATAATAAACTCTCTATTAGGGTGGTCCTTATTTTTTTACTTTTGAAATGCTTCTCTCTGACCCTCTCAAAACATTCCATTTAGGGAAAAAACGCATCATGTGAAATATTTTGTCATTAGCAATGAATTTAATGGTAGCTCAAGCTCCTTAAAGTTTTGAGAATTTAAAAACAAATGGCAAATTCTACTCAAAACATGGTCATCTGAATATCCTACAACAGAAAGAAATGTTCTACTCAAAACATGGATTAAACAATACAAAAGCTGGTAGGCACAGGATTATGATGTCATCTGAATAACTCCTCAATGTCTGATACAGTCCTGTTTTGACTGGCTTGTGGCTGGTTGCCATGGTTATCATTGTAAGTGCTGTGTTCTGTCTAATCTGGGCAGCAAAATCTCTATATAGAAAAAGCAATTGGACTCATTTTGAAATAAGCCCATTGCCCAGGCTGCCAGTCAGAAGTTGGCAGGGCACCTCTGGTATCTTTCCGAGGTTCTTGTCGGATTATCATTCTTTGATATGGACGTATCACTGGAAACAAAATCTGCAATGGCGAATGCCATGGAAGTCAACAAGAGTGATGACGAACCACTGGTTAGGGTATCTGTGGATCTCAAAACTGTACATGAAAAATCTCTTCCTGACTTTGTGACTTCAAACACGGCAAAACTATTCACGAGTCTGCAAATTCCAATGGATTTTCTCAGCACACCACCTTCCACATGGAATGAGCGTCTTGACTTCCAGGAGGCAAGAGAGAGGGTCAAATGTTTATCTGTCAGCAACGTCAATGCAGAACGTGCTGTTGCTCTCATCCAAGAATTCAACGGACACCTCACTCGTGATGAAGAACAACTGCAGTACCTGCTGCTGGTTGTTGCTGAGCACCGCAAGAATTTCCCTGACGCATGCATCCAAACAAACAATGATGAATACAGAAAAGAAAAAATAAATGACTGATAAGTGTTGACAAATTATAGAAATTTTCAGACATATATGATACGGTCACAGTTGTAGAATCATGTTTGTGTTCCTACTTTTTTCCATATCCACTGCAAATCGGATATCTAGTTTATATCAGCAAACATTACATTTTTCTGAACTGTATTCAACATTATATACTAATAAACTGAAGTACCGGTGATTATTTCAACAATAACTGTTGTTTTGCCAATACCAGGTATAGGGAATTTTCATAGTGGATATATTTTTTTGTCAGGGTGCTTGAGCTACCAGTAAATATGAGAATATTGGCATGAAAATTGGCATGTGCCATTATTTTATACATTGGAACATAATTAGAGGGTCAGAGCAATACAAATTTAACTTTTAATTTTTACCCCCTGTTAAGGACCACCCTACTCTCTAACAGTTAACACTGTAATTTGGTGGGAAGCTGGTGAATATTAATTAGACGGCTGATTTATCCTCATTATGGAGTATGTACTGTATATTCTATCATAAAGCACTTTGATTTCAGCACTTGAGGGAGAGAATGATGTAGTAATTCTCTGTAGTTTGGTATTTCAGTACTCCGTTCTATTGGGCAAGAGGGAGTGATTTGTCCTCCCTCATAATTTATCATCTGATCTGGGTTTTAACCAGCATTCTATCCAGCTCTCGCCAAAGCTTTTAGACGGTCTGGAGAACAAAGAACATTTCGATTTAGCAGGAAAGCCGAGTCGAACAATCCCGGGAGACACGCAAAGCCTCAAGGAAAACCCCGCTGTGATCTTGTGCATGAGGCATGTTCTGAGATTACACCAGAGCAACCCCATTTCCCTTTAACCAGACCTACGCAGCTGCCTGGATCACTTAATAATTTGTGTATTGTATAAGTGCTTACAGAATAAGCAGCGGCATTCCACAGTCATTACAGTAGATTTATGATGCACAAGCTGTCACGCTGCGAGCTAACTAATAGACGAGCTCTTTTACTTTGCATTCGATAGAAGTGACGGTAGGACTCTTGAGCACAATAATGTTTTTATTCTTTTAGACCATGTCCTATCTTACGGTACTAAAACATGACATTACTACATCATTACTATTATGGTGTTACTGTTCATTACACAATTTGGAACACAGGCTTGAATTCTTGATAATTACTTACTCATGTTTACAAAGAACAGAGGAGCACAATCAATGTTATGAAACTTTCCTTCTTTCACAAGCGGCTTGCAATAACTTCCATAAACGAGGAACTCCTTTAATGGCCCTTTCGTTTCACAGTAAAAAACAAAACAAAAACAGGCTGGTTTGACCAACAAAGGCATTCAGTCCACCGCACCATTTTACATTAAATAGAAGCCAATTCTACATGTTTGGGCCATTAAAGGAGATCCTGGGAGGCCAGGTTTTCTAACATGAAGTTTCTAACGGACTTGATCATGGCTACGCTATACTGGGAAAACTTTAATGCTGGGAAAAGTGCAACAGTGGAGCAGGAATTATATAGAGTAATATGGGTAGTTTTTTTCTCTCATAACCTTGTTGTTCTGTTATTCTGCACAACCAAAAATCCTTTTTTGACTTGAATGGTCCTCATACAAAAGAGAGTTTGAAATTTCAAAATCTTTTACCAAGCAGATTTGACCAAAATGTTCTTAAAACCCTCAATAACTTAGGCTTGTTTGTAAAATAGGACTGTAAACAGTAAATGGAGTACTCTTGGTCCAGTACTGAATTAAGAACCATTACACAGCCTTATCATGTATACCAAGGAGTGTGTTTTTCTTCAGTCTTTTTTCTATTTTTGTTTTAAAAAAGGACATCTTTATAAAACATCTGTTGGATTAATTATGACTAATTAATCCTAATCCAAAAAGTGGTTGTCCACTAACAGTTCGGATCACTGCTGCGTAGTCCCCTTCTCTTTCTGAACCCTCTCACAAGCAACGATTTACACACTGATAGGTCCGAGTGAAGCAGGACAAGCAACCACTTCCTTATATGTTCATGAATGTAGCACCATTTAGTTGTGTGATGCATGATGGATGAGATGAAGTGCTGCCCAGAACTCCATATATAAGTGGCACGTCTGTACAGTGTGAGGAGGCTTTCTATCCAAACCCAGGCTCCGTGTTATTTATGTATTACTGACAAAACATTGCCCATGTTTGTGGAATATCATTTCTGTGCAAAAATATCATGACAAATTCTTTGCTTTGCAGCCAGCTTAATCAGAATATACTGTAGGTGTAGATTCTGGTTTAAAATAAACTCCACACTGCATATAAGGTGAAAGTGCAATAAGATAAATGTAGACACAGAGCATCAGCATGCATGGGTCCTGAGTGGTGCAACAGGACGCACACGCTCAAGCATCTGACACGTCATTGCAAAATCAGCATTGATTGATTCTGAATCCAAACGATGCCAAAGCCATGATAGTAGCCAGGATAGTATCCTAGGGAGCAATATTTGCTGTGCTCTGTACTGCAGGTGGAAGGGATGGGTTTAATCTCCCCTCTGTCAATCACAGTGATACTAGACAATCATGGGCACCATTTGATTTTGACAGATGAACGCTGATTTATGCTTCAGAAAGTCGTACATGGACACTCACAACGGATTAAGTATTCTTATTTGCATATAACTTGACTCATGTCCTCCACGAGCCTTTGTCATATGAACCGCAGCAGAATTTACTTATTTCCATGCACTAATTGAAGGAATAATAAGTAGAAGATAATACAGACATAACTTGGTCTTTAAAAATAATGGGAAAAAGGCATAATTTGAATCTGAATTGTACTACACTGAATTAAAGGATATCATGCAAATTGATTTAACCCATGGAAGAAATGTCACTTCTTATCAACTTCCTTGTACGCAAGCAGAATTGCCTCTCAGCCAACCAATCAGCGTTTGTCTGACAAACAGCACTGAAGAGATGCAAAATGCATAGTTGGCAAAGGGGGAGGACTGCATGCTTGCACTTAACGCAGAAGTAAAACTCAGTGTTTTATCCTTCACTTCTGTTATTGCTAGCGGTTGTATGATAATGTGGATTTAACATATGGGTGAAAATTAGCAAGGGACAAAGTTGTGGATTAAACTGGTTGAAGGGGGGGGGCGGTCCTGCTAGTGCTGCTAATCCTGCAAGTTCACTCCTCACAGTCATATATAATAATGAAAATTAATACTAACTAGCAGGCAATGAAGCATAAGAAGGTTTGTAGTGTGACCAGCTCTTACCTGAACACGCTGAACCAGTAACAGGGCCTGTGTGTCGTTCTGGTCCGCCTCCAGGATCAGATCGGTCAGCTTGTGGATGATGACGTCTAATGGGCCCTGCTCCTCCAGAGGCTGGCTCAGGTCAAGCTAAAGACAGAGGAAGACAGCGGCTGAATACCTTCAGCTAAAAGATCTGGATTTCACATCCTGCGTACTGGGTACTATCCGTTTCCTTCTAAGCTATTTTACAAGGACGATTCCATTGCATCGGATGAGTACAACACTGCTTATGCTGCGGTTTCTGGTCTGATGCCGCTAATATAAAGTAATCTATCAAAAAGGTCGTCTATATTGGTTTCACAATTTTTTCACATGACAGCGTTCAGATTCTTTCGTATGCATGAATGATAATAGTCCAGATGGCATTTGATAGCTGGAACAGAGATAAAGAGGGCTGTAAACACTGAAATGCACACTGGGTCAATTAGGGAGTGCTGAGCTGCTCAAAAAAAAAAAGGTTGTGCGCAAGCACACACACAATCTTGTGTGACTTGTGAGACTGAGACAATAGAGATGTATAAAAGATATATTGCACTTGTATTCCCCTGAGGCTGCTGTAGAAAAGTTTAGTCGCTTATTGACACACAGGTATGGAGGGAAAACAACAAGTGAGTGTGATTCAGTTTAAATCCTTAACATCAAGAAAACTATTACAAACTATAACACTTATCAAATTGCTTAAAATATTGTATCCTTAAAATATTGTATCCTTATAAATGTATCCTTATAAATGTATATTAATACTAAAGACAGAGGAAAAATTCCCTTAAACAGGCCAATGGCTGATAACTGTAAGCAAAGAACGCATTTGTCTTAAACAATCCCACACTGAAAGCACATGTAACACTGGTGAGAGTAACAGTGATGAAAAAATAAAATAATATTCATCCTAGATTAATCCTCTCCTTCAAAAAGTCTAAGAGCTAGAGCTGCTCTGTTATGGCCAAAACCATAATCATCATTATCTTGGTCAATAGAGACCACAATTATTTAACAGAATTATTCGCGGACATTCAAAACTTTATGGATTTATTAAACTTTTTTTTTTTTTTTTTTAAATAAAAGGTACATTTTCTTGAACTTTAGCTTGAATTATATAACTGTAAAATAATAAGATAAATGCCACAACCTGGCTGAGAGTGAGTTCAGTGTTTATGAAAGAGGTGACCGTGCACTGGACAGTTTGATGAGTGCCCTAGATTGATTGAACGCAAAAAAAGGCCAGCGTTGCAAAAACATGAATTGCACGTCCCTAGTAAGGCCCGTTACAGTGTGAAATGTGAAGGTCTGCGACTCGCAGCTATAATCTGATGCGCTGACGAGCTGCTCACACTGCTGTGCTTTCCTAATCTGCTGCTTGCATCTCTGGATCCAAACCGTATGTGGAGTGGAGAGAGAAACACCCACACTCACACAAACTGCTCAGCTTTGACAGTTGTTTCCAAGCAAGGAAGGTATTGTACACAACATGTTCACTCTGACGCCACACACAATCTACCCTGTGCTCTTTTCTGATTGGCATGTCGTATAAAGTCTTAAATACCCGAATAACTGGATTTAAACGGACAGTGTGTACATGCCTTTTACAGTTCGGTCACGATTATGAAGGTTAACCTAAAGCCCTGCTTGCTCATGTAGAAGACAGATTATTTAACATGAAATGGATGATATGGAGAGCAACCTGACAAACTGTGCAATGTAAAACAGTAGGAAATGTGACATGTGCATGTCTGCAATAACATGTTGAGTCTCTTTCTATCTCGCTCCTCTATCACTGAACACACAGTTATAGCCGTCCCAGTAATCATTAAGAGGGCGTAATCAGCCTGCGCTTAGTACACAGAAGAATCAAACGGTACCTGTGCCTCTAGACAACTTTCTACCACAGCAAAAAGCTAATTGATCTGACTTAAATATCTATTTTATTTGTTTTATGTATTATGTTTTAGATGTCAGTCTTTATTACATTTTTGTCTCTGCCCCTTCAGGTATTACCCCCAAAAAGGTGTGTGTGTGTGTATATATATATATATATATATATATATATATATATATATATATATATATATATATATACACACACACACACACACACACACACACACACACACACTATGTATGCATGTACACTCACCTAAAGGATTATTAGGAACACAATACTAATACGGTGTTTGACCCCTTCTCGCCTTCAGAATGCCTTAATTCTACGTGGCATTGATTCAACAAGGTGCTAAAAGCATCCTATTGATAGGATAGCATCTTGCAGTTGATGGAGATTTGTGGGGTGCACATCCAGGGCACGAAGCTCCCGTTCCACCACATCCCAAAGATGCTCTGTTGGGTTGAGATCTGGTGACTGTGGGGGCCATTTTAGTACAGTGAACTCATTGTCATGTTCAAGAAACCACTTTGAAATGATTCGAGCTTTATGACATGGTGCATTATCCTGCTGGAAGTACCCATCAGAGGATGGGTACATGGTGGTCATAAAGGACATGGTCAGAAACAATGCTCAGGTAGGCCGTGGCATTTAAACGATGGCCAATTGGCACTAAGGGGCCTAAAGTGTGCCAAGAAAAGATCCCCTACATCATTACACCACCACCAGCAGCCTGCACAGTGGTAACAAGGCATGATGTTCTCATTCTGTTTACGCCAAATTCTGACTCTACCATTTGAATGTCTCAACAGAAATCGAGACTCATCAGACCAGGCAACATTTTTCCAGTTTTCAACTGTCCAATTTTGGTGAGCTCCTGCAAATTGTAGCCTCTTTTTCCTACAGTATTTGTAGTGGAGATGAGTGGTACCCGGAGGGGTCTTCTGCTGTTGTAGCCCATCCGCCTCAAGGTTGTGTATGTCGTGGCTTCACAAATGCTTTGCTGCATACCTCGGTTGTAACGAGTGGTTATTTCAGTCAAAGTTGCTCTTCTATCAGCTTGAATCAGTCGGCCCATTCTCCTCTGACCTCTAGCATCAACAAGGCATTTTCGCCCACAGGACTGCCGCATATTGGATGTTTTTCCCTTTTCACACCATTCTTTATAAACCATAGAAATGGTTGTGCGTGAAAATCCCAGCAGATTGTGAAATACTCAGACCGGCCCGTCTGGCACCAACAACCATGCCATGCTCAAAATTGCTTAAATCTCCTTTCTTTCCCATTCTGGCATTCAGTTTGGAGTTCAGGAGATTGTCTTGACCAGGACCACATCTCTAAATGCATTGAAGCAACTGCCATGTGATTGGTTGATTTGATAATTGCATTAATGAGAAATTGAACAGGTGTTCCTAATAATCCTTTAGGTGAGTGTATGTGTATGTACACTACCAGTCAAAAGTTTTGACACCTAATCCCTAGACCTAGTAGATTCTTATTTCTTGCTACACTGTAAAACAATGATAAAGACATCCAAAATATGCAAAAATCTCCTCTGAACAGTTGATGTGTCTCCTACTTATACTCTGTAAAGCCTTCAACGACTCCAATCTATAGCACCTCAGGTTAGTGATATTTTTGAGGCTGGTAACTCTAAATGAACTTTTCTTCTGCAGCAGAAGTAAGTTTTGGTCTTGCTTTCCTGGAATGGTCTTCATGAAAGCCAGTTTTATGGGTTTCTTGATGGGTTTTGGTAATTCACTTGACAATACCAAGAACTATTCCAGAATATTTTCCATGTTATTTCATGTTTAAAATGTTGAGTATTGCTCTAGAATATGAAGAATAAATACAACACACAAACACTGTACTGTGCAAAAGTCTTAGACACCATATTATTTGTAGTACAAATTGCATTATATATCTTTCACATGTTTGTATCATTGTTTTATTATTATTTATTCTGCAGACTGAATTATTATGTATGAAAATAGGAAGGAGCATGTGCAACAAAGTTATCAGAAGAACTCACGTTCTCCAGCGTGCTCAGTAAAACCAAACAGCTGTTTCACTTACAGTATTTTGCAAATCTCTTGGGCACAAACAAATAAGGTGCTTTTGAAAACTTTTGTACATAAAAGAAACTTCTATGAGCACTAAAGAGTAATAAAATAAATACTCAATATTTGGTGTGAAAACTCTTTGCTTCAGAATAATGGCCAGTTTTAGATTCAGAGGGATGCTAGGGAATATTCTTCAGATAACTTTGTCAGAGGTACCATCTGAAAACTGGTCTGTCATGTAATACGGTGCAGTTAAAATAATAAATGTTAATACATATATACACTGTGTGTGTGTACACATACACACATACATACACACACACACACAGTATGTATGTATGTATGTATGTATGTATGTATGTATGTATGTATGTATGTATGTATATACACTGTATATGTATGTATATGTGTATATACACATGCAAACACACACATGCACACACACACACACACACACACACACACTAGGAATTAATGTGTCCATGTACAGCCTCACGACCAGATGGAGAGCAAGTGCACATTATCTGATGAGTCATTCGCCCTCTCAGAAAGAGGGTGCGGAGGAAGCTTTGGCCACCAAGGGCTCTGAAATAAATCTGTGGTAAACTGACAACCTTAAACAATGACTCATATTACTTTAGAAAGCTCAGGATCTGAATGCAGTCAGTCTGCAGCCTTGATGTCCTTAAAATCCCAAAAAAATATCAGTAGCAAAAGCTAGAAACCAAAATTTGCTCTCATCACACATTTCTATAAAAAAACACAATCTGTTTTAACACGGGGAGGTGATGTATGTGCTAAAGCCCAAAATAACGCAGGGACAGCAAACACGTAGGAGGAGAGATTAAAAAAAAAGCCCATTCTGTGCTGATGATGTCATTGCTCTTTAATGTTTCCCTTCATAAAATATTGACACAATGAGCCTGCAATTATATTCTAGCAAACAGAAATAACCTGCAATTCAGAGACTGATAGACTCTACAGAGAAACCCTGCATCACATGATGATCGCAATTAACTGAACAATCGCATGCAGTATACTAAAAAGGGCTTGTGCTCCGAGTGAGCAAACGATAATACTGCGCTCAGGAGATTAAATGGCCACAAGCAGTGAAGAAAGGGTGCATGCTTCCTGTGGTTTTCTACAAAAGTCAGAATGAAATTTGCCATTAGGTTAACCACAAACAAAAACAAAAAGGCATACACTGTGGTCTAAACATCTGAAACTGCACTGACAATCTGGGATTTAAACGTTTTTTTGGTCTTATTTAAAACAGGAAATAAAGGGCTTATAAATGTTAAAATATTTAAAATAAAGAAAGTACATGTTCAACATCTTGAATATTTCATCTTTAAGACTGTAGTTCCTTATTTTTAAACTTTACAAATGAAGCATGGGCTCAGAGAAGACGCTGATGGATTTGATTGACAAATGGATAGTACATTGATCGGCCACAACATTACAAAGCAAAACATTATGCCCAGTATTGTGTAATATTCTCTTTTTGCCGCTTGGACAGCTTTGGGGGTGTGCTGTGGTGTCTGGCACCAGGTGGTTTGCAGTGGATCCTTTGGGTATTGCGGGGTAGGGCCTCCATGGACTGGACTTGCTTGTCTGGTGCATCCAACGATGCTCAATTAGATTGCATTCTGGGGAGTTTTGAGGCCGGGTTAATGTTATAGTCTTGTACAAATTCATATAGTCTGACTGCAAGCTGTCATTAGGGCTAAATGGGGGAGAACCAAATACTGAGAAATTCATTAATGTAAATATTTTTTTTTAATTCTCATTTCCCCACAAATTGTTGTTGTAATATAATCTGTAAGGAAAATTGTTGTACATTTTTAAAAAATGAAATTAGAAGTATTTTCACAAGTGCTCTCTGACCTCACGGTCAATAAACCATAAACACAGAATTGTGTTTGTGAAGTTCTGTATCTTGCTCTACCATCAAAGATGAGTCAAAGATGAGTAGAAGATAGTGGCAATCAAATGATATAGGGAAGGAAATGACCAAGAGATGAATGATGCAATTTAAACAAAAGGGAACCTACCAGAATGCTACTAGGGAAAAATAAACAAACAAAAAATTGAGATGAGGAATTCCAGTTATGCATCACAATTCATAACTGGGGGAAAAAAATCTTAAAATACTGTACATTTGCTTCTGAGGTGGTGAAAAGCTACAGTTCCTCTATAATCTTACAGGTTGTGCGTCAAACTATTATACATTGGCAGACAGGAAAGCACCACTATTGGTAAAAAAAAAAAATATTTGCTTAGCATGTTTAGAAATAACGAATATGGCGGATGTCGTGCCAGCAGGACATGGGCAACGGTGTCGTGCTAAAGATGAGTATTGTGGTAATACGAATAACCTAAACATGTTACTAGCAGCCAACAACAGATGCTGGAACACGTTAAACAACATTCCTAGCAGCTCAGATAAAACGAGGCAGAACTATTGCAATAAATGGCCTCCACTTAATTACTCATGTTCAATTCAGTTGTGCAGCTGCTGAATAAAGTATTCAAGATATACGACTCAACTTTTTTTAAAAAACAAGGTTCAAATTTTTTTTAAGTAACAAAATTTTAAAAAAGTAACCAAAAAAAAAAAAAAAAAAAACAGATTTTATATCAAATGAGGAGTTTATAAATATTGCAGTACATAAAGAATCGCAATACAAACTGAATCAGCAGCTAGGTATCGTGATATCGCATGGGGTCGTCCCTGGTGATTCCCATCTCTAATAAACACAGTAAATACTGGCTTACTTATGGGGGAAAAAAATTGTTCCCACATTAAAATAGCTGTCTGTCTGTGGGAATGTTCAGTTATAAGATGTTCACAAGCAATGACATCACCAAAAACTGACCTCCACGGTTCAGTAAATGTCAGCTATGCACATCAAAAGCAAATGTGCTGACAGTCAGAGAGACAAAACATAAACTAGTTATACAACTCTCAAAACAATTAGGAGGACACTGTACATACGAAGCAGATATTCAGTGTTTCCCACACAGAGTATACAAGCATACTGATGGCCACCCAAGTATATTTGCCCACCCTCTTTAAAAATCTGATCGGGAGAAAGTTGATATCAGAGATCGATTAACTAGTAGTGGACAGTTCCCTCTCAAACTACTACTACTGTACCTGGTCATTCTGCTAGTGGTGTACTGAGAGGCAGTACCACCTGCCACGTAAAATGCATCTTTTTTTTTTTTTACGCACCACGTAAAAAATACGAAGGGTGTACTGATGATCTTCAGAGAAACCGTTTCAAACAAGCTATTCTTTCAAAAACCCAAGGAGATTAACCCTTAAACTTCAAGCAGGATGAATCTGTGCTGGCAACAGTGAATGACAAACATAAAAAATAAATAAATAAATAAATAAAACTGTGTTGACAAGAAAGGATTCAGACATCAAACTCAGAATCTGGGTTTCGGATATGACATGTGGAACCAAAGTTATTATTCCTTTTAAAATGTGTACATTTTTACTACTACCAGAACATGGGAATGACATTGCAAAAATGTAACTTACAAAATGAGCATAATAATAATAGTATTAATAATAATAATATCTGAATCTGTGCTATTAATTTGCTTTGCCCATGTTACTTTTTTATTTTGCTCAATATGTTTATCACGTTCAAATGAAATAGAATTCTGTTTATCATATCGCCTAGGTTGTGCTGAGAAAAAGAATGTCACTCTATATTGCACAATACTGATTCATTAATTCATTGCTTCATTTATTTATCTAAGCATCATAATACAAAAAAAAATGGATAAAAATGGGTTTTAAGTCCTTTTTTTTTTTTAATTCATCTTACGCTTCACATATGGGAAAGATGCAGAGCACTTTTGTACTGGCAGGTAATACTGGCCCATTCGGCTGGCTACCACTGCAAGTTTATTTCAGACTTGTGTCTTCAATGATTTGAAAATTATTCATATTGCTTAGAGTTCAGTGGTCAAGATGAACTCGTGTTTCTCATGCACACAAACAAATCCAAGGCCAGATGATTGGTGCTGCTTGTACGACACACTGATTAGTCCTAGCCAGGGTCTGGGTAGTGTCTCTGAGAAATCCCTGAAGAAACCTAGAAAAAAGAATCTGCCTGTGCAGTGTCGCGGTTTCAGGCAGTCACGTACAGGAGATTATAAATTAAAGGTGTTTTGGTAAATGCAGGCAGCTAAGTGATCAACCTATCAAAGTTATCTCATGCTGCAACTAGGAAGTAAAAACCAAAAGATCACAAGTTTCAGAACTGCACAGTTTGGTTGCTTTAGTTTTAGAGGAAGAGACATACCAAAACAGAATGCTCGACAGATATCAACTAGTGCAGTTGAATAGAATATGATTCACTTTGTATAAAAGCACAAAAAAATTAATGTATTTGATAGATTAGAATAGATAGAGTACTTTATTAATCCTAATAGGAAACTGCACTGTTACCGCAGCCAGTTCACTAACATAATAATAATAATAATAATAATAATAATAATATTTTATCATCATCATCATCATTATATACTTCTTTGTAACGAGAGCAGGGAACAGGTGGAGGAAAATCTAAAAGAAGACCAAAGAGGAGATTTATGGATGCAGAGAGAGAGGACATGAAGTTAGTTGGTGTGAGAGAAGTAGATGCAGTAGATAGGGTTAGAGGGAAGCAGATGATTCACTGTGGCGACCCCCGAAAGGGAACAGCGGAAACTGCTTTGCAGAAGAATATGTACTATGTAAGCAAGCTCTGTATCTTTGAGGAAGAAAAAAAAAAATCAGGTGTTAAAACTCACTGCATGTGAGTGCTATTACACTCACTTTCCCAAAGGGGTGGCAATAATTTTCTACATTTTCCCAAGACTGCTGTGGATATTTTCATTGCTTAAATTAAATCAATTACACAAAAAAGTATTAATAGTTTTAATTAAATATTAAAAAGGCTTACCTGTACCACCTCGATGCCTCTTTTCCTAAACGAGAGAGAAAAAAACAGCAGACATTACAACACGATCCTTCGTATATTCCATCGAACTACAGTCTTTTATATTTAAAGTTATCTTTTCAAAACAAAGGTTAACACAAAAAACAAACATAAAATATAGCTGCATCTATATTTAACCCTCAATGCAGCCTTATAACAAGCTCTCTCAATTAAAAACACTCGTACAGAACTCCAAAAGAAAGCTATACAGCAACACCAGGAGCGCTCACATAGTACTGTTTTTAGGACCGCAGTTAAGACACTTTTTTTTTTCTCTTTTTTTAAATCCCCTTTAAAAGTGCATAGCGATTAATTCCACAAGTCGAGTTCCCTTTCCCAAGTGTCATTCATCAATAACAGCCCTTATGTCCTACATTCAATCTTGGAATATTTTTCACTGCTTGCTTTTTTAATATAAAGACAATTAATATCCAAATGTCTGTTACCTAGCAACACAACAGCAAATAAAAAGGATGTGGGGGGGGGAAACAAAAACACAAAACCACAGGCAAGCTGACTCGTGTGCCAGCCGCTACTGTGACGCATGAATCCTACGTGACTCTAATGTCATTTAGTGATCGTGAGATGAAGACAAACTGAAGTCACCTTTGCTGGTATTACTACACTGTGAACTTACGTAGCCCCAAACAAAGCGAGCTGTCAGTCATGTTTCAGCATTTCAACCTCATACTTTGAATTCTCTTTTTTTTTTTCTCTCTCCAAGTCACTGTAGCTTTTCAAACTGCTGTTCTTGCTGTAAATTAAAGATCAATGTTTTCTACCCTCTTACATGCAAGAGTCCACAGATGTCCCTTGATTTCACCCTGATTGAAAAGTGACATCCACAGTCCATTATGTTTGGCTCGTATGGGGCTGCAACAAATAATGGACTAAAATTGATGACCAAATTAGTTAGCAAAGAAGTGAATTGTGGGTTAGCTGGTGCCGGCAATAGCCTCATGACCAAACATCTACAAAGTGTGAGAGAGCATCTCATTCCAAATCCGACTGAAGAAGCTACTTGGAGGATTAGTCGACCTAACAAGAACAAAAGTCCAGCTGACATGCTGCAACTCCCAGATAATCTCTCCTGGATGACTGAGAATTTCAACTCGACCAAAAATAAAAACCCGCCAGCATCAGGTAAAACAGGAATGTCTCGTGGCAGGGGGTATGGTCAAGCGCACACCTGAGGAGAATGAAGCTAATTTGTGTCTGTGTGGTGCTGTGAGCTGACATTTTATTTTCAGGTCTCCTCGGAACATGCGCATGACCACACACACGCTGGTTTCTGACCCATGCTTTCCTCTTTATTTTCTAACTCGCACCAACATACAAACACAAATTAGCCACATCCTCCTCAGGTGTATGTTCTTTCCTAGTTACCCAGCCCCTGCAACCACAGATGACATCTCTTAATATTGTTTTTCTTAATATTTCAGATTCACTCCCATAACTGCCATCTTTAAACTTGAAGGAATTGTTCGGTGTCAGTACTGCTATTTTGCTTATGCTTGGAGTTAGATTCTGACATATAACACACATATAGAAAGAGAGTCAGAATCTAAATCTCCATTCCGCAAGCCGAGTTCATCACTATAATCAAACTTTATAATGTTTTTATCACTATAACCAAATAACCAGCAGACGCAACTTGAAAACAAGATAAGACAGTTTCTGAGTAACTGAGCGTACTTCTATGTATCCATTTGGTAGGCCCTTTTAATCCAACATGACGAGTGAAGCAAAAGACGGGGCATGAACAGAGCTGTGAGCAGTGAGCAGTTGAGGACTGCATCAGCTCAAGAGTCTAGTAGTGGCTCTCATGCAGAACCATAAACAAAGTTACTATTGCCCCAAAGGTCTTTATTTTTTTTATTTGCCATTGTTAGTTATTTTGCTTGTTGTTATAAGCTGCACTAATCTGTCCAACAGATATAACAATGATTATTTAACCCTGTATAAAAAATTGCCATCAAAATACCCAACATGCACATACTGTATAATATATTCCTTAATTAATGTTAACCCTCCAGACTTTTTTTATTTTTATAAAATCAGCGACTGCATTAGAGAGAAAGCACAACAAACAAACTGTGATTGCTTTTAGTCAACAGTACCATAAACACCATTTATTATAATCAGAAGATGATTTTTTTTTTTAACCAGTTATTTGCTTTGCCAACTCATATCCATCTGCTAACGGCAGAGCTGGCGACCGACAGTTAGATAATTAACAGGGATAAAAGTAGTTTTTAAGTATTTAAGTCCTTAGTATTTAGACAAAGGTGAGGGGAATAAACAATGGAGGTGGCAAACAGTCCTGTAAATCTCTCTTTCAATCTCCTAAATCTCTTAAATTTCTCTTTTAAATTTCCACTTATTCTGCTTTAGAATCTGAGCAATGTTACCTTCCAGGGTTAAATCCCAAATAGCATTAAAAGCAAGCAATTAAATCACTTATCTAATTGTTGTATAATTAAAATGAACATGGCAGCAGTGACTCAATCAAACATATCAAGAGCTGCACCACTGACATCTCAGAGACAACAATAATGTTTTTAAAGCTTTTTTATTCTCATTCAACAAGAACTGAACACGATAGTCTGTGCTTGATCTAGAGAGTCATTTCTACTGTGCTGTCAGTGGAGGCATTGTGCACGCAAACCACCAAAGCCTCCTTACCAATCTATCAAACATTCAGATAACACTGAGGTAAATGTTTAATGACACCTAACTGAATACTGAACATGATCAGCACTCATGAGGAACTCAATAATGTTTCAATGGTGCGGCTTTAAACTTTTAGTTTAGTTTTTAGTTTATATATATATATATATATATATATATATATATATATATATATATATATATATATATATATATATACACACACATACATATATATATATATACATACACACACATACATATATACACATACATATATACACATACATATATACGCACACACACCCACACACGCACACACAATACCAGTCAAAAGTTTTGGCATACCATCATTTTTTATTCTAAATAATTTTTATTTTAATTCTTTCTACATTGAAAAACAATGATGGAGACATTGGGTTGTGTCTGCTACTTCATAAAAGCCTTCATAAGGCTATAATCTGATGTGCTGTAAATTGTTGATTTTTTATAGGCTGGTAACTCTAAATGCAGCAGAATAAGTTTTGGTCTTGCTTTCCTGGGATGGTCTTAATGAGAGCCAGTTTCAACCAGGTGCTCTACTGTTATTGTTCTTGCAGGAGTTATTCCAGGAGAAGAATAGTTCATGTCTTAAAAGAACAACTGACTTATTGTTGTTATGATTACTTTTGATTAATTAATCGATCAATCAATCGCATAATTCCATGGGTTTGAAATCTCCAGTATTGTTCTAAAATGTAGAAATCACTAAACAAAAAAACTTTACAAGGCATGTCCACACTTTTGACTAGTACTGTACATATACAGTATACATATTTCAATAATGTTCTTAATATTTACATCTATAATGCATACTGTATGAAACAGAATACAATCATGTTTACTAACACAAACATCTGAGTTAAACAACTCCACAGAAGCTCACTGGTCCTGTGTTAATCTAACTATTGTTTGTATTTCAGTACGTCACTGGGGTAAAGTATTAGACAGAGCTAATTTAAGAAGACTGGGAGATCTCAAGTGACCTTTATTCCTTTATAGCATACATACATCTATTTGTCCATCCTGCTGTGCACACACTTTTACTGGCGGCATAGCTTTAAATGATTTCAGCGGGATTTCCCCACCATCAGCTGTCTGAGACAGGAGCGTAACACATATGCACCGAGCATTCAATATGTTTAAGGTTCAGTACATTTGGTGCTTTCCTAGTTGCCCTGGCTACAGTGAACCTGTCTAAAACAGCTACGGTTTTGTGTGTGTGTGTGTGTGTGTGTGTGTGTGTGTGTGTGTGTGTGCGCGCGCGCGCACGTGCGAGAGAGAGAGAGATTGCATTCATGGTCACTCCACCATAAATACTTTATTACTAACTTCATCAGATGCCCTTTTCACACAAAAGGTTTCGTCAGAGCTTAGGTATAAACAAAAACCGGTTTTAAACACAATGAAGTAGCCTTGAACATAAACAAATGACTCATAAATGATTTCCAAACTAAAAGAATACATTAAATATAGGAGTGGCAGAGCATACTTAAAAATAATAATTAATTTAATTATTAATTACATTTTTTTTTAAAGCACTCCCGTTATTGAGCGCAGCCTTGCTGTACATCACATGCAGTCCTGCACTCCCATGCATGGTCCAAGGTGAATGGTAGTATTTTCTGTTTTATATTAAATGTATTAATGACGTTGGGTATTTCCTTTTCTTTCTTTTTTTTTTTTTATTATAATAAAATTTTGGAAGCTCACCCTGTGCCTTCCTAACTAACATGTGAGGTGTAGCTTAGCTGACTACCTAGCCAAAATTATGACTTGTTCCTCACTCCCTGCCTATCCAAACCCTGTCTCCTCTATATCAGATACAATCAATACAGCAACAAGAAGTGAAAGTCAGGTACAGTCATCCCAGCCGGACTCATTCAGTATTCAGTGATCATTATCAGATAATGCTAGCAAACATTGCTAACTACATTTTGTCTACCCACACCTGGTTGCACTGGGAAAAGGATTACATTTTGGCTGCTTAAGATTTATGATTGTTTGAAACCCTGTCTAATGAACATAGAAACACATTTCACGGCGATGAGTTTGAGACTGATAGAACAAGAACACCATGAGAACTCCAAAACTACAAATTCAGCACTTGATAACTTTTGTCTGTGGGTCAAAGACTCATGGATATACAACTAAACACTGTAATCCAGGGTTGGACTAAAGCTCAACACACAGTGATCACATTGTTCTGATCTCTTCCCCTCTCTTTACACCACCCCTCTCTTTCCCGCACACTCTCCTTTTCTGTTTGACTTAATCAGAGGCAATGTCTGTTCTACACATTACATAACTATTCATTCAGCTGGAGACTGATACAGTGGGACACAGCTTGCAGCGTGACACAGAGTTAGTCTCACTCACACAAATGCCCAAATGTGGGTTACACAAGCTCTTTCTCTGGCACGCAAACATAGCCAGAACCTTTTGTTTATCCAACAGTTCTGTTTGCTCAGGTTTCAGTGGCCACAAAAAAGAAAGAAAGAAAAAAAAAAAAAAAAAAACCAGCACGCAGTACCTCAGCACAAAACACACTCTTCACCTGGCCTTTTTTGCTTACTCAGGTTTCCTCTGCTCTCATTCTCTAAATGCTGACTAAGACGGGTCTTCTATAGTGAACGAGCCAATCAACAGACATGACCATAGAATACACACCTACAGATACAATACATGATGATCACATGCAGTCTAGGAAGTTATCCTACAGCTACAAGACCTTCAAAAAATGTCATGAGGCTCCAGGATAGACCTGGATCCAGTCCACTGCATCACTGCTGCAACTCTGAAATTAAACAACCAGATATGTGTACTAAATTTTTGGGGGAAGTATAAATAATGTCAATTAATTTAATTATCTGTGTGTGTGTGTGTGTGTGTGTGTGTGTGTGTGTGTGTGTGTGTGTGTGTGTGTGTGTAAGTAATTACTACGTATGAAACGGTCATATATTCTAGATTCATTACAGAAAGTGAAGGCGATCAGCCTGTGGCATTAATGAAGACCAGGTTGCTTTGATAGCAGCCTGCAGCTTGTCTGTATTGTTGGGTTGGGTGTTTCTTCCTCTTGACAATACCACATAAATTCTCTATGGGACTCAGGTCAGGCGAGTTGGCTGGTCAATCAAGCACAGTGCTATCATGTCGAGTCCTATTGGGAAAAGGAAATCAGCATCTCTATAAAGCTGGTCAGCAGACAGACGCATGAAGTGTTCTAAAATCTCCTGATAGGTGGCTGCATTGACTTTGGACTTGATAGAACACAGTGGACCAGCACAAGCAAAATCCCTAAATCATCACTGACTATGAAAACTTCATGTTGGATTTTAACCAATTTGTAAAGCTGTGCTTGCTCCACTTTTGCTCCTGACTCTGTAACCTGAAAAAAGATGCCCAAACGAAGCAAAAATTTACTTTCATCTGAAAAGAGAACTTTGGACCACTGAGTAACACCCCAGTTCTTCTTCTCCAAAGCCTAGATAAGCAACATCCGACATTGCTATTTTAAATCAGATAATCAATGTTTTTAATGTTACAGCCAATCAGTGTACGTCACTGTATAATGCATACTATAATGCATACTTCATACTACATACTGCTAGCCTTAGTTACTAATATTAAACCTAGTCTTTCTTAAAAGAACATTGCTGAGTTGTATTACATGCACAGCCTATTTAAAATCCTCCTACACATTTTCAATTAATTTAAAGTTAACAGACTCTCAGAGACATTTCAAAAACTTCAGCTTGGGTTTTTTTTTTAAGTAGTTTATGAAAGATTTGAAGTCATGTTTTAAATCATTATCCTGTTGTAGAAATCTACCTCTTTTCAGATTCATTTTTTATGGCTGTGTTTTTTCAAAACTGCACAAGGTTATAGGTCTTTCTTCAGGTTAATGCTCAAAGCTTCCAACAGAGTACTCTGAAAGCACACCAGCACATAACTATAGCATCTTTTTGAACTGCTGTAGACGCCCATGGTTTGCTAGTGCCCCTACAATTGTTGGGAAAGTGCACCCTTCCCTTCTGAGGGCATGGACATTCTGCTCCTTAGATTCCTGGCTACAGAAGATGATCAGCCGTTCACCAGTCCTAACCGATCCCGTCGAATGAAACAATGTTATTCAACAGACAAGACCTGCAGCTGATAAGAAATGCCACTGGATCTGATGACTACTCTAACAGCACACTCCATGTGAACTGCCTTAAGGAAGACAAATTACATAATCAAACCTCTAAAATGGTTCACTGTATCATTTGTCTGTTGTTGATTTGGTTGTGTAATGCCCCTTTTATTACACCAGATGAGACATATTAAGGCATGTCATTAACAACTACATTGCATGATGTGGAACCATCTTTCAACTTCTCTTCCTGTTACTTATAATTAAGCTTCTGCCACTCATTTGTCCATTATGGTAATAATGAACACTGACATTTATTTGCCACTTTAGAAGGTAAAACTTAAATAGCCTGTAGACCTGATGGAAATCTGTAACACACGAGTTAGCTTTTATGATATTGTCTTCACATGCTCATTGGTTATAGATTCTGAATTGTGTGATAACGTTTGTACCTATTCTGTCTCTACTAAACGTACTAAAGATTTCTCTACTTTTGCTGCCCTTTAAGAGTGAAAATAATAGTCAACAAGTTGGCTGCTACAAATTGGGCAGATGTATATTAAGTTCCTGTTTGTCATTACAACTAACAAGCATGTTCAGAGTAACTTAGAAGGTAACACTTATTGACTATGAATACAGTATGCTATAGACGAAGCACTAAATGTATACATCAAATATACATTTGGCTATTCTTATTGAATAGATATGATTTATATACATTTCATTAACACTTTATCCTGTATACAGGGTCGCAGGTGGGGTACACCCTGGATTGGGAGCCAATTCATTGCAGGGCACACATATGTGCGCACACACACTATGAGCAATATGAAAACACACGTTAGTTTTTTCATTTACATGTCTTTGGACTGCGGGAGGAAACTGAAGTACCTGGAGGAAACACACCAAGCACACAGAGAACATGCAAACTCCTCACAGACCCAAGGTGGGAATCAAACCCACAACCCTGGTGGAGCAAAGCCACAGTGCTAACCACTCTGCCTCCGCCCACATAATAATAATAATAATAATTTGTTTGTTTTGATAGGTGCTTTTCAGAAACCGGACCGATTTATGAAAATATATGTGAAGTGCATTAGAAATATATATACACGTGGAAAAAACTGTTGGTACCCTTTGGTCAATGAAAGAAAAACTCACAATGGTCACATAAATAACTTTAATCTGACAAAAGTAATAATTTAAAAAAATTCTATGAATGTTAACCAATGAAAGTCAGACATTGCTTTTCAACCATGCTTCAAAAGAATTATTTTAAAAAATAAACTCATGGAACAGGCCTGGACAAAAATGATGGTACCCCTAAAAAATACTGAAAATAATGTGACCAAAGGGACATGTTAATTCAAGGTGTGTCCACTAATTAGCATCACAGGTGTCTACAATCTTGTAATCAGTCAGTGGGTCTATATATAGGGCTCCAGGTAGTCACTGTGTTGTTTGGTGACATGGTATGTACCACACTCAACATGGACCAGAGGAAGCGAAGGAAAGAGTTGTCTCAGGAGATTCGAAAGAAAATTATAGACAAGCATGTTAAAGGTAAAGGCTATAAGACCATTTCAAAGCAGCTAGATGTTCCTGTGACTACAGTTGCACATATTATTCAGAAATTTAAGATCCATGGGACTGTAGCCAACCTCCCTGGATGTGGCCGCAGGAGGAAAATTGATGACAAATCAAAGAGAAGGATAATCCGAATGGTAACAAAAGAGGCCAGAAAGACTTCTAAAGAGATCCAAGGTGAACTTCATACTCAAGGAACATCAGTATCAGATCGGACCACCCGTCGTTGTTTGAGCCACATGGACTACATGGGAGACGACCAAGGAGGACACCACTGTTGAAAACAAATCATAAAAAAGCCAGACTGGAATATGCCAAACTACATGTTGACAAGCCACAAAGCTTCTGGGAGAATGTTCTATGGACAAATGAGACGAAAAATGGAACTTTTTGCCAATCAGCTCTATGTTCACAGACGGAAAAATGAAGCATATCATGAAAAGAACACTGTCCCTACTGTGAAACATGGAGGAGGCTCTGTTATGTTCTGGGGCTGCTTTGCTGCATCTGGCACAGGGTGTCTTGAATATGTGCAGGGTACAATGAAATCTCAAGACTATCAAGGGATTCTAGAGAGAAATGTGCTGGCCAGTGTCAGAAAGCTGGGTCTCAGTCGCAGGTCATGGATCTTGCAACAGGACAATGACCCAAAACACACAGCTAAAAACGCCCAAGAATGGCTAAGAGGAAAACATTGGACTATTCTAAAGTGGCCTTCTATGAGCCCTGACCTCAATCCTATTGAGCATCTTTGGAAGGAGCTGAAACATGCTGTCTGGAAAAGGTACCCTTCAAACCGGAGACAACTGGAGCAGCTTGCTCATGAGGAGTGGGCCAAAATACCTGCAGAGAGGTGCAGAAGTCTCATTGACAGTTACAGGAATCGTTTGATTGCAGTGATTGCCTCAAAAGGTTGTGCAACAAACTATTAAGTTAGGGGTACCATCATTTTTGTCCAGGCCTGTTCCATGAGTTCATTTTTTAAAACAATTCCGTTGAAGCATGGTTGAAAAGCAATGTCTGACTTTCATTGGTTAACATTCATAGAATTCTTATTTATTATTACTTTTGTCAGATTAAAGTTATTTCTGTGACCATTGTGAGTTTTTCTTTCATTGACCGAAGGGTACCAACAATTTTGTCCACGTGTGTGTATATCACATGATCAGAAATAGCTTTCATACTGCTGTTCTATCTGCTCTTACATCTCTTCTTTATAGAGTTTCTTATTGTTTGCATGCGTCTCTTTATTTTCAACTCAGGTCAGCCATGTTTCTTCCCCAATTATGATAAGCTCTAGTCACGTGACTAAGAGAAACCTCACCATATTAGAACGCCTTCCAGGATTTTAGATGAATGATCATATTTTGAGGGGATTAGTTATGTTATAAATTTTAACAAAAATTATATTTAAACATCGGCCATTAAAACTCTGTTATTCCTGGTACAATATACAAGCAGTACATGGAGAAGGACAACCCGTGGAGCTCAGACACAGCAACAAGTTAACGGGTTCTAACTGAATGTGCGCGCGCATGGCAGTAACAGGTTTGAATATGCTCACCTGCACATGTCTGCGAAAGCCAGAAAATTCAGCTTCTTCATCTTCTTCTCGCTGAGCCAGTAGCCCACGCGTTTACCCCGCAAAAACGTCTGCATGGCTCTCGGTCCAGATGTGTCTGTGACTCCGTGTTACAGCAAACCTTTAAGTTAGACACAACCCTGATAAGACAAGACAAGACGAGGCAAGAGATATCTGGTTAGCTAGCAGTATCAGTTTATGTGCAAGTTCACAGATGTAAAGCTACATTGTGTTAGCAGTTATTTCATTTAATAACGGTTCCAAGGCTACAAGACTCCCTAGTCAGTGTCGAGGAAAGTGATGCTGCTCATGTTAAAATGCTAACCCTTAACTACCCGTCAACGAAACTGTTCATATAAAAGCGCTAGGTAAGTCACATTACACACCCTCGTTCTCTCTCCTTTCCACTGTTAGGTAAAATTTCTTAAATGTCAGCTGGCTAACTTGTTTTTTTCTTGTAGGTTTTAATTGGAGAAAGCAATAGCGTAGCTAGCTAGCACCGACATGACGCGTCGCTTAGTTTATCCTGCAGACGTTAAACTCCTAATGATGTGACGTCAGCCCGCTTTAGAAACACAACACTTCGCTCCGGTGCACAGGTTGTATTTAAACACCGCTGGCCCTCATTTGCGATGGAAATCAGCAAAACTTGTACAGTTAACGTTACCTACCGAGCTAGCTAGCGAGGACATCTCCCATTCCGTCGGATAAAGCAGACGGGTTAAAGCTAGCTCGAAGGCTGTCTGTGATTGTCCATTATCTCTCCAGGGGAAGGTCGTGGTCAGGCGTGCACAGACAAAATACGAAATGAAATATGAAGTCCAATCGCGCTAAAATTGCGAAGTGAACCCCTGGGCTGATCACACCCTCGTGACGTAAGGCCGGCCTCATTTACAGAGCGAGAGCGTGTGTGTGTGAGAGAGAGACCTCTGCTGGTCAATGCAGGAACTTTTGTGTTTTTGCTTTGTACTTCTGTGCGTTTCCTCTCGGGAGCGCAATTGTACTAACCTGCTTTTCTTGTTGTTTAATCGTTATAATTTACATTCGTAATACCTTAATTTACAATACAATCCCGTATGTTTAATCAAATCTTGAAAACTGCCACAAACCTTTTGAAACATTCCTACATATTAATTATTAACATTTAAAAAAGATTAACAAAGATTGCCTATAAAACGTTTGTTCAAAGGCAATCCCTAAAAAATCATTTTATCTTTAACTCTGTGGTTATTGTCACTGTGGGCCCACACCTGTCCAGTTCCGGGGTTCGAGTCCTGCCTCTAATCTGTGTGCTTGGAGTTTGCATGTTCTCCCCGTGTTTGGTGGGTTTCCTCCGAGTACTCTGGTTTCTCCCACAGTCCAAAGACATGCAAGTTCATCTAATTGGCGTTCCCAAATTGCTCGGAGAGTGTACGCGTGTGTGTGTGTGTGTGTGTGTGTGTGCGCGCATGCCCTGTGATGGATTGGCACCCTGTCCACGATATACCCTGCTTAGGCCCTAAGTCTCATGGGAAAGGCTCCAAGTCCCCACGACCCTGTAAACACGATAAGCAGTATAGAAGATGAGTCCATGAAAAAAAAATCTATGGTTCTCATTATCTCACTCACTCATTCTCTATACCACCTATCCTATTCAGGGTCACAGAAAGCTTGGAACCTGTCCCAAAGAACTTGGGGCACGAGGCAGGGTACACTGGATGAAATGCCAATCCAATGCAGCGCATATAAGCAAACACTCGCACACTACAGGCAATTTGACAGTACCAATTACCCCACTCTGCATGTCTTTGGACAGTGTGGGAGAACATGCAAACTCCATGAACACAGGTGTGAATCGACAGTGCTAACCACTACACCACGTGTCACAACTACTGTACATTTACATGCTTCTATTATATGACCTGTGTATAGCAACTATGGATAATTCAGTTGAAACCATACAGTCCTCTATGAAAGTGCTGAAATAGCAAGGCAAATTATATAGATTGAAGATTTATGGGTTTGTGGTCAGGTGACCAAATATTTAGCTGAGAAAAGTATAGGAACAATTAAATGTTAAAGTCACCAACACTTTGTAATTGATGCACGTTTCTCATTTGTAATAAGTGTACCAAGCCAGCAACTTACTGACATCACCAAACAGTTGCATTCATCTTTTTTTGATTCATAACTTACATTTTAAAATGAAATACTGAGAGTACTAGTCATATTAGCCAGCAGACAGATGTTTATTGTGGATTTGTTTGTACATCTGACTTTTCACTGAAGCTCAGAAGATACACTGTTGCAAAAGGTAAAAAAATACTAATGCACAAGACAATAAGTTCAAGAAACATACTGTACAACATAAAAATATATACTTTTCATAATTTTTGGAACAATCTGTACAACTGTTTAAAAAGTATTTACAGACACTTAATGCATTTTCAGGAAGAGAATTTACAATGGATGAAGTAAAAAAAAAAGAAAAGAAGAAAAAAAAAAAAAGGAAGTGCTTTTGACCACTTTTCACCAGGCCTGATGATCATAGCCTGGGCTCAGTCTATCCTGTGTGCATGTCGCTGCTCAGCGTCGTGCAGCAGGACTTGCCAAAAGGCTCAGAATAGATGAAAGGCAATGCAGTTTCTCCTTAACCAACTCAGGTAACTTCTCATTCTCCTTATATCTAGTAGTGGGGGGGAGGGGCAAGGTCAGGAATAAGAATTCTATTATTATACAGTATTTTTAAAAAATCACTTTCATTGCACATTGTGTTTTTAATTGCACAGAAGTGCTTTACCGGGTGATGTGTCCTTCTGGAGAGGTGAACGTGATGCAGGAGACTCCTGCCTGTACCACAAGCTGGGACCCATCATTAAACTGAACCCATACTTCTCCACTTGTTAGCTAAAATCAAATACATGTAAACACATGTTAACCTGATTAAGAATTAATAGCTTTTACATATGAAGTAATTTTTTCAAAAAATGAAAGTTTTTTCCCTGTAGCATCCATGGCATTTTTTATTTCTATTACTTCATTTTGTAGAAACATTGCAAGAGCAATAAATATTGTACCTGAGAGGCCCAGCCGATGTTGGGTACAAAGATGGACTTGAGTACTTTTCCAGCACTGATGCTGCAGCCATCTTTGGCTGACTGCGGTGAGTTGCCTTTAGCCAAACTGGCTGTCGTGAAATCTGACCCACTGTAGGAAATCATCTGGTTATATAAGGGGGAAAAAAGGGGGAGAAATATGAAAACCTGGCATTTGTAACGTACACACAAGTGCATTATAAACATGCAACAAATGTATGTCTTACAGAAGGGGTGATGTGGGGTTGGTGAGGTGGACTGAGGCACACCTGAGCAACCTCAACAGGTGCTGTGGGAGCTCGTTCAGAGGCAGGCTGGGCCACAGAGCAGGAGGAGGCTGGGTTAGTAGGCCTCCTGAAAAAAAAACACAATATATGCAAGAGTAAGGCTGAGACACTGTAGTACAGTGGTCCTGCTAGACAGTATAAACAAATGAGGAGAGAAGTCACTATCTTGATGCATGTCAAGCATTGAGTACTGAAAATGTCACTCTTAGGATTTATATACAGTAGATTAGAAGAGCACCTGACCTGCCAATAGTTATAGGGAAGAATGGTGTGGCTCCAGCACTACGCTGCTCCTCAGCAATGATGGCAGCCTCCAGAGACAGGCACATTCTGTGCCCCTGACACAACGACAAACATAACAAATTTACTATTATTAGATAATAATAATTAATAATTTACTATTATTACATATTAGATAATATATTTAATAAATGATGTTCACCTGAATGCAAACAATAGTATTAGCACATTGTAGAACTTCATTGTCACACTTATAATATTTAATGACTAAATCTGATAAGGTTAAATACAAAGCAAAACAGTACCTCATCTGTGAGCTCCATGTAGCGTCTGCAATCAGCACTTACGCCACTTAAACCTACATCCCCTTTCACTGTGTATGACTTGCCACTTTTCTCCACCACTCGCACCTGATCGCTGGTCCTGTGGGTTTTTGCACCTAAATCAGGAGATAACATAATAAGAACAGGTTGGATATGGAGTCTCTTGACAATAAAAATAAACCTGTCCAACTTGTCCTCTATAATAAGACAAACACATTGGCCAGGTCATACTGATTATGTTTCGCAAAGCTCTCATGACATTTAAGAAGTTTTTTTTTTAGAATATACATGTATAATAAACAAGTAAAATTTTTACGTGTCTTTCAAATGAGCAGTACTCACCATCGTAGAAGCACATTTCCAGGTCTGCATTGGGAGAGTTTTCCATTAACATGCACTTGGCAAACTTGGTGTACAAGGTTACTTTTGGAGTCTTAGATTTCACCAACTGAACGAACTTAGAGGCATACTGATACTTTTTCCAGTATTTCTCTAAATGATAAAACAGTACATACATGAAAAATAAATTAATTGTACATGAGAGTATAAATGCAGAATAAATTAACTTTATTAAAAAAAAAAAAAAAACTGTAGTTAAATTCAGAATCCTTTAAAATAGTACCTGGCAAATCTTCATGGCTGCATATAAAAATGTCTTCTGGGGGAGAAGGCGGATGATCCAGCACAGGGAAACCCTTCCCTTCATTGGGCTGGTACACAGTCACCTGTCCAGGCAGACAAATAATCCACAATAAGTCTCTGAGTACTATTTAATATCTTCATTTTTGCAAATGTGAGCAAATAAATAAATATATGAGTGATTTCTTTACCATAGAGCCATCAGTGGATATCCTCAGCACTTCCTTCACTCTCTCCTGAGCTCCTTGGCCTTTTAGAAGCTCCACACACACCTCTCCTGTATCTAGGATACTGACCTATAGAACAAAACATATTGGAATATTATGTACTTGCAAACCCAAAAATCATTTACAGTAGCAGATTGCATAAATGTCATCCATGCTGGTTGAAATCACACAAAACTAAACATTCACACTAAACATTCCTAAAGATCTGTTAATAGTCATAAAGTAACAAAACTCACCACTGCATTTTTAGTCTTTTGTCGAATAGGCTTCAGTCTGGATGCACAGAGAGGGGGAAAGCCAGGACTCTTCTTCACCTTTTGCTCATTAGCTTTGCTCCTGGATAAAGGAGCAGTTTGGACATCTGCACAGCCCTGAGGTGTTGGGAAGTGGCTCACCTCGAATCTATCCTCCCTACATGGACCAGGGTCACTGTGCGAAGAGGATTGGTGGTATAGCGGAGGAGGAAGGCCAGTCGGTGCCCTCACTGTTGGCCGATCACCACAGGAAGGCAGAACTCCAGCTGGCTCTCGCCCAGAATGAAAACTACCACTGCTGCTGTAAGTGCTGACATCTGCTGGTCTTTTGAAAGATCCTTAAAGTATATTTTTAAAAAGTTTTTAAAAAAGTAAATAATAATTAATTACAAATAATATTTCTACTGTGTTGCTTAAAGTTATTTGAAATTTGTACTTAGATGAACAATCCATTTCCATTTATATGGGATGTTTGATAAGAAAAAAAAAATCTCCCATCAAACAAATAAAATACCTTCAGTGCTAAACCATGGCTGTGTGCTAGATTCCACGGTCTGTAATCTGATAGGATGCACTGAAGCAGAAAAGGAAGACCCAGAGCTGTAGGAGGAAAATAGCTCATTTTAATTAACAAACGACAAATGGCGAACATTTAATAAAGAGGGGATTAAACATCAATACCGACTAAACTCTTGAACTAGTCACTAACCTAGCAGGTTGCTTGATGGGTGGAGAGGGTAGACGTCCACACTCAGGATAGCCACTGCCATGGTCCTGAGAGCTGGAGGTTGATGGGAAAATGCGCCCAGTTCCTGGAAGTACTTCCTCTGAGTGGCATCGCTCCAATTCCACCTCCTGCCTGGCATGGCTATAACCAGCACCAGAGCGATCAGAGGAGTGAGCCCGTCTCAGGTAGCGAGAATGAGGCCTTCCACTGACAGGATCTACGGGAACTCTCACACTACCTTGTGCATGTGGCTGCCAGTCCTGCTCTCCCTTAAAACTGGAGCTGTTGGACTGCTGAGAATGGCTGGGTAGTGGCACCATGCGGTTAGGCAAGGCCTGCCCAATCACCTGTCTGGTTTTCCTGTGGAGCCGACTGCTGCTGCTATTGCTGGTAGCATTGGATGCAGTTGATATTGTGGCTATGCCGCTATCCATGGAGCCTCCATCACTACCCCCAGAGTCTTTGCTTGCAGTGGATCCACTCAGAGTCATGAAAGGGTGGTCTAGCACTGCCGACAGGCTGGGTCTCAGAGCAGGATTCTTCTGCAGCAGCAGCCGAATAAGATCCTGAGCTTCAGCTGACACATGACTGGGCATCTGGTACTCCCCTAAAACCACTTTGTTGAGGGTGTGTTTGACAGTGTCTGTGTCAAAAGGGGGCCTGCCCGTCAGAAACGCATAGAACATACAGCCCAGAGACCAGACGTCTGACTCCAGGCCATGCGCGCTCCTGGTGGCCACCTCAGGAGAGATGTAGTTGGGAGTGCCACACATTGTGAAATGCTTCTCACTAGGCAGTTTGAGCTGCGTGGCCAAGCCAAAGTCAGCTATCTTAATGTTCATGCTGCTGGTGAGGAGCAGGTTAGACAGGGTCAGGTCTCTGTGCATAATGCCATGAGTGTGCAGATACAACATGCCCTTCACAATCTGGTGCATGAACTGTCTCACTGTTGAAGAAGATGATTTTTTCAGAAAAATAACATAGATGTTAATTATTCCCAAACTAGCTTAATGCCTTAAAAGCAATTTCCATCAGACAGTTAAGCTTTCTACCCATTCCCAGTTGAAACAAAATTAACCATCACCTTCTTCTTCTGTGAAAGGCTTCCTCCTGTCTTTCAGATAACGGCTCATTTCTCCGTTATGGCACATCTCTAGGACCAGGTACACATAATTGCTGTCCTCAAAGTAATTGTACAGCTTCAACAAAGAAAAACAAAAGGAGGCGGAGTGAACAGATGCTTAACAGAAATGCACAAACTAGCAAGCAAACCTTTATCTTTTCACTACAGTAACACCATATTAATATGTTTACCATTAAAGACTATTTCACGAAATTATTTTTGCAAAAGTATTTAATATCTTTAAAAATGTATAATCAAATAATGACAGGTAAACCACTGCTCATTAGTTTGACACAACACTAACAAGTCCCAAAGGAGGAACTGTAACTCACCTCCAGAATTGACGGGTGTTTTAACCGACACTGGATCTCCACCTCATTAATGACACGTTGCACCATGCCAGCTTTGTGCATGGCCTTCTTATCAATCTGCGGTAACAGAGACACAAAGCACAATTACACAGGGCATATGCCGTCCGTAACCGCCCAGCTGCCCCAACAAAATCACTCATAAAGGAAAAGCAAAGGAGACAGTCTTACCATTTTAATCGCTACTTCCAGGCCCGTGTTGACGGATTTGGCTCTGTAGACGCAGGCAAAGGAGCCCTTACCGAGCAAGGTGAGAACCTTGAAGTCCTGAAAACCAAAGGCAGATATGAATTAGACTCAGATATGATTGTGTTCATGAAGGGTTAATAACACAGAAATTCTTTTCTTTTCAGAAAAACAAGTCCAAAGCCGTTATCATCACTACCTCAATGTTAAGATCTTCGCATGATGTGAGGATTTTATCATTTAACGATACTGCACATCTTTCACTGTTAGTTAAATCTTGCATCAAAGACCGAATCGCGTCGAACATCTTTTCTAAAATGGAACAGGATTTAATTCTGTGCCGCAAAAGATTTCCGATGTGATCCGTGTTGAGATCCCTCCGTGTGTGTGTGTCCTGCTCGTGTTGCGTCCCTGGTTACCTGCACCTGACAATGACATTTACTAAACGGACATCTGAGTGATCCCGGCTCTGTTCCCGCTACCGTACGTCTCCTAGCAACAGAACAAGTCCCAATTCTCCAAACATAAACCGTCACCATAAACACAGGTGGTTAAATCCTCAAGTGAGATGTTTACTGATTTCACCCTGCACGCGCTTCCACTCAGCCTCGCCTCCTGTCAATCATCTTTAAACTGCTCGTTTGCTAGACCACTGACTGTTCTCTCTAACCTGCTCGACTGCTATATTCTGGCAACACTAACTACACATTAAAACATTTAATTGACTAACATAACCGATTTTAAATATATGCATATCTAAGGATAGTGAGATAATTATAATAGTATTTTTGGTTAGCTAATAAACTAGCCTAGCTAAAGTGGCCGCGCAACTCCATACAACTTACCTCGATTTTATCACCGATAGAGACGCTCATTTTCACTTCATTAGGTTCCTCCACTCGATAAAATTCCTTAAATACGATAATAAAAATCCTTTTTTTATTTCCTGGAGCATGGATCTGCGTCGCTTGCAACGTTTAAAATACATGAAAAGAGTGTACTTTTGGTCCGCTCCAAAATATTTTCCTTTCCTCCATTTTGAAAAGTCCGCCCGTTAGAATCGTGATGACGTAGCGCGCCGTCATGGGGCGGGGCAACACGCCCTCACGCGCGTCCTTCAGGTCGTAGTAATAAAAGTCCGTCCATATTTTAAAAAACAAAACACGCTACAAAAATGACTTTTTTAAATTACGCTCTAATCCTTCACAAATAAAGCTAAAAAATAAATTCAAAACGATTAAACGTATTTAATATTAATATTTAATAATAATTTTATAATAGTTTAATATTTGCATGTCCACTGTACTTAAGTTTAAGTTCCAGTAGTTGCTATTGACTAGAAGTACTTTCTGTTATATTCCTTTGTATGGTTTTATTGAACTGTATATTGCCATTTTGTTTTTCTTCAGATAATAAAATAAAATAAATTAAGGTAATAAAAGGGTATTTTTTTATTTGCCCCAGTGCTAAATTGTGGTTCAGCAACATTTACAGAGACACTGTGAATGAAAAAAAAAAAAGAACTGTGGTTAAGCACTTCTGGTTTCAAATATCCTCTCACTCTTTTAATGCACTCTTTTTTTGTTTTTTATCTCGCTCCATTACATACCTCTCTGAATAACACTGAATCTGACTGTCAAGTTGCTGTAGCTAATACAGCCCAGGGCAATTTTGGTTTTGCTGTTATTAAAAAAATATATATATATAGTCTACACACAATCACGTTTTTAATGTTGTTTTCAGTTGTTTCTGTGACCAAACGTCATTCCCATATTTCATTAGTGGTAAAGTTTGCATGTTGTATAAGTAATAATAACTTTCATTCTAACTGACATATCCAAAAACCCAAATGTTTGATGCCTGAAGCCTTACTGTCAAGACACACCGGCAAGGCTTTCATATAAGCACACATTTTTTTAAATCATTGACCTATGCTGTGTTGCCAGATATGAAATTGTGTCGCTTGAGTTTTAAGGGTTATAAAGCATTATTGTAAAAATAGTTTTTAATACAACCCTCATTCTGTAACTATATAAACACATCTTTTCAGATCGATTAACATAAAACAACATATCGACAGAGATGAATCTTACCTGAGACTAATTATAAAGAATGTAGAGTTGAATTTAGGTTTTAATACAATGAATTCTTACGCATTTACACAGACGTTACATTTCCAAAAAAGAGTTCTATCTTGAAATATATTCACCTTTTCACATATTTGATTTAAAAATATATCTAATTGTAAAGTTTGACATTGGACACAAATATGCTATGTATTTGTTTGTTTGTTTGTTTTTTTGTCACCTTTTTGTCTTGCTGCTTAAATTATTTGATATAATTATTACTGAAAATCCTTTATACAGTATATTGAATGTTATACTGTTATTTGGCCAATTGCCTTACTCCTGAGCTGATCTTCATTCAAATTCTTAACACACAAATATTCAGTTTAAGACCTCTAATGCTGTAAACTGTAAATACAAAAACTTTCTTGTGTGACTTTTAAAAACCATAAAATATTGCATTTGCCTCCAGGGCTGATGTTTCAAATCTCACCTCCACACTGTGCATGGAGTCACATGTTCTTCCTATGCTTTGTGGGTTTCCCTCCAGATACTCTGGTTTCCTTCCACTGCATTTACAAAATGCATGGGTGCACTTATGCCCTGAGATGCGTTGGCACCCATCTAGGGTGTACCCTGCATTGTGCTAAGATTTCCCTGGGATATGTTCCAGGTCCACCATGATCCTAAGCATAAGCAGTCTGGATAATGGATGGATAGACGTTCTCCATAGATATACTGTATGACAACAGGAACGTTGGAGCATGAGGAAATATTTTAAAACATTGGTTTTCAACAAGTTTTTTTTTTATCCTGTGTGTTCAGTATCTTTCAAGATGATAAAATTACTATTCATAATCATTCATTTAAACCCTATATTTTGATCATCATTAAATCTGGGCAAGATTATACAAACTATTTCTCAGCAATTATGCCCTTTGATTACTGCTGTCTGAATGATGATACAAACTGACCATGTGACACTTAAAATGGCAAATCTTGACTCATATTCTACACAGAGCTCTATCAGTAAACCTCCTTTCAATTTTTCCAAGGTGTCTGAAGGGTTCAATTTAAATATAGAACACACCACTACAAACACCAACAGACCTTGGTCATAAAGACGATTTTATTAGATTCCACCGCCAAATCTTAGGACTCGATATCGGGAAATGGATGAGTAAAGTGAATAAAGCGCTCTTTATATTCTACGTCTATATAATAACTTGGAACTGGAAGCATTGCCATTTCATGACTGGGAATCCTATATATCCTTATATTGATTGTTAAATTAAGATGACTAGTATATAGACAGCACACCTTTGAACTCAATATAGAAATATATACTCTCATGTTTATATTTTATATATATATATATATATATATATATATATATATATATATATATATATATATATATTTGTGCATGTTTATTCAATCTTAAAAATGATCAAGTAGCACTTTACATGTTTCACAAACATGTTACTGTGCAATAAAAATGACCTCTTTGACATAATCAGCACTTAGGATTGATTAGAATCCAGCTATTGCATTGTCTTAATTAATTTTTTTTGTTGTTCAAAGTGGCAGCATTGTTTGATTGTTAAGCTACAACTAATCTGACTGAGTCTATTGAATGGACGTCTCACACTTGACCTACTGTTATACATAGCTGTAACATCCAAAAGATGAACTGAATCCAAAATGAAATAAATACAACAGAAAACCAAACCGAAAATTAGACTTTCACAAGCAGAGGTGCAAACTACAACCAGCGGACTTGTGGACAGAGAGAGACTTGTGCTGGCTACAGGTTAGGAGTCAGCTGCACGGGTCTGATGGAGTCTTCTTTGAGAATGAGAGCAAGGCTGGATAAGCAGTTCAGTTCACTTCCATCTCTCCATGGTTCTTAGACTGCTGGTTGCTCTTGCCATCACCACCCTGTCCTGCTGCAGGACCATTGTGAGCGCTGTTATCCTCTGATGACTCCTCAACTTTGGGTATGGGACGGTTCACCACAGGACTGCAAATTTCCTCCAACTCCTACAGATAAAGAAGACATACACCGTACTCTTGTTTATGACTATACTTGTTCACAGGATCCAGTTTTGCTTGTGACACCCCCCCCCCCCCCCACACACACACACACACACTATTGATAATGTCACTAACCTGAAACTTCTGTATGATCTCTGCTACTTTCACTGCAGGATCCTGAGCGACGCTGAGTTTGCTCTGAGCAAGCATCTTGTTATTCATCCAGCTCATTACCTCAGTCACACTCTTCTCCACGGTGATCATCTCCTCAGCGTTCAAGTGCTGATAACGTTCATCCTACCAGTCAAAACATACTCCACTGTCAAACACCCATACAGACATTGTTTAAAGCTAATGCAGAATTGTTTCAGTGAAATCTCTAAATAATCTCCAAATGTTTCTTTCATCCATCGATCTTTAATCACAAAACTTCAGTACCTCATATGTAGTTGCTTGTTGTCTAAATACAATTAACTAATAATAAAAGGTTCACATAGCACATAACCTAAACAAGACCAACTTAGCAGGCTGTGGATGATTAAAATGATTAGCATTGTGACAGTAATTAGGCCAGTCCCAGCAGTGCAAAGATCTTTAGAAAATCCATTATAAAATGCTTTAAAGTGAGATGGTAAACTTCTCCCAGGAGAATACTACCATAACAGCTCATTTGTAATACAATATATTCATGAGCAAGAGACATTCATAACTTTGGATACACTTGTTCATGAAAGGGTTTTCTGCTTTTCTGGAATAATAACACATACAGTACCAGTCAAAAGTTTAAATGTATTTTTCTACATTCTAGAACAATACTGTGGATTTATAAACTATGAAATAACACATATGGCATTAGGTAATTACATAACAACAACATTACCAACAGTAAGTTAAGACATGAAGGTCAGTTGTTCTGGAATAATTCTTAAAAGAATCAGTTTTGTTAGGTGCATTTGCAAAACCCATCAAGCACCATGATAAAATTGGTTCTCCTGAAGACCACCCAAAAAACAAGACCAAAACATACCTCTACTGCAGAGGAGAAATTCATTTAGAGTGACAAGCCTCAAAAATCATCAATTAACAGCACCTCAAATTAGAGACGTTATGAAGGCTTTACAGAGCAAACAGAGCCTTACAAATGTATTCATACCACTTGCATTTTCCACATTTTGTCACAATTGCACGTTTCCACAAACGTAAATATATTTTATTGAGATTTTATGTGACAGACCAACACAAAGTGGCCCATAATTGTAAAGGGGAAGCAAATGATAAATGGTTTTCAAATCTTTCTATAAAAAAGATTGTTTTTAAAAAGTCTTTTGGGGTATGTCTCTACCAGCTTTGCGCATCTAGAGTGTGAAAGTTTTGCCCATTCTTCCTTGCAAAATAACTCAAGCTCAGTTAGATTGGATGGCGTGCATCTGTAAACAGCAATTTTCAAGTATTTTCACAGATTATCAATTGGATTTAGGTCTGGACTTCGACTGGGTAATTTTAACACATGAATATGCCTTGATCTAAATCATTCCATTGTAGCTTTGACTGTATGTTTAGAGTCTTTGTCCTGCTGGAAGGTGAACCTCTGCCCTAGTCTCAAATGTTTTGCCGACTCTAACAGGTTTTCTTCTAAGATTGCCCTGTATTTGGCTGCATCCATCTTCCCAACAACTTTGACCAGCTTCCCTGTCTCTGCTAAAGAAAACCATCCCCACAACATTATGCTGCCACCACCATGCACAGTGCTAGTTCTCCAGGCCAAAAGTTTTGGTCTCATCTGACCAGAGAACTTTCTTCCACGTTTGCTGTGTCCCCTACATGGCTTGTTGCAAATTACAAAACAGGACTTCTTATGGCTTTCTTCTTGTCACTCTTCCATAAAGGCCATAGAAATGCACGACTAATAGTCTACTAGTTGTCCTATAGATAGATTCTCCCACGTGAGCTGTGGATCTGCTAACCCAGTTCCTCCATGATCCTGTTTTTTTCACTAATGTTCTCTAACAAACCTCTGAAAGCATCACAGATTATATCACCTACAGGTGGACTCTATTTACTGAAGGTAATTGGTTTCACTGGATTTTGGTTAAAATGTCAGAGTAAAGGGGGTTGAGTACAAATCATACCTTTGAAAACTGTTTATCATTTTCCTTTCACTTCACAATTATGTGCTATTTTAGTGTTGGTCTGTCACATAAAATCCCAACAAAATGCACTTACAGTACATTTGTGGTTATAACGTGACAAAATGTGGAAAAGTTCAAGGGGTATGAATACTTTTGCAAGGCACTGTGAGTAGTAGACACATTTCAATATCAATTGTTCAAAAGAGATTATTGTGTATTTTTAATACCTTCAGCATTGTAAAGTAATAAAAATCAAGAGAGACCATGGAATTAGAAGGTATGTCCAAACTTTTTACTGGTAATTTATGTAAGTATGCTGTGCCCAAGACAAGTGTCAAACAAATCAAAATTATTTTAGGATTAAAATTCTTAGCTCTATTATTGATGAGCTGTGTACATAATTGACATCAGCTGCTCAATACCTTTAGCAAAGATCCAAGTATGGTTCTTTACCTTTTGCTTATATGCCTCCAAAACCTTCAAGAAGAACTGAATTTTCTTTCCTAGCTCATCAAAAGCTTGTGGCCTTTCCTCCTGCTCCCTGTGCCGCTCTTCAATGGGCTCGCCAAACCTCTGTAAACATGCAAAATAACCGCCGTACTAATATATGCACATGAGGAAAAGTAAGATTCAATATTCAGTTGGAAAAATCTATGGATGTAGGATAAGCTGGAGACTTAATAAACACTTGGACTGTTCTGTTACTACTCACTTGATGAAAACACAGGGTCAATGTAACTAATTCCAAAACTAAACAGCAGATTAAATCAATTAAATCTATTTTTAAAAGCCTATGGAATTAAATAGCCTACTTTGAGTTCAGCCAGTTTATCCAGATA
The DNA here is from genome assembly GCA_030347435.1 of Clarias fuscus. Lineage (NCBI taxonomy): Eukaryota > Metazoa > Chordata > Actinopteri > Siluriformes > Clariidae > Clarias > Clarias fuscus. The sequence goes on along the minus strand of CM059216.1, from coordinate 15,167,469 downwards.
GATCTCTTTTGGCTGGTCTTCACCCTCTTCATACAGCCAGTTCTCTGTATCCTCGAGCATTAGACTGAGTCTGCTGCTGTCCTGCAACGCACCACAAAGGATAGAAAAAGAGAATATCGCTTTAGTCTTATCTTTGTGACTATAAATATATTAATGCATTACATGCAGAGAGGCAGAATGCTGTTTTGAGATTAATGATTAAAGAGCTGGGTTCCTCACATCCTCAGTGATGTACTTTTCATAGATGCCACCCAGCTTGCCTCGCAGGTCATACACATATTCCTCCACAGCATTCTTGGCATCAATTCTCTCCTTCTCCAGTTTATCCTTAGCTATCATTGTCCGCTGAAAGGGAGAGTGTTTCCACAGTTGCAAAGATGTAATGTGTAATCGGATGCACAGAATTATTTCACCATATACGGTATAGTGGTGTCATAGTACACATAATCGGCACACTAGTAAAGCACACGAAGTGAAAGGCAATATATCAATATCAAGTATTTTTAGGAAATGATGGGTCTTTGTGCTTTTATCTGACTGCATGCAATATGTGTTTAGGCTCAGGTGAATATTTAGACATAACCAAACTAAACTCACTTCCTCTTCCACAAGGCTGTTTAGCAGCTCTCTGTCCAGCTGCCTGACGGTGCAGGTAAGGATTGGCAATTCAAAACTCTTCACCTTTGACTTGGGTTTGCTTGACCCTGCACCCTGCTCTTGCTTTTCAGGAGATGCACCATCCTTTAAACAAACAAAAGGTGTAACTAAACATGTTAACAACCCTACCGAACCTTGTTATTTTTTACAACATAGTGTTTCAAAGAGCATCTTGTTTCTAAGTACCTTAGTATTAATGCCTTGTGCTTTCCCCTCTTCATTAGGCTGCTCCCATTGTCCATCTTGGTCCACTTGCATTTTAGTCTAAAACACAGATATCACCATCAGCATCTGTGGCATCTGATCCTTCATTTCACTTCATGTGAATGAATTACTCCTCCACACATACGCAGCTAAAGGTTAAACTGTTAAACCCATCTGTCATTACACTTACAACTAAACATGTGAAAAAAAGATTCTTTATTTTTTTCCACCTGCTCTTCTTGCCTGCTCTCATTCTGAACAGTGGGCTCCATTTCCATCTGCACATCCTCCGCTTCACCCTTCTGCTTTTCGATCAGAGAGGCACTGGATACACTGAAGATGCCGTGCACATTTACACGCACTTTCACTTTGACCTTTGAACTGTCTCCATCAGGCTGGGCCACAACTTTCTGGATAGTAAAACGACCTAGAAGGTCAAAGACATTAAGATTACTTAAGGTATCCTGAGCTAACTCTCTTTGTGACTATTCCTGTGGCGAATAAGAAGTAAAAAAAAAAAAAAACCATGTATGCTTTTTCAGAAAAAAAAGCAAAAAAAAGCATGTATGCACTCACACAGAAGAATAAGAAGGATATTGAGAGAGGAAATCTTTTTCAAGTGCTCAAGCTCTGACACTGGGGCTCCATCACTCTGACTATAGCAATTTTAGCTCAGACTGGCCCAGATACATCATCAGGGTACCATTGATATCAAAATGAGAGCTAGGTGTCAGGATATCATTTAAATCCTGGAATGATTATTTTTAAGATCAGTATGCTTTATAACACATCCCACCTATTGCAGTGTCTGGGTACGGCAGATCTTGTGAAGTGCTGTAAAACGCTTGCAGATCAAATGGCTCTTTCTTGTGGAAAGTGATGACTTTGGAAAAGGGTGCTGCGTGGTTTTTGCTGTACACCTCACAATCACTAAGAAAAGAAAATAGTAAAAGGAAAGAAAAAAAAAACTAAGTTCCAAACATTTCTGTTCATTCATGTCACACAACTGACATGTCAGTCACATATGGTCTGATAGACATTAGTGCTGCTTAGCCTGCTTTGCTAATACGTTCTTAACATTTCATTAGCAGTGACCAAAAAGGCGCATGTGAAATTGAGTGGTGGGTGTAAATGCCTCTGGAGGAGAAACTAAAAGCAGATATTCTAAGGGTGCTTTCACACCTACAGGCTTTAATCTGTTTAAATCAACCTCTTGTTCGTTTTCACTCTTGGTGTGGCTCATTTTTATCTAGTGATAACCTGATCTCGATCTGAATCTGGAAAACTCTACGCATACCTAACCAAAAACATGACCAATGCCATGTATATACCTGCTGGATATTCGAAAGTATCTTCGGCTAATGAGAGTTCGTTAGGATTAAGGCTCATGTCTTCAACGACTCCAGTGCATCAACATGTTGTTTTAATGTTTAAACTGTTTAATTTGTCTAGCAAGCAATGCAATAATCAGTCACCAGGGCAACGACTAAGGCTCCACTTAGGATGATCTAACACAAAGGGGAACCAAACCTAGGGAAAAAACACTACAAGTTTAAAAACTAATTAAGTGATTCGGACCAGAGCAAACAAACTTGAAGGTGTGAAAGCACTCTAAAAACACTTTGTCTGAATGAAATGATGAATTATACAAAACATTTAGCACCAAAGGGTCAAGAAATAGTAATCAAAAATCTTCAATAGTGTTTAGTAACAAATATTTATCCCATATTGATATTACATTTCTTTCATTTAAAAATTATACGCAAATGTCATATTTGGATTTGTATATAGCTCTTACCTAGCACCCTCATCTGTGGGAGACTTCCAACGGAGAGTGATTGGGAAGGGAATGACATCAGTGATAGAAAACTCACGGACTTTAAATGCTGGAGACAAGATTGCACACTACACAGACATACACAAACGCACACACAAAAAACACACAATATAGGCAAACATCATACATACACATAAAAATGTTTTTTTTAATGAGCCCAGCAAAACATTATTTTTTTTTTTTGATTTTTCCCCGATTTTCTCCCTAATTTAGTCGTGTCCAATTCCTCCCCGTCACTAGGGGGCTCCCACATTAAGGCTACTACTACCACTCAGCCGGGAGGGCCGAAGACTATCACGTGTTTCCTCCGAACCACGTGACGCCAGCCGACCGCATCTTTTCGAACTGCTCGCTCGCGCACCGTTGGGGGCGGCATAACACACTCGGAGGACAGCGCTATCCACTCCCTCCGTTGCGCGAGCTCACAGACGCCCCTGATTGGCTGTAGAGCCATGATTAATGTGGGAGCACTAAGTACCTCTCATCCCTCCCCACCGACTGAGCCCGGCCAATCAGCTCCCTCTAGACCTCCGGCTGCGAGAGGTTACAGCACCATCCGGGATTCGAACTAGCGATCTCCGGATGATAGGGCGAGCGCTTTAACCACTGCGCCACTCGGAGGCCCAGCAAAACATTTTGTATGGTTTTAGAACTCCTCACACCTGTGTCTTTAACTCCAGAGAGTGCAGTCTACAATTCCCATGATCCTCTGTCCTCTACCTTGTTCTGCAGTCAAGCACCTATCCTTGCTCAAAGTCATTATAAATGCCACTCACCTGCAATCATTCTCTATAAATAAACCGGAGAAAATCTCGCTCCAGCATTTTGTCTGCTATGAGGCAAGGTCTTTATCTGTTTGTCTTATTTAGTGTTACCCAATGTTTGCTTGTCTACATTATGTTTGCTAAAAGGATGAGTACACCTCACAATCACTTTTTTTTTCACACAATCACATTTGAGTACTGCCTACTTTTGGCGGTAATAAAACCAGGAGTCCATCTGTCTTCTTCAGGTTAAGGCAGTTCTATACACATAGTAGGTCTTAGTTACCTGGTAACTGGTGTGTGACTGACTGTTTACCTGTAGCGCACATCCTCGTGCCACTGCTTCATCTGCGTTCAGGGTGGTACTGATGTCTTTACAGAAGAACTTCGAAATTTTCTCTTTAATCGCTGGAATCCTAGTAGCACCACCAACGATCTCAACTGCATAGATCTCATCTCTGCCTAACTCTGCCACAAAAAAGAAACCAGTTACTTAGTGCATATTATAAGCGAGAAGCCAAGCTGTTTATTTTTACTCACTTGATTGTTCCATGACAGCTCTAAGTGGTGCTTCCACTCTCATCAGAAGTTGGGCACACAGATCCTCAAACTGGCCCCTGTCAAATCAGAAGAGCAAAATCATCGGAATTCAGGAATGCACACCAAAACCTACAAAACACTGAATCGGTTTAAAAATATGACGATGTGAATGAAGACTAACGGAGACATCTGTTCCATGATCATTAACTTAATGGTGATTCATGTCGAATGCATCTACTCATCTTGTGTGACATTACCTATTCATCTTCCCTGAAACATCAATGTCATTCATGAAGCACTCAATGTTAAGTGGTAGCTCTGACGAGTTGGCACTCATGAGCTTTTTTAGCTTTTCACATTCTTGGAAGAGCCTCAGCAGGGCACGAGGGTTGTGCTTAACATTTAACTTATAACGGACTTTAAACTCTTCACAGAAATACTCAACGAGAGCTTCATCAAAGTTACGGCCACCCAAATATGGATCGAATGCTGTGGCCAACACCTGTGGAAGGTGAAACAAAGAGCTTATGAGGTGTTTGGCAAACTTTTAGAACTGCTAGGGTATGAAATGTATTCTAAAGAGCACTCATGGAATACAATTACAAATATAAACAACATAGAAAGTAGACTCAACGAGGCTGAATGTGCCACTGACCTTCAGTTTCCCCTTGTTGAATGAGACAATTGACACTTGATATGACGAGTGGCCAATATCCACAAACACAACATTACGGGGTTTTTCTTCTGGGTTGGGTAAGTCTTGTTTGTAGATCCCATAAGCTAACGCCACTGCAATAAATGTCCAGAGAAATATTACAGAAAAGCAATTTGGGATTTAATCCTTAGTCCAAAGCAGAAAGTATTTAAGAAGTGACATATTTGACTGATAAGAATATGCCAGTATGTTAGTACTTGCACATAATATAATCACTATCTCATCAAAAAACTTATTAACAACCCTTTAGAGACTAATCCTAAAACAGGACGGTTCTGCTGCACTCTCGCAGGCTGCACTGATGTTCTCCACCGGTAACACTGCGCACTGGAACAGGATATAGCCCCGCCCCCTATCTCATCAAACAACTTATTAACAAGGAAGACCAGCATCACTGTCGTTGCAAGGAGAGCAGGATCTGACAGTGCTGTCCTTGGTGCTGAAAATCATATCTGACCTTTTAGATCATGTTATGACCAAAATGGTACACTATTCATTATAAGCTGGGTGACTAAAATATTTAAATACATGACTTATTATTATTGTGTGCAGGACGGTTCTGCTGCACTCTCGCAGGCTGCACTGATGTTCTCCACCGGTAACACTGCGCACTGGAACAGGATGTAGCCCCGACCCCATCTCATCAAACAATTTATTAACAAGGAAGACCAGCATCACTGTCGTTGCAAGGAGAGCAGGATCTGACAGTGCTGTCCTTGGTGCTGAAAATCATATCTGACTGTTTAGATCATGTTATGACCAAAATGGTACACTATTCATTATAAACTGGGTGACTAAAATATTTAAAGATATTACTTATTATTATTGTGTGCAGGCAGTCTAGACAACACAATTCCTCTTCAACGTTACACCAGAGATTATGCCTCTTTTTAAACCTGACAGGCTGACCATTCATGATGAATGCATATCCATAGACGGTGTTATGTTGGATAAGTAAACAGAGTTGTTTTTTTTGAAACTGGCTACTAGGATGCACTCTATTAATTTAAATTACTGATGGATAAAAATGTATGTTTTATCTTACAGACCTGCTGTTGTGTCATTGATCAGCCTCAAGCAGTTCAGCCCAGCGATCTGAGAGGCATCAATCATTGATCTTCGCTGTGCATCTGTATAGAAACTAGGAACCTATCCAAAAAACTTTCATGAGAATTGTGCTTAAGTTATGGACAGTTTTTTGTTTTTAGCACAAATGCTGATATTACTTACAGAAATCACACAGTCCACCACTGGCTTCTTAAGGGCACTCTCAGAAGTCTCCTTCAGCTTCGTGAGCAACATAGCTGTGACCTGCTCAATGGTGAAAACTTTATCCTCATCCAAGTAACGAACCTTAAAAACAGTTTAAAAAGAAACATAAGTGACTCCATTAACCGCTACCTTTTTATGTCTACAGATAACAAATACACCAATGCCAAAAACACAAAAAGGGACCTGTGTGTATTTTTTTCAGCAGAGCTTTGCATATTCAAGGTGTACAGTAATGACAAAACACAGTTTGTATGAAACGTGTAAAGCTTACTTTTATTCCAGCACTGCCATTGGCAAGCTTGTGAAAACTGTAAGGTAACTTGGATTTTTCCTTTTGAACAAAATGATCATCGAATGCCCGACCATGGAACTTCTTAAAGCCATGGACTGTGTTCTTACAGTTTGTTATGATCTGTAAAAAAAAATCTTATCTTCAATACACCCCAGTTCCAAAAATCTGCTTGGTTTATTTTCTGACAAGGCAAGTCTGCTACTCCTCTGTACCTGACTCTTTGCGGCATTTCCGATGGTCCTGTTTTTAGACGCCAAAGAAATACAAGCCCTGTGGTAAAAGAAGACAATTTTTTATATATCATTGATTCTGCCACTATTATAGTCCAGCAGTGTATCCCTAGCATTAATAAACATTAGGACAACAGGACAGAGAGAGCACATTCACCCTGCCTTTACAAATGCTACCCACACTGTTATTAATAATTTATCAGGAGCTTGTTGAATACCTGAAAATTACAGGTTGTACCAAAAGTTTCCATACATTCATTTGTTAGTTCATTTTATGTACAGCTTATCCTGTACAGGGTCGCTGAGACTTTGGGCCTGTGGCAGGGTCAACCCTGGAAAAAGTGTCAATCCATTGCATGGCACACACACTATGGGCAATTTGGGAATGCCAATTAACCTAATTTGCATGACTTCGGACTGTGGGAGAGCGCTGGGAGAACATGCAAACTTCACACACACACAGACTCGAGGCATGAATCAAACCCTTGACACTGGAGCTGCAATGCTACAATGCTAACAGCTATGCCACCATGTTTCCATAAATTTTTACAAAAATTTACAGATTTATACAATCACCTTCATAACGCCAGCGGAGTGGGAGAGACGACGCTTTGTGTGTATTTACAAAGAAATGTCAACCATGTAAAAGGCATGGTTGTTTGTTTTTGTTTTTTTACAAAAATTAAAGTGCTCTTTTACAGTATGTAACCAAGATTTCTACAACAACTTTTCCTAGGCATGGAGCCTACACATGATCTGAACATGTCATACCACAGGAAAACATTTTAAATTGTAGCATCCCAAACAGCAATTAATCAAATGAGTCATGATGATTCACAAGTGCTGGGCAACAGTGCAGTAACCTCTTACAGAAGGCCATCACCAAGCTAACACAGGTTTAACCTCAGCCAGGGCGTAGCTTTGGTCCAGAAGTCACTGCACTTGTGCTGGGTTTCAGTGAAAGAGATCTCTTTCTTCTCGTTTACAATTCAATTAGAGGTCTGACTCTATCATACAAAATACAGGCCACTGTAACCCTGGGACAAATAGGAATACCCTATAGCAGACTAGGGGATTAAAAAAAACACCGGTGTAACTGGGCACATGACTAGTTCTTCAACAGAAAACACTGCGTAACAAAACTACAGCATCGCTTTCCAGTCGTGTACTTACGGAGTGCATCTGTCACTGTACTCATTTGCAATTGTTTCAATGCCGCCGCTCCTGGCAACAGCGATGTAACAGTTCTGAAATCCCACATCAAACCCTACCACTGACATTTTCAACCTTTATTTCGTATAGTCCTCTTTTACAATGGTGATTAGAAGAAAAACCAAACACTGGTAATCTAAAATATCTGACTATATCTACCCTAAAATTTACAGTCGCGCTAAGAGTCAATAGCTATTATGTAAGCTAGGCTTTAGCCAACCCTTTAGAGACTAATCCTAAAACAGGACGGTTCTGCTGCACTCTCGCAGGCTGCACTGATGTTCTCCACCGGTAACACTGCGCACTGGAACAGGATGTAGCCCCGCCCCCTATGCAATATGATTGGATACCGTGCGCAGAACAGCACCTCGATTGGTGCAACGTGAGAAATAAGGAGGAAAAATCTAGAAGCTCGCAAGACAAGCGAGGCAGCCTACGTCATCAGGACCGACCGGGCGGCTGAGGGACCAATGAGAGACGCCGAAACTGTCGCTGAGCCAACCAACAACATAATAATAAGAATAAGAATAATCATCATTAACATAATTATTATCGTCAGCAAACTATCTTAAACTTTTGTTTTGTTCTTTAACATATGTAGCACATCATGTGAGTAGACATCAAACAAACACTAGACTAGCTACCTACCCCCCCTCCCCTCCCCAATAGTTGCACACTAATATTATGTTGAAGCACCTTTAATTTACATTAACAGCACATTTAATTTACATTTGTTTTAACAACCTTATGCATCATTGCATAAGATTCTTGTTGCAGGAGAGTCAAACCACTCTATAAGGTCCTCTCTAGCACTGCCCAAACACCTTTGATTAGATTTTTGATCTTTCAAAAAGGCCATAAAATCTTGACACTGTTGTTCCATACCATTAGGGAAAAAATATGTTTTTGTGTTATTGTGATAACCTGGTCATTCAATACATTCAGGTCATCAGCTTCATTTTTTTTTTGCCACACAATGTTGCTGCGCCTAGATCTGACCAATTGAAGCAATCTCCGATACATAACACTGCCTCCAGTGGTTTGTACAGTGAGCACTATGCATGGTTCATGTGCCTGCCTTTTTACCCTGATGCCCCCATCATTCTGGAATAGGCTCAGTCTGGACTCTTCAGACCACATGACCCTTTTTGCTCCAAAGTGCAATATTTATGGTCCCTAGAGATTTAAAACCTTTTTTTCTGATTAGTCTCATTAACAAATCTTATATTGCTACACAGCTGTTTAGTTACAATCCCGTTCTCATCACATTGTATAATAAAATGTTTTTCCTTTACTATTTAACATAGCTGTGATTACTACTATTTAAAATTTTAAGCTATTTCCAACCATGGTTAATTGTGATATTTTCTCCGCCAAAGGTTCAGCACCATCCTTTTAGGATTAATAAATGTGTTGAACAGTGCTTAATCAAGTAATTTCAGCAATCTCTTTAGTTGTTGTTTGGCTTGATGCAAGCCAATAATTTAACCCTTCTCAAACACATTAACATCTTTTCCATGACCACTGAATACATCATCTGACTTGTCTTTTAAGAAACAAGAAGCTACTCATTGCATCAGTTATGGTTTAAATAATTGTTGCCAGCTGAAACATATTGATCACTTTTGTAATCATCCAGTCAAAGGTTCTTAAGTATTTAAACAGTTTTACATCAAAATAAATTTTAAAAATCCATTTTGCAGTTTTGTGAAAAAAGCAAGCAAAAAGCAAACTGAGTCACAAGGATGTTAATAAGCATAAATGGCAAAATGTTATGTTACAATTGTTTTGGTTACTTAAGTGTGACTTTTTGTGTGATTTAAAAAAAAAAGACTAATCCCACATTACTGTAATGTTTGTGCGACATCCAAATTGCATAATGTCCTATTTTACAAAATGTATTGCGTATGTAGGTACTCCACTACATCCTACAGCAAACTTCTGTACTTTGTACTTCACACCAATCCTGACTATTATGCATAACTGCATGATTTGTGTTCCCTTAACTTAATCATGCAGCTGGAAGCAGAGAAAGAGAGAGGGATTTAGATTGGATTTACCAGCTGCACTTTGTTGGACGATGAATGGAAGGATCAGCTGAGACTGGCACTGCGTGGGCCTTTTTCACATACAACAATGTCAAGAGGTCAGACAGAATGATGCAACAAGTAAGAAAAAAAAACCCACTCAGGCTTTGGTCTGCTTCCAATATCTAACTCTCCAGTTTGGGGAGCCTGTAGAATCAGATTCCTGCTCTTGGCAGATGAGAGTGATGTGGTGTTCTGTCTGTTGTTGTGGAATGCTGTAGCTGCCTCAGAGCTGCCTGAGATGCTTTACTGCTCACTATGGAGTAAATAAGTAAATAAAGAAAATATGGAGTACATTTAGAAAATAATAGCAGACAAGAAGAGTCAAGAACAGTACTTTTTTTAAATCAAGCTGTCCATTCTTTGCAGTACTGTAGATGTGGATGTTATTATGTTGATGGTGTTTTTTACACCATTCTGCACAAACTCTAGAGACTAAGTTGTGTTGAAAAATCACAGGAGATGCGTTTCAAAATTGAATCAAGTCAAAATTTAAACTAAATTGAAATTCTCAAGCTGTATCTGACATGTATCTGCATGATATTATGCATCACACTTTGTCCCACATGATTAATTAATGGATAACTGCAGGTGATAATGAAGTGTATAACCACTGCCCCTTTTTATTAGCGTGGGGGAATTTGACGCTTGCAAGTAATGTGGATTGTTCAGACAGCTGCTGTTGTAAATGCAAACTTTGTGGTAACATGCTCTACCATTGTTGGCCGCTGGAGAGCCTCTGGAATTGATTTATTTATTTTTTATAAAATCGCAAACAATTACAAGTACAATATGTCAAATATGAACGAACAAGATTCAGGTATGGGCCTCTAGAATCTTCTCAGAATTTCTGCTGCTTCAATGTCTAGAATGTTCATGTATTTGCATGTACTTATTGTATGTTCTTCTGTTTCCAAAGGTTTAAGGTTTAAAATCTTAATTATTTATAACATTTGAGTTCAATTCATCAGACTATTTAAAGGAATTTAAATTCAGGTTGGACTTCATCAAATGGTATTTTTGTAGAAAAAAACAAAGATATATGTCATAGGTTATATTTTAAGTTACAAATATAAATTTAACCCAATATTATTTACATAATATTTATTAAATATTTCAATAATGTTTGTTTAAACAGACATTGCAATTAGCTGTGGTTAATTGTGATTAACAAACACAAAAACATTTGTTTAAAATAATATTCAAAATTTGCTTTGTCCATTAAAAAGTTACATAACCAGACAATTAAACTATCTTTGATGGCATTGAAAAGATAGTTTGGTTGACTGTTTGCTTAATAATCAACCAAACAATAATCAAAACTGATAAACAGAAAATAGGTCTAGACAATAAGGAATATAATAGACATACTGTACATAAAAATACAAGAAGCTTTTTTTGGTCTTTTTAAAAAAACATAATTAATCAATTATTACAGCAGTGTGACTTATTTGCATATCCCGGCTTGTTTTGGAGTTGGAGTCAGAGTATAGGGTCCACAGTGCTCTTGAAGCAGAGGGGGTTAAAGCCTTGCTTGAGTGGCAGCTTGAACCCTGTCCTTCTGATCTCTAACTCAGAGCCACAATCGTTGAGCATCCACTGCTCCCAGTGAAATAATACATTCACAAGTGTTTTTTTTAATTTAGAAAATTGTTTATTTGATTATTTGCGTGTTTGTAATTTGTTGTAATCGAATTAATATTTTGGCAGTTAAAGTAACATAAAGCCTCGAACCTATTGCAAAGGGCCTGCCTCAGACACAATGTGTCAGGCTAGATTCCTGGAAACCCACGGTGCTTACAGAGATTTAACTTTTCCCTTGTAACACACCAGACTGTACTCATGAAGGCTTTTCCAGTGTAATCAGCCACCGAGTTGAATTCACTGGATTAAATGATTTCCCTGCTCTGAAACCACGCTTTTATTCTGCACTGTGACCCCGGACATGAGAACCGGAAGTGACCTCATACGGGTGACGTACCTTATTCGGAATGGGGAAGAGCAGCTGTAATGTGTTGTTTTGATATCCTCAGTAGTTTTCAAACTAGCTAGACTCGAGGTTTTAAAATGGGGCTTTTCGGAAAAACACAAGACAGACCACCAAAAGACCTGGTAGGAGGATTCGGGGTGAACTCTTGTATCTATAAAACTGTTCGCTGAAGTGTACAGAGCTCAGTATTAGCGTTAGTTAAATCCCACGATAGTTAGCTAATGTGGCTAGCTAACTTTTTGAATAAAACACTTATTTTAAATCAATGTCAATCACATAGACTGGGGATTATTAAACACCTCGTGCTTGGTTGTTGTACTAATCGTTAAACATGGCGAATTCCCTGGCAGGTGCCACCGACCCGATCTTTTGTCATGTACATACAGTACAGTAGAGTTTGTAAAGCCATGTGCTGATGTCAGCTACGATCACACCCAAAGAAAAGTGAGCTGTTATTGTTCCACCCTGGTCTGAGAAAATATATTCTGCCTTTCTCTGTAGATTAATGAATGGTCGTTAAAAATAAGGAAGGAAATGAGGGTGATTGACAGACAAATCCGAGGTAAGTCTCATCACATACAGGTGACTAAAATGTATTTAAATCCCGAAGAGTGTATGCTGTGTCATGCATATAGGTTTCTCAATTCCGGAATAGACTAATACAGTGCAATAAAGTGTAATAAAATCGTGTGATACCTTATCCCGGCCCGAGATTAAGGGTAAACGCAATAGTTTCCCTTTTTGACATCGTTGTCATGGCAACCAACAAACAATCTAAACAATCTGTCAAATATTATATTACAACCTAATTTGATGCCTTTGTCATGAATGAATGTTAATATTATACTACTAATATAATGAGCCCTAGTCACGTGACAGCCTTCGTAATTATTAATGAAATATTAAAATGAGGCATTTATTTTTATCTGATCTCTCTGTAATAAAACAATAATTAAATATGTATTATTTTTTTTTATAATCAGGCATAGTGGTTAGCACTGTGGCTGGAAACCTCCAGGGATGAGGGGGATATTCGACTCCTGCCTTCCTGTCTCAGGTCTGTGTGTGTGTATAGCTCTGTGGGATTCCTCCCGTACTCCAGTTTCCTCCCACAGTCCAGATTAGGTTAATTGGCGTTCCCAAATTGCCTGCAGTGTGTGAATGAATGTGTATGAGTGTGTGCTCTGCGATGAATTAGCACCCCGTCCAGGGTGTACAATACGTCTCCTGGGGTAGGCTCCATGATCCTGTATACAGGATAAAGTGGTATAGACGATGAGTGATAGTTTATTTTAGAGTAATATTCGTTTTATGTTTTTTGTTAAAGGAATAAATAACATGTTTATTTAGTTTAAACAATTTGTTGCACATGACAAACCCCTGCAAAATAAATAATTCCAAAAAGGAAGATTTTTCATTGGTCTCGAAGGCAATCTTGTGACTAATAATAGTATATAATATTTGATCATAATAAAGACATACATTTTTTTGTTGTAATATAATATTTGATAGAGATAATGTACTGGGCAGTCTGGCATGGGGCATTTTAGCGCATAACAGCGGCAGGCATTTGATGTTCAAAGCCACAGAGTTCTATTGTCAACTAACAGGCGCCCAGTAAAATGAGCTGGTTAACTAATGGCCATGGAAAAGCAAGACTTTGGCGTCTTCTTTCGGTACGTTATGGCCTCTATGCGGTGAGGATTTTGCGATCGAAATGTGTAAAGAAAAAGTCAGAAAAAAGAAAAAAAATTTTTGCCAAGGTTTGGGCAGCTGACTGAAGTCACACTAGGCTACTATACATTTTGACTGTCTAAGGGGCTGTTCACATGTCACATATTTTGGTGTTCAATTTTGTTTTTAAACAGGGATGAAAAATCCCATCTTTTCAGAATGCTACAACCAATCAGATTTTCTCTTTTGGTCCTGATGGATCAGCTGGTGAAATTCTTTGTTTTTTCTTGTTTAAATGATGGGGTGCACATGAACTTATTTCCCCTCTTGAAAGCTGCTTTAAAGTTAGAGTTGATTTTGGTTAAGCATCTGAGTGAAGTCAAACTGTGTCATTTTTCCACTTGACTTAATTATATTTTGCCTCAGCCTGCCTAAACAGTGAATGTTGGGTGTAAGTTATAAATAAGTAAAAATAAATAAATAAAAAGTAATTTGCTTATCAGCACCGGAGCTTTGAATATTAAGTTTAAGAACCCCTGATATGCATCAATGTTATGTGCTATGTGTTATTTTCAGTAGTCTAGTGTTACTGTATCACTTGACACATGGAATGCTGACCGTGATGTGCCTATATAATGTTTGAATATACAATTAATTATTTATTTTTTAAAATCATTTTTAAGATATTCAGAGGGAGGAGGAGAAGGTGAAGAGATCGATCAAAGATGCCGCAAAGAAGGGACAAAAGGATGTGTGTATCATTCTGGCCAAAGAGATGATTCAGTCAAAGAGGGCAGTCAGCAAACTGTATGCCTCCAAAGCGCAAATGAACTCTGTGCTTCTTAGTATGAAGAATCAGTTGTGTGAGTATCTTATTGTGTCACGCAGTATTCAATACAATACCACAGTACCAGTCCCTTGTACTGATCATGGTTATTTATTGTGTGTGGGCGTGTGTGATTGTGGGTGTCCTGACAGCTGTGTTAAGAATGGCTGGCGCATTGCAGAAGAGCACAGAGGTCATGAAGGCCATGCAGAACCTGGTAAAAATCCCAGAGATCCAGGCTACCATGAGGGATCTCTCGAAAGAAATGATGAAGGTCTGAAACTCAGCAAAACTTGTATATATAAAAATTATTTAAAAAATAAATACATAAAATTGTGTATGTATATATATATAGATATAGATAAAAAATTAAGAATTTTTATATAGCATTAGCAGCACCATGATTAGTCAAAGAAGAATATAGCACAGATTATATAGGTTGCAGAAAAAAGTACTTAGATACTCTTGGGATAATCGTATGCAGTTTATCCATATTCACTACATTTTAATAAGTTACTTCCAACCATGGGGCAGTGGTGGCTCAGAGGGCTAATAAGGCCCTTAACCCTAACTGCTCCAGGGGCGCTGTACCATGGCTGACCCTGCGCTCTGACCCCAGTTACGCTGGGATATGCGAAGAAGGAATTTCACTGTGCTGTAATGTATATGTGACAAAATAAAGGCTTTACTTTACTACTACCAAATACACTGAAATAATGTTTCAGATTTACCCTGAACATTTTCAGGAAAATATTTCACTTTGTGGATTATCTAGACTTTTTATAAACTTTCTAATTTAGATAACTGTATGATGTATTCTTGGCCCTGCTGTTGCTATATAATTTAATTTATTCTTCACCTCTGTGAAAATAATATGTTACACTGACACCAATGGGAATAGCATTTCTGTCCTTTACCACATAAAAGCTATTAATAATAAAAAAAAACTGTTACATAATTCCTTTCACTAGAACAAAAAGTAATCATGGTGGTATGAGTTTTATGGGATATCTTCATTAAGCTGAGTATGTTGTCTAGGCGGGTATTATAGAAGAAATGATGGAGGACACACTTGAAGGCTTGGACGATGAGGAAGAAATGGAGGAAGCAGCAGAGGCTGAGGTAGATAGGATCCTCTATGAAATTACAGCTGGTAAGGAAACTAAATTCCTGCACACTTTTTTTTTTTTTTTGTGAGTCTCTCTTGATACTAAGTTTGTCTTCATCTGGCACTATATATAGTTTTATGGTTTGCTTCTGTGCATAAGTGATGTACCTTTTTTTGGGGGGAAGGGGGCTGAGTGCAGAAGGTCATTCACCATAAAAGTAAGGGTCTCAAGTTATGATAAGCTAACACGCCAAAACCAGATATAAACAAAAGTATTCAGGGATAATTCTCCTTCCGCCTCTGATTTACAGCAGTGGACAGTGGAGGTATTGAATGACTTAGAAGCAGTAACTATGGAGATAAAATGTTGTTTAAGATGCCATGACATTATCAGATGTGTGTTTTTGCTGAAAGTGCGTCTGTGATAGATTTTTTATTTAGGGTTTGGCACTAGAATCCGGTAAGTACTGTCCATTTAGCCGTCATGAAGTTGGCAGGACCATGGCAGACAGGCATAGTCATGTCTGATGCAACAGGTCTATACGTCACACCTATGCAGTTTAGACAGAATTATTATGTCTGGGTACTCGATCTAAGCACACAGACCCTTGATACTAAAAGTGCATAGTAACAGTGAGAAAGAGTGCGTTGCATTGCGTGCCGCAAAGCTGTTTGCAGAAGCGTACATCCATTTTGTGCACGCTCTGTAATGATGCTTGCAGACCCTTTGTTGTTCCTTCTGATGAGTCAGGTTGAATTTCGAGACTTTGGGGTTGAAAATAAGATGTGTTTTCCCCCTGCTGTGATCGCTCTCCATTAACACCCTTTCGGAAACAGACTAATTCAGTTTAAACTCCCCAAAACAAACTTTAGCCAGCTGCTGTACTTCTGGTACATCTGTAATATCTATAAATCACCTCGACCTACATTTAAGCATGTGTTTTAATATAAACAGACATTTGTGTCTGACAGAGAACTTTGTTGTTGTTTAATAATAGGCGCTCTTGGAAAAGCTCCCAGCAAAGTCACAGAACCTCTCCCTGAGCCTGAGCCAGTCGGGGCTACAGCGGCCTCGGAAGACGAAGAAGAGGACATTGAGGAAATGCAGTCCAGGCTACAAGCACTGAGAAGCTAAACTGTTATAGCTACTCCTTCTAAGCCTCTGGTGTCCTAGACAGAAACCTCCTTTCAATTCTGATGAATTTATTCTTCTAATGTCTTGTTTTTTCTTTATATCCTTATAATGACTGAACTGGTATAAGGAGCATGTATAATAGTTTTCCACAGAAATCAAGTGCAAATAGAGCAAAATCCCTTTGTCTACTTAACTAAATAGCAAGGTTTAAATGAACAGCATTTAGAGCAGCTTGGTATGGAGGCTAGGTGATTTCATTCTGTTCATTTTTTCTAAGTTGTTTAAACAAAATTGCAGTAATTTCTGCTTTAAACAGTGATGCTGTGTATGCATATAGCTGTAATACGTGAAGAGGAATCTGGTATACAGTTCATTCTGCTTGTTGCTCTCTATCCTTCTGTCTTTATCTTCACTGTGGTTTCTAGCCTTATTTGGTGTCTCAGCGAATGCTTCTTCTCTGTGTAACCATGCAGTGGAAATGTGGTTTTACTGATTTTGGAGAAACTTCTAACAGCTTTTGTATGCATGTTCTGTATAAACATATAGATATTAAGTGTGTTTATCTTAATTTTATATTAAGTAAATCCCCCCTAGTTATGTAAATGGTTCTGTGATCTAACTGCTGATGGGTTGATGTAAACCATGCGTTGCTGTGACTTGTTATGGTAACTGCAACTTTCGCACATTGCTGCTGCACCACAGCCAACATTGTAAAAGTGGAAAATAAGTGCTAATGGCTTACAAATTCAGATCCACTTTTCCAGATTTGCACTTATATTATTGTTATTAAGAGCACTCCAGAAGTCTAAAACATTTTCAAAATGTTCTAAACTCGTTTGTTTTCACAGGAAAACTGCTATGCAGCCCAAAGACTTAAGTTTATTATAAAAAATAAAAACACTATCAGTAACTATCATTTCCCTTTTTTATGTTGTTTTAAATTATTCTATCAAAGGTACAGCATGTAATAAATGTTATAATGGAAAAGGGGGAAAAAACTTTCATATACTGTAAGACATAATACAAAATTAACACTCAGTGAGATTTTGATTTGGTTAGGCACTGGTTCTGAGGCACTGTATACATACTGTAAATCTTCTCTGACACGTTACTGTATGTGTTTTAAATCACAAGCCACGGTTATTTCAATACACTACTCCAACAGTTTTGTGATGTGACCTTATGTAGCAGAGGTTGTTAGTTCTTCCTTTAAAATGTGAGCTTTTCCACACATACTATGCTATACTATGTGATCATGTAAGGCTCTCTTATAAATCTCTATATAAAATGGTCATTTTCAGGATATAGCATGAGACTGCTATCCCTTACAGCTGTATATTTTTGTTTATGTTTACTGCTGTTAAGCACTTTGTTTCTCCCTGGACTAAAATGAGGTTATGTCACACATTTCTTGGAAATGTGTGTGTGTGTATACAGTATATATATATATATATATAGAGAGAGAGAGAGAGAGAGAGAGAACAAAGATTATTATTACAGCTAGCTGCCAATATTTAAAAAGAAATTCACCAATGAATTATGTTTCATGATGAGTTCCTTAAATAATTTCAAAATCCTTATTGAAAGCAAATGGCTTAATTTTCAGTCTTGCATACAAAAATGTACTTACTTACAGAATGCACACATGGAAATGGGTTTTGTAAACACGAATGATTACGAATAAACTTTTATGAACAAATTGGAGGAACTTTCCTATTATCTTGGCAACTTTAATATTGTGTTATATTAATATTAGAATGGAGGGGGAAAATCCATCTTAAGCTGAAGTTTATGTTGTTAAGATGTGCCTTCTCACATACTGTAATCCTGTGTCGTGGAGGTCGCCTGCATTTTGTGCTGTAATTAACAGGTTTTTAATATTGGTCATTAATTAGTTTGCTGTAATGTAACTCAGGACTAAATTACAGTACTGAGCGGTCCAGTGTTTGAGGTTCCATGGCCTTCCTCTTCACTGGGTGTGTAATATCCTCTGGGTGTAAGTATTTCCTTTTAACCTTAAGTGTGTGGGTTTTTTGCTTGAATGTGTAATGGCCTATGTTTATACACTAAAACTCATACATGCACTGTTCTTCAAACGAGGGAAATGTTTTGTTGTAAGCTGCATTTGCCTCTTTTTGTACTTTGTTGTTTAATGTATGTATAGCAGGGTGTTGGCTTTAACAATGACTCAGGATTTTTTTTTTAAACCTCCCTTACAGCAGGTTGCCAAATAGCGTGCCTGTCTCATGGACCTGAACATGATACCTTTATTGGGTGGTACAGTAACCACAAGTAGCATAGCTCAGGAATCAACCGAAAAGTAAAGTACAGCTCGGTCTTTATCAGGGATGACGAAGCGGTTGGTCCTTTTGGCCTTCCATACAACACGTGCTCCCAATCCACATACTGATCTACCTAATAGTGTATAAAATCATTACACAATTTCTGGGGGATTTAGACTAAAATACTACAAACAAAGTATTATTTGAGTCTGTTATGGGTATTTGTAGTGTGCTTCTACACACGTCTATTAACATGTGCTTCTACACTACGCTACACATGTCTATTAACATGTGCTTCTACACTACGCTATTTGGATGCACGAGTTTCTTTACAGTACAGTATTGTGAATTCTCATTAGTAATAGCGTTTGCCATAGCGTGCGCATGCGCAGACGTGTCCGCTGTCAAACGGTCACCACCAGCAGTCGCGAAGGAAAGAAACTCCTCCCTGCTGACAACAAGCTCTTCTAGCGCAATGGTCTCGTGGATTATTTCCAGGCTTGTGGTGTAAGTATTTTTCTTGCAATTACTTCGAAATCTTCGTCTCCATATTGTAAGGTGTGTGCGCGCTTCAGGACCGTGGTGTGTTTATGCTTGTTACGTCCTAAATTCTAGGTAAAATAGAATCATAATCACAATCAGAGTCATGATCAGAATCATATGCAGAAGTCATAAGTCGTGACGCGGTGTTTTGACCATCGAGTGCTATAAAGGTCTTTCCTTTTTCATTATAATCTCCTCTAGCCCAGGTGTCCTAAATCTCTATTTCCTAAGCCGAAATGTTTCTATTTCTCGCTGTCATATCCAGAGCCGTGTCTAAGGGCCAAACGAACAAAGGCGGCGTGACGGCTGGGTTTATTTCAATAGGATTACATTTCATCTTTCATGTTTTAAAGCCAGCGCCCATGTGTGCTTTAACAGGAAATAATGATGATCAAAAAACAAATGTCATGTAATATTTTTTTATTTGATCTTTAAAAAAATATGGGGAGGACATGCGGCCTGTCACTGGATCATCCGAGAGAAAGCGATGGGATGACTGGGTTCTTCATGTCATATCTCAATGCTACTGGGTGGTGTGGATGATTGCAATATTAATTAGAAAGCATAACATCGTTAATAAAAGCAATTTATAGCATATGTGCATACAAACTGAATGCATATGCGATCAACACCTGTAGGCTATAGGAAGCGCTAAGTTCCACTAGGATAGATTTGTTTTTGAATTTGCTTTTTTTTTTTTTTAACTAAATTGTTAATTTTCGGAATTTAAACCCCCTGCGTAAAAGAAACCACAAAATGGCGAGTCAATTAAATTTAGATGATAAGATCCGGTTACAGCGCCTGGGCGACACTTTGCGGGACACTAAAGAGCCGCAACACAGCGACTAAATATAGAGGACACAGTGTGGACACGGTGTGGCATTCAGCTCGCTTGGCACAGCGCAGTCTGGTGTCAGAGCAATAAGCTGTTGTGACGCTGTCACTCATTGATTTGTTGTGTTTTTCTAGGTGCGTTTGTCTATATGTAGGTCGAGCACTTGCTCATGTCAGATGTGCAGCTGTTGCTGAGCTGTGTGAGCCCAGAGAGCTCTTGTAGAAAGATCTGTACTTGAACGCGCGTGCAGATTTGCTCTGAGTTTCTCCTTGGCTCTGCTCGGTCCTCTGTGCCCATGAGTTGGGTGTCTGAACTATTTTTGTCAGGGAGGAAGAATAAACTTGGAAAATAATCAGGGTAATAAAAACATGTTTGGTCTGCACACTGCACCCGATATCTTCTAGTGAAATGGACAGGCTTCCGGAGAACGCAGAACTAAAATAATAAACTAACTGGAATGATTAAACTTCCAGCCTACTTTGGGTTACTTTGGCATACTTGTCTACAATAACCTATATAAAGCAACAATGTCCGAAACAGAGTCGTGGTTTATATGTTTCTGATTATAACCCACCCCTCCATTGAATAATCACATTAAAGGTACTATACAGTATAATGATCACATTTACGAATATTCAAACAAAGTTTAAAATATTTATTTAGTTAAACAGTTTGTAGAACATGATAAATCCCCACAAATGTCTAAAAAACTGGAAGTTTTTTTTTTATATGAATGTTTTCTAACTCAAGGTGTACTTAGTCATGTGATGAGGGATCATTATAATATTTGAAGAAGAGTCAAAAAAGAAAGAGACAGAACCCAAAAGAGTGACTCAGAAGAATAGATATAAAGAAGATGAGATATAAAAAGAAGAGATGTAAAAACACTTTCTTGATCAAAGTAGAGTTCCCATAGGACAGCAGATTGATTTTTGCATTTTGCATAAATCTGCACAAACAATCCTTTGTGCAATGCTGCAAGGCATGCAACTTTTATTTGTCTGCATTATGTTTAATTTGTACATTTACAGTACCCAAAAGGCATTTTATTTGTCTTGTTCTATATAAAAATTATATTAAAATGACAACAAAAAAACATTGTGAGCCTAATACATATTTAATAACACCTTATTAGGTATAATAACACATTTACACTTTACCAATAGGAGGCGCTGCAGTTGTACCTCTACTCCTGATTTAACATTGAAACATTTTCAGTTTTACATTACATAGATAAATAGAAATCTGTTTGCGATAGCTAAGAGTTGTTACTTCATAAAAAAAAATCTTACACGGAAAATTATTGATTTACTCAGAAGCTTTAATGCTCCTTTAATGCACCAGAGGTAGGCTACAAGTGAAGAACTAAATTGGACCCTGTCTAAGAATACCTTCTTTTTTTTATGAACACCAATGATGCAGTGTTTTTTTTTATCATAATGTATTTTTCCAACACTAAAAATTCAGATTTGGATAACAAAAGTATCTTCTGCAGTACAAATAATTTTTTCATTCAGGTAACCATGGTATAACTGCAGTAATACTGTGGTACAACCACAACTTTTAGCACTTTTCAACTAGCATCTCCAGGGCCCAGGTTTGATTCTTGCCTCAGAGTCTGTATGCATGGAGTTTGCATGTTCTCCCTGTGCTTGGTGGGTTTCCTCCGGTACAAAAAATTTCTACCCAGTGTTCAAAGATATGCAGATTAGGCTAATTGACTGTCCCAAATTGCCTGCAGTGTGTGAACATGAGCAGAGGTCTTACCACGGTCGTAAAATGGGAATAAATACAACGACCACCATTGGCCTCAACGGTCCATAGTTGGCGGTTCCTAGAGGGATGAATGGATGGAAACCACAAATTGTCAGTATTGTTAAATGTTTACATTTACTTTTAATTTTCAGCCATGGCTTTTTTACCATACACTAATTACGTTGACTTGCAAGCAAAGTGAAGGCCTGGCGAAAAGTGGAAGGGATGTGCGGATAACTGTAAATATGTAATGTGTTTTAAAAGTTTTCACATATTTGATGTATTTTGTAGGAATAGTATAACAGGAATAGATTTTTACACAGTCACATTTACACAATAGCATACTGGCTTTAAGCCATCGCATCTAAATATGGCGGAGCTAATGTGTTGCAGCATTAGTTCTAACTGAAGGCCAGAAAAATGTAAACACAAGTCAGATGCATTGTGATATCACAATCACAGTCTTGTTAAGGTTATATTATTTCATGTTAAAGTTATGTTTTGTATGTAGCATTAATTGTACAATGTGGAGCCAAAGCTACAGTATATGCAACTGCTATTCTTTTTATATAGTATAATTATAATAAACGGGAGCACAAAGTAATGTCTAGAGGCAATGCATGTCCTGCATTATTATTATTATATCCTCTTGTTATGAGCAATTTTATTATACATCACCCAACTGTTGGATTGCAGATTATGGCAAACATATTGTACATGAATTGCCACTTAGCAACCATTAGAACGATTCATTAACACAATTAAGTTGCTATCAGACGTCTATTTGAGTATGTATCTCCTTTATTCTATTCTACACTGCAAATGAAAGCAAAATAATGCAATCATCTTTAACAGCCTTTTTTTCTGTTATCCAATTATATTTGGGTGTAAATAAATGATTCATTCAGCTGACACTAAAACTCAGGCAACATATAAGATGTGAATCAGAATAGAGAATGCTTTTCTCGCATATGAATCTTGGCCATGTCTTCCTACAATCCTATACACTTATTGTAGGTTGAAAAACAGATTCATATATTTTAGTACAAGGTACTTTTTGAAAACATTTATTCTAATAGTAGATATACTCAAATGGCCTTTTGGTTGATTGTTTATATGATTTATTCTTTTGAAATCTTATGTTGTAACAATCAGATTGCACTGAATCTGTTGTGCTGATTTATTTGATCTGTTTGTGTCTGACAGGCTCATATTTGGGACACTGTACCCTGCATACTCGTCATACAAAGCGGTCAAATCAAAAGATGTGAGAGAATATGTGAGTATAAACTGTAGAACTTTATATACATCTTATATACACAGAGGGAAAAAATAAATAAATACAATATATACACAAAATACAGCAGATTGTATTAGTGCAGCAATTGTTCTGTGTCGATTCTGATAGACTACAGACAGAAGAGACCAAAGAAAAAGGTTAAGCGATGTTAGGTCTGGTTCTATATGATTTTCTGTTTTTAGTTTCAAAGCCATAAGCAATTTTGGATCTAAAAAAATGAATATATCAGAATTTATTTTAAGCAAAAATGCCTATGGACACAGACTTCTGGGCCACGCTATATGAACCTACAGCCTACTTTTTCAGCATCATTTTATAGCTGTGTGCTTACTGATGTTCTACTTTCATAAAAAAAAATTATTCTTATATAGATTTTTTTTCAACAGGTAAAATGGATGATGTATTGGATAATATTTGCACTGTTCACAACAGCTGAAGTGATCACAGATTTATTCTTGTGCTGGTAAGTGGTATAATGCCTGGCTTCTCGTTTCCACTGAAGCTTCGCCACTGATCGAATGTTCTGCTATTATGCCTGATGAGAAAGAGCTCGGGATCATGATGCCTGGATATGACTCAGCTTTTGTCTCTTTTGAAGGCTTCCATTTTACTATGAGCTGAAAATTGCTTTTATGGTGTGGTTACTTTCGCCATACACAAAGGGATCCAGTGTGCTGTACAGGAAGTTCGTCCATCCAACTTTGTCCTCTAAAGAAAAGGTACGCTTCTGAATATTTCTTCACCTCCACCGAGTTGTTTTTTCTCTTTCTCTAGACAAATATGAAAGTAAACCAAAGTCCAGTGATGACTGAAACTTTTGAAAGTCACACTTTTGTTTCGGAAGAAACGACTCCCTCTTGCTTGCAGTGTGTCTCAGGCTTGTGCTCGACCCTGTTTCCTGCAGCGTGTTAGGCGTAATGTCGCTAGGTGATGACCAGTGGTAGGAAATGATGCTGTACTTTCTCTGACGGTTTTCTCCTGCCGTTTCTTTGTGAGGCAGGATATTCATCATGTTTAAAGTGAAGGAAGAGTGCCAGAGACCTGATAGCGGAAACAGAGGAAAGTCCAAAACAAAAGCTTGTTCCTTTTGGAACTCTGGTGTTTCGATGAGGAAACACAAGGAGGAAGTCGCTCTGAATGCCGAATCATATTTAGGATTTATCAGTTATAGTACTGACCTTTCTTGCCTATCTCATCCCTGAAGGTGAAAAAATCTTTTTTTATTATTCCTTGGATTTTCCAGGACATTGATGAATATCTGTGCCAAGCAAAGGACAAAAGTTATGACACCCTGATGCACTTTGGAAGAAAAAGCCTGAATGTGGCTGCTACAGCTGCAGTAATGGCTGCCACTAAGGTGACGTTATGATCATTACACCCACATACTGATGAGGAAAATTAAAAGTGTTCATTTTAAAAACAGTTACAAGTTACAAAAAATATGAGTGGGTCGGAAATCTGTTAGTCTTGCCGATACTCTTTAAAAACAACAAACAGATATTTATTTACTGTATATTATATTTATATAAGATTATATTTATGCTCAAGCTCATAATTGGAGAATGTCTTTTCATTCTGACTACAGGTTCCTTCAGTCACATGACATCTACTCCCCAAAGATATAAACAGATACACATTGCTTTAGTTCTGTATTCCATTAATAATACCTTACTAATACTTTTAAAAATTTAATTATTAATTATATATTCAGAACTCCATTTCAGTTATATTAGGACTTTTTGAAACAACAATAAAACAACCACAACACTTTTTTTCTACCACAGGGGCAGGGTGTGCTATCAGATCGCCTGCGGAGTTTCAGCATGCATGACCTGACCACCATCGACTCAGAGGGTCCGGCAAAGAGTTCTGCTTCCGTGACCACTCAGCCTTCATTGAGTCAGCACAGAACCCGCGCCATGACGCGCAGCAAATCAGAGGCTGCCTACAGCAGGGGTAAGCCATCAGGCCCAAATTTCACTTCTCTGTTACTCTTATTCCATGAGACTATGTCTGTGTGCCTTATGAGTCACTCACAGACTCACTGGATTGGCATGAAATTGTTTATGCAGGTTTAGAGTCAGATTTAGATTCTGTCTCTGCTAAATGCTGGGAGTCCAGTACAGCTCAACATTAAACAATATACAGTACAGTGTGCAGGACTAATGCTATCCATTTCAATAGAAAATATGGATTAAATTATAGCCTTAGGCGTAACCAATGTTATAAAGCCCAATGTGAGTGCTGTGCAGTAGGCAATCACTGTATTATCGAGAGATGGGTGGGAACTGCATATTTGCAATTGAGATGGTAAAATGTTGCAGTTCCTCTATAGTCCTGCAGGTGGCTCCAAACTATTCACACAGGCAGGCAGCATCCATTCCTAGTATTTCCTCTGGGGTAGTATTGTGCAATAGAGCAGCACATGGCACAGCAGGAAGTGTTGCTGCCTCACAGCTCCAGGGCAGCTGGTTTAATCCTGATCTCAGGTTACTGTCTGTGTGCAGTTTCTGCTCAGGTTGTTTTCCCTCCCACTTTCCGAAATCATCCAATAGGTAAATTTATGAAGACAAATTGCCCGTAGGTGATAATGAGGGTGTGGATGTGTTTGTGTGTGTTGTACCTTTGTGATGTCATAGGCTGTGATGTGACATGGATAGTCTCTGGGGCTAGTGTAACCTTGGCTGAGATAAAAGTGGTCACTGATAATGAACAAATGAATGGATGAATGAGTGAGCATCGCGAAACACACTATTCACTAAAAAAAACTGAATTTCATAGTATCAGGCGGTCATTACGCACCACTAATAGATGTTTGTTACATTTTCCGTCTCTGTCACCTCATAAAAGGTCGCAGCCAAGAATGTTGTGCCATCCATGCACAGATGCTGCTGTGTAGCACAGCGATTTCGTTGCTCTTTGCCCTGATGGATAATACCTCTTGGTGACCAGGTTCCTGTTCCATTCTGGAGAATTACTTTCAGAGAAAACTACAGTATATTAATCTGCCCTTTTCCTTGTTGTTGGGGCAGGTTCCTGTATCATTTAGCTGGGAATGTTTTATTTTTAGTAAGAAAAAAAAAATCAGTGGTAATGAAAGTTATTAAGTATTCTACATTTATGTTTCCACTGTATGCTTAAAAAGCCTAAAACATTTATTGAACAGAGAATTTATGTTCTGTGTAGTAGACAGCAGAATTACAGATGTTTACAGATGCAGAAACATACTGTATGTATGAGATATATTAAGTTCTCATGAGTCAAAGCAAATGTACCTTAATGGAAAAAGACTCAAGGTAAAGTCAATGTATATGATAATATTATAGGCCAAAAGTACCTAGGAGTCAAAAGTGAGAACTTTTGTGAGCAGGATATTTTTGCCTTTTATACATCTATCAATATATTTGTTTTATATGAGCTAAAAAAGCTCTTTTACAAGTTACAAATAAACCATTTTAAGTAGCGGTTATTCAGCTAGGGTGCTAACTAGGGGTGTAATGGTATGCAAAACCTTTTTGAAGTCACAACATGGTATAGTGACAGACATTAATCGTTATTATGAATTTAACTTGTGAATGTACACTGCCTGGCCAATTTAGGGTCAAAATATTGGGCTGCATCAAGCAAAGGAATAACAAAGAATATTTTAAGTTACTGGAACTGGGTTAAGAATAATTTATCAAAATCTGGAAAGATAGTGCTGACCCTTCCACTGTGGAAGTAATGTTTTGAAAAATCATGAATGGCGATCACTTAAACACTTGGTTAAGTTGCATGGTAAAAAAAAATTGTGAAAGTAAGGTCATATCTATACACACACACAATGTGTTCAGAACTCATATGATTGGGACTAAACAGCTGTGTGACCATGAGAAAGCCATCAGAAAATCAGAAAAAGTAAGGCTTTAATTTGCTATAAGACTGTACTTTGGAACAATGGAAAAGGTCACATGGTCTGATAAGTTCAGATTGACCCTATTCCAGAGTGATGGATGCATCACTTCATACACTTCCCTTCTTACTCTATGTGCACCCAGTGTGCATAGTGCCCACTGTAACAGTAGACAAGAAAGGAATGCTATTATCTGAGTGAATGCTCTTATTTTATTATTTTATTCTTCTCCTTGTCTTTAAATGGCCTGGCTCCCTCTTATCTTTTCAAACTGCTTGTCCCCTACTTCCCAACTCGCTCACTTCGTTCTTCTGACTCTGGCTTTCTTGCTGTCCCTCTGTACCGGCTCTCTTCAATGGGGGGTAGATCATTTAGTGTTATTGCTCCAAAACTTTGGAATTCTCGACCACACTCTCTACGTTCTGTTAACAATCTATCAGCATTTAAATCTTTACTCAAAACTCACTTGTTTTCTGAATGTTATATGTCTGACTCGTTGGAATGAACTCCTTTGGTTCAATCCTCTACATGTCTGTCTTTTATGTCTTGCTTTGTATTTCCAGTCCCCCCTCTGGAAAAGGTGCTATATAAATAAAAATTATTATTATTATTATTATTATTATTATTATTATTTGTGGCAGCAATGCAACTTCCTGGATGCCAGCATCAGGACCTGCATGCGGGCGGAGCTCTAGTATATCAATAAAATTAAACCTTTCATGCCTACTATCCAGTTGGACAGTTAGAGAAAGGCAAGACGTAGATCACTTAAAAGCTTTAGAGTAAATTAATCAGTAGCTCTTGAGGCTGTTTTTCATGCTCAGTCTCTACATACTTATAGTCTACTCACAGTAAATTGAAAAAAGAATTCTGTTTTAAAATTGTATCTGAAAAAATAATTAGGTTAATATGTTAGATCTGAATGTTGAAAATGATGGACAATTTGGACTTTTCAAATTTACAAGACTTTGATTTACGTATTTGTTTAATTCTTTTTTCCCCTTCTTTTCGTTGAACTCAATCCTGTTAATTTTTACATATTTGATATTTAGACAGGCCCAGATTCATATATTGTACAGTTTATATCAAAAGAAATAAAAAATCTGGATATGTGTAAAAAAAATATTTATGCATGAAGGGGTTAAGTCAGCCGATGGCCTGAATGTACTGAATGACCAGGTTATCACATCTGTGGAGTTTTTCTTCCCTGATGGCACGAGCATATTCTAAACCGTGGCTGATTGGCTCTGGGACCGTGAGGAATCATTTTCACACATAAACTGCCCACTACATTGTGTGTTGTAATTAAATTTAAATGCGATTGGATGAAATCTTGCTGTGCCCCACTTCTTCTTTGGCCTGGCAGTGTATAAACTTGTACAAGCTTTTAAACAGCAAACAGCAAATATCTTTCTCATCTAGATGTACAGTGGCCTCCATAATTATTGGCACCCCTGGTTAAGATGTGTTAAAGGCCTTCAAATAAATTCAGTTTTTATTGCAGAAGCATATTGTCACACTGAAAATTGTAGAAAAATATACAGTGAATATAAAGTGAATTTTAAGGGGAAATAAAAATCCCTGACTAACAAATAATTATTTTTCATAAAATAACCTGTTCCACAATTATTGGCACCCCTAACAATTCCTAGAAAATAAATGTAATTGAAGTATTTCTGTCATTTCTACAGTAGTTTATAAAGAGTATCTAGGAACATTTAATTAGTAATTGATCACTTCCTGCTTCCCTAGGGTATAAATATGACACAGAGGCCATTTCTCTTATCCACTCTTCAACATGGGAAAGACAAAGGAACACACCATTCAAGTAAGGCAGATGTGCGTCGACCTTCACAAGTCAGGCAATGGGTACAAGAAAATAGCCACCCATCTGCATCTGGCCATATCTACTGTGAGAGGAATCATTAAGAAGTTTTAAAAAACTGGAACAGTAGTAAACAAGCCTGGACGAGGACGCAAGTTTATTTTGCCTCCACGCATAGTGAGGGATGGTCAGAGAAAGAAAAAATTCTCCAAAGCTCACTGTTAAAGAACTGCAACATAGTGCATAGTGCATCAAAGTGATAGCATCTTGGGGTCACAAAGTCTCCAAAACAACCATCAGACGCTATCTACATGCCAACAAGCTCTTTGGGAGGCAAAACGTTTGGAGTTTGCTAAGTGGTACTGGGGCTTCAACTGTTCACTTGTTCTTGCAGCAAGATAATGACCCAAAACATGTGGCCAAATCTACACAGAAATGGTTCACCACACACAGAATCAAGCTCCTCCCATGGCCATCTCAGTCCCCAGACCTCAACCCCATTGAAAACCTGTGGAGTGCGCTGAAGAGGAGAGTGCAGAGGAGAGGAGTCAGGTCACTGGATGATATAGAGACACTGTGCAAAGAGGAATGGTCGAAGATCGCTCTTTCTGTGTTCCCTAATCTTCTGAAACATTATAGGAGAAGATTAGGTGCTGTTTTGTTGGCAAAAGGGGGTTGTACAAAGTATTAAACATCAAGGGTGCTAATAATTGTGGCACCCATGATTTGATGTAAAAGAATTATTTCTTAATGTAGGATTTTTTTTCCCCACTGAATAAATGCACTTGAATTAAAGGTTGGAATTTCCTCTTTTTTTCCATTGTGGTCCTATGTAATTTAGAACAAAACTGATTTTTTTAGAAGCTAAAGAACACATTTAACCAGGGGTGAATTAATAACATAATTATGGAGGGCACTGTAAATACTTAACTTTACATTTATTTCAGAGACAAGAAGACTGACAGACTACTAAATTACAGTAACAATTATTGCAAAAATGTTAATACAAGTTATATTTGGTCCTTTCTCTGATTAAATAGAGCTGGCAATCAATTTGACATTCGACTCCAAAGTAGATAAGACAAAGAAAAGGAACCAATGAAAGGAAATGAAATAAGATAAAGAAATTAAAAGCACTCCGGTGTGTTTTTGTGAAAGATTTAATTCATCAAATCACCTGTGATTTGATTTTGATCAGCTTTTTTTTGTATTCAGAGGTAAGTTAATATCTGCTTTTTATCTAATCTCCTCAAAGGCACCTATTGTAGGACCTGATCATTTCTATCAACTTGCAATTTCATTTAACTGCAATACATACCATATGGAAATTCTCACCCTGTAAACTACACACAAGCAACTTCAAAGGCTTGTTTTTTGATGCCCACATTCTCATGGTGCAGGCTCAGAGTTTGACATAGATGAGTTTGAGGTGTTGTATGGGGAGCAGTTTGCGAGTGTGGAGCCCTCTTTCCTTCCGACTCAAAAACCCACCCCGCTACCAAGATCCACCAGCAGTCCAAGCCAGCCTCTTTCACACCCTGAGCCTTTCCAGGACAAACGCGCACCCCCTCCATCCGAGGCCCCAGAGGTGCCAGGCGACAATGAAAATGAGGGGGACGTCCCAGACCATTCAGCCCAACATGGACTGCTTAAGAGACGTGCCCCAGAGGTAGCCCCCCTCTTTAGATGCTTGGTGTGTCTGCTGGGGTGCTGATGACCTGGTTATACTAACTAGCTGAATCACTAATCAGCATGTTTACCACTACATGCTAATCCACCAAAAGCTACCAGGAGTTTTTTGTTTAGAATACTATCTCATGTATGTTTCAAATTCAAAACAACTGCCAAATGTTTGAGGAGATTACAATATAATACCAATAATACAATATTATGTAATGCATAACCTGCATGCACAGACTTCCGCTTCTTAAATGACAAAAAGTTCCATCATGCAGGTAATAACAATATATGATAATAAATTTAGTCATGTAGGAGAATTATGTAAAGCAGAAAACTATTTCTATATATCTAAATATACATCTATATTTAAATATATATATATATATATATATATATATATATATATTTTAACTATATAAATATAGACACTATTTAAATATAGAAACATTTATCTCAAGTGATAATTACAGCATGAAAAGTTGTCTTGTTTTGACAATACTGGTCTTTCAGTAAGTTCTTTAAACTGGTCTTTTATGGGATGGAATGATTGTGCAATATAACTATTAAAGGAAACCCTAAGAATTTGGTACACAAGGTTCATTTATTATTATTATTATTATTATTATTATTATTATTCCATATAGCACATGTTTGTTTGAATGGCCCTAATAGGTTTCACCATTCGCAGAAGGTTTTGGTAGCCGTCAACAAGTTCCTGGTAGATCTCAGGTTGGATATTTGTCTGCATTTCTTGGCAGAACTTTAATAAAATAAAATAATTAGAACTAGAGTTTTAAGCATGGCTTGATTTATCCATAAAACATCCAGGCGTGGAACACTCAAGTCTGTCTATAGTCTAAATGATGATTTGAGGTTATGCTGAAGAGGTCCTCCTCCTTCATTATTCCATCCACTTTCAGCAATGCATCAGTTCCACAGGCAACAAAATAGTCCCAAATCATGATGCCACCACCACCACCACCATGCTTAACAGCTGGTACAGTGTTCTTGGGGTTGAATGCCTCACCTTTACTTCTCCAAACATACCTATGCTCAGGAAGCCTTTACTTTGGCTATATGGTCAGGTGAAAATTTTAGTTGAGTTTGAAGGAGTTGATTTTGAATCAGAAGCTTCTTTTCTGGATGGCAGCATTTCGGTCCATGGTGATGTAAAACTTGCACTGACTGTAGACAGTGAAACTGGTGTTCTAGCAGCTTCTAGTTCTTGGCAGGTCTGTTCCTTGGTGGTTCCTGACCATCTGCAACAATTTCCTCTAAGCTGGGGATGATAGGTGATACATCACTTTTTGAGATTATTCCAGATTTTCTCCCTAATTTTGTTATGTCCAGTTCCCACCTGTCATTAGGGCACTCCCCCATCAAGGCTACTACTACCAGGCAGGGAGGGCCCAAGACTATCACATGTTTCCTCCAAGCCACGTGACGCCTGCCAACGTGACGCCGCATGTTTTTAAACTGCTCTTCATACACTGTTGGGAGCAACATAACACTCGGAGGATAGCACTATCTGTTTGTTCCACTTGCGTGAGCTCATATACGCCCATCATTGGCAAACTCGTGATACTTAAATTGTTAGGGATTTGCAGTTATTTACTTTAGGAGACAGTCCATTTCCAGTTTTTATCAGATTTGCACTGAGCTCCTTGGACTTTCCAATTATACTTTGTTGTGGTCACTTCAATGGGGTGCAGACAAACAAACACTTTATTTTGGCACAGAGACGCTAATCATGATCAAGAAGTTGAGAGGTCTTGGCTTTGGCAGATTAAAAGACATACTTCGGCACCAGATAATTAACAATATAAGCGGGAACATATTTGACTCTGCATAGATAATTTTGAATTTTTGACCTTATGTTGATTTCACAAAACCATTCAAATTCTTTGGGTTTTCTTTTTTTTTTTATTGATGTATGTTGTACAATCATTTCCCCAGAAGAAGCCCAGTTGAAAGAAATCTTTGAAAGTCCAATATTGCTATGACGTTCATGTTCGTGATGAGTGTGTGTGTAAACGTTCTACCTCAACTGTACATGTAACATGCACAGATGTGTGGTCTGGTGTGGGCTTGAGAAACTTGTGATATTTGATTGTGAGACTGTGATATTTGTTACTCATTTAGTTTCTCTTTTTCTTTCTTCTTTTTCCATGTTTCACCTTTCCCTCATCCCTTCTTCCCTGCTTCCCTACTCTCAGCCTCCTCCTAGAGCTTTAAGACCTCTCACCAGATCCAGATCCAAGAACACCCTATCAGCAAACCCTGAGGCCATGTGACTGTGCATATGCTGTGAGACTGCTTTAGCTGCCTTAGCTGCAACATGAGGACACAGGAAAAGAGACGAAAGGGACACACACACACACGGCGATGCAGACAAGATATCAAATATTTAAAGCAGCCTTGTTCTCTAATGAGGTAACCAAAGCGGCGTGCGACTTTATCACGTCTGATCTTTGACATCTGAGGGGGGGGAGGGTTCTGTTGAGGTAGCAATTGTATGTGGCACCATATGGAGACTCGTAAACACTTAAAAGTTTGTGTTGTACATATTTACTGTATGTGAAGAGTGTGTGTTTGCTTCCTTTTTTTGTATGACTTTGGGAGAGACAGAAGCATGCCTGTCCCTCTGTATGTCTGTCACGAGAGCAACATTTGTTTCTCAGCACCTAAGCATTGTACAGTAGCCACTACGCTGACTGTTGGGGGCACTGCAACGACTCTTCGGTAGACTTTTAAGGCTTTGTGTCTTTTTATGCACTGGTATTGGGCACAAGTGGGCACGACACCATCGTCCTCTCAGGATATGTAGCCCGCAGTGCATTGATAATGTCAATCCAGAGACAAATACTTATTTAAAAAGAGAGAGTGACTTTTACCTACTGGCTTGTAATCTCCACCAAAAAAAAGGATGGCAGTTAAGATATTAATCATGTATATTTAAAGTAATTTACAGGACAAATGTGCAATGAGGTTAGATTTCAGTTGACTCTGTGAAAGAATCGATTTAAGCCTTTTCAGCCCAAACCTCTGGTTTTTATTCATGCTGTTGTCAGATAGTGTGATGAGGCCTGTTACATTATAAAAGTCTTATTACAAAAGAAAGAAAAAAAGAAAAAACATTGAAAACTTCAGACTGGTTCATTCATCCTAGGGAATTAATGAATTTTCAGAGTAGCACCTATTTGGCATTTTATAGTAGCATTTCTGGATTTCTCAACAAACATAATCATTTAGTTTAGCGTGAATTCTGTTTTTCCTTTCCGTTGTCTTTAAATTCTGTAGCTTAGATCGATCTATTCTTTAAAAAAACATGAATTCATGTTGCACTTCATTTAAATGTGAAATGTAGTGAAATGAAATTGCAAGCGTGAATTCACAGAAAATGTTAACGAACTGAATGTTTTTTCAGCTGTTTTTTTTTTTTTTTCATTTACTTCTTCATACCAGTCTGGAGTTATCAGTATTACTACACTTATGTGCACTAGTTGTTCAAAATCATAATGCTGCGAGCTCTGTAACATACAGACTAGATGGAAAATGTGGCACTTTACTCAGTTTAGTTCTCATACATTTAATCATTAAAGGGTTGCAAGCAGCCGATGAAAGTCAGAACACTGTGTAGTCAGACCGCTCATAACACTACTGAATAATTGAAACTGGTCCAGATGTGATGTCATAGCACTGCTTAATAAAGATGACTACGATTCTAGCTGTAAAAATTCTCATCAGCACTGATGCACTGAATTGCACGGCTGCCTCTGTTTCCATGTTAATGAGACTTTCACAGAGAGAGGGTGTCTATCAGGTTGGGAAAATGATGACAATCTGGTTTTAACCTCTTTTCCGCTTTCAGATATCAGGTAGCAAAAGCCCATATTGTCTCACAGCGACACGGGAAATGTGTTTTTTTTTTTTGCTCTTTTTTTTGTTAAAGTAGATATCTTTCTCAGGTACAGTTTGTTACATCTTACCACATTAAGCACTAAAGATGAAATGTTAAAGGACAAACATAATGCTGTGGAATATGAAATAAGAAAACCAAAAAAGATTGTGAATAAATTTTGATTGATTGGTTCGATTGTTCAGGCCAGATGAGCATCCAGCCAGCAATATATTTGCTCACTTGACATTTCAACTTTGAAATAAATGAACAAAGTACAACACCAATTCCAAAAAAGTTGGAACAGTATATAAATTGGCAATAGAACCAAAATGAATCATCTATAAAGTGTCTTCAATATATTACTTGAAGATTTACCCATGTGAATTTAATTGTTTGTTGAAAATATCAATCTGACGGCTGCAAAAATCCTCATATCTACTTATTGAGGTTGGGACAGGGCCAATTTAAACCCTAAGAACTAATAATAATGTAACAAGTAGACATTACAAGGTGATGAGAAGCAAGTGCTGTTAAACAGGTCAACCAATTATGTTATAGTATATAACTATATATGAAAAAAAAAGGTCCTAGGCCTTCTAGAGAATAGATGGGGTCAGGCTCACCAATTTGCCAACAGTGCACCAGCAAATTATCCAATACTTTCAGGATAACCTTCCCCAATGTTAGTACACAATATCATCAAGAAATTTAAAGAAACCCGTCAAATCTCAAGGGAAGAGCTGAAAACCACTTCTGAATATGTGTGATCTTTGATCCTTCTGACATCACTGTCTTAAAAACCATCATGCTTCTGTAGTGGATATCTACTGGGGAGCCTGACCCCATCTATTCTCTAGAAGGCCTAGGACCTTTCCAACTTTTTTGGAATTAGGATCGTACAAAACAAGCATGAAATACCTTCTATCATTCTGTACGTAATAATTTGCGCGCTATGTGAGAATCATTGTCAGGATTATCTGATGCTACAATAATAAAAAAGTAGTAATAGATTTTGTTGAATGCTGTTTCAGGAGTTAGTCTTTAAAGGCACATTTTCTTATAATAATTCAAATATCATTGCTTAGATTACATTCTGTTTGGAATCTTTTATGTTCTCCTTAAAACCACAAGATTTATAAGATGATATTTTTTATTTTATTTTTTTGTCAATTGCAAGAACACTCCTGCAAAATGAGTGATGATTCACAAAGAGAATGTGCCTTTAAAGACTAAGAGTTATCACTTTTCAGAATATTTCTTACTTTAATATAATGTTAATTTGTATCCATATGTTTTTTGAACTCCTTGGAAGAGGGAGAATTAAAGAAACTGTGGCTAGGAATATGTACTTCATAAGGGTCAGTGAACCTTGCTTTCTTCCTAATGGACACCACAGCTTGCAGCCCCTCTGTTAAAAAAAGGTCTTTTGAAAACACAGCTCTCATGTCTGGCAGGCCAGAAAAATCTCTCTTAAGCTGTTGAATAATGTGAGGAAGAAGAAAAAAAAAAGACACAGAAATGATCTTGATCTCTGTCACAAATCCTGCATATGGAAGATTATACTATCAGTTATTAAAATGGGAGAATACCAACGACTCTGAGTTTCTTTTATTTTCTGGCAAAGTCTGAAACAGGTGTATTACAATAATCACAGCTCTTTACAGCGACCAGAACAAATTCATAAACACTGGTTTTCGACATGCATGAATATTTTCAGTAATGTTAAATTTGCAGATTTTTGATTCTCCATTGTGGTTCTGGATGTTGAGCTTAATAGTCGGACATACACACTTTACACACAAACGTTTTCTTTACAGAACAGTACATTTCTAATAGGAGAGTGCTCAGGAAACCTATAAGTTAACTCTATCATGGTATTTCTGGTAAGGATCATTAATGTACCAGTTTCTTCTTTTCCAAAAGGACGTCGTCATTTTGTCTAATTTTTTGCACTGAGTCTTATTGCAGAACACGTGTTCTCTTAAACGCTTCTTTCTGGCTGCTGACTTTTTCCAAAGCTTCTTCTTGTATCCAGCCTGAGAAACAAACAACATTTGGTTTCATTGAAGAGCGTCATGAATAAGGGAGACATTTGTAAAATGGATTTAAACTAGGACTATTAGTAGATTTGTTTGATGCATTGGTCTGCATGCTGTTGTGAAATTAAAGCCTTAACGTGGGTTCATCCATTTTCAACAGTAAACGCAACCAGCGGTTTTCATTGATGGAGTGTATTCTTATGCCCAAGTACTTAGTGATAAGTGTAGCTCTTGAAAGTAGCACATATGTGTCACTAGTGCAACTGTACTTTCTCAATGTGACACACGGCATATTAGACTGGACGAATTCTACAATCAGAAGTCAGAGATGTGCTAACAGAAATGGTTATGAAAGGTTTAGATTCATACATGCGGCTCAATCTAATGGCCGGTGATTCTAGAAGTGTTCTCAGAACTGTTTTTTTTATTTGCACATCCATGACATCTCGGCTCTAGACTTTCTCCAGTCGTTGCATCCTGCGTCACATTGAGGAGGATTAAGGAATTTGAATCGATTTGGGGTAAATAATTTTACTGCATTATGTATTTTTTTATTAATCACAAACATTAATGCTGACAGCCCCAGATAAAATTGACACTTAATAGTTGCTTTTAAACATCATAAATTTGAGGGTTCCGTTAAATCTGATATTAACCACAATATGTTTTTATAATTAGATAAAACGAAAAGTGGACAAAACAAGAACTCAGCTTCGCTGAAATCAAACATGTCTTACTGGCAAGATCGTCTGTTTAATGTTATATATTTGTAAATGTTCCCAAAATTTACAGTTTTGACAATGTTTATAAAGTACATGTGGCATCCTGCCTTACCTTTCTCCTCACCCACAGGCCACAGTGCAGCCTCAGAAACCTCTGCACCACAGCTTTCACAGTCTTCCTCTTGCCCTTCTTCACACTATAATAAGTCAGGTTTCTACACGGCTGCTGCATCAGTGACGGGACGAGAGGAGAGACTCTGTACAGGAAGAGATATTAAGACATAAGAAAAAAAAATCACCAATCCTGATTCCACCAACCCCGCAAAAAAACATGAGAACGGCATCAGTCTGACTAATCAAACAAAACTTAAAATGTCTAATTCAAGTAATGTGTTTCTGATCAGCGTCAATAATAAAACATGAATTTCATGCCATGGACTTGTTGACCGACGTGATACAACACCATCACCATTGTGATTATTTGTATGATTTAGTAACAAATGATTGATTGTTTTCGTAAGGAGTCTCAGGTCTCAGGGCTTTTCTA
This sequence comes from Clarias fuscus, assembly GCA_030347435.1. Taxonomy (NCBI): domain Eukaryota; kingdom Metazoa; phylum Chordata; class Actinopteri; order Siluriformes; family Clariidae; genus Clarias; species Clarias fuscus. The sequence continues at coordinate 15,129,605 of CM059216.1, read as the reverse complement.
ACAGTAGGTTTTTTAGTGAGACTATTCGGGACAGACAACATTGCTGTTTCCAAGCTAAACTTGATTTCTTACTTATTAACTTCAAGTAAATATGTTTACTACAAGAAAAAAAAAAAAAAAAACAGTCGAGCAAAGAACTGTTATAAAATCCGGTAAGTGGTACCAATAACTAATTTAAGTATTTCTCAACTATAAACATACTGTACATGGCTTAAAAAAAAATTCATGTCAGTCTTCAATCAATCAATGGCAGATCACTTTGATATAAAACGAAGTGAGATGTGCTGCTGGAAAACTGCAAAAATGTCACTCTACTCTGTCATGGAGTGTATAATTGTGTTTTATTATTTCCAACAAAACTGTCAAGCTATTGTCTCATGTATTACATCATTTAAAAATACCTAAAGAAGGACTGGCTTGTCCCTAATGAAACACATCTTTGTCATTTGTCAAAGTTTATTTTCAGAATTCTTATCGCTTGACTAAACTAAGCAATAACTTAAGATTAGTAATTGTCTTACTGTTCACTGTTATGGCATTTTGTTCAGAGCAAAAAAAATCTTATTCAAAAACTGTTCCTGTCCACATGCTGGCAAAGATTGTCCAACAGGAGATGTTCAGATCATTGTGAAATGTTTCAGTAGGGAAGTGAAGGATTAGAAGCGGTGTCAGATTTATGGTCGGATGCATCGTAAAGTATTTAGGACTTAATCCTTACACGCCTTTACAGTAAACGTTCCATTTGCATTTTGGGACCTTACCGTTGCAGAAGAGTCTGCTGTTGAAGACCACATGCATTTAGAGAAGCCGGGCGCTGAATACTGCCATATTGTCGCTGAATAAATGTGCAGAAGCGAGGAAGAGCCCGCGGAGCTCGGAGTGTCCCAGTAAAGCAGGACTGTCCCAGAACCGCCAGGGGTCTCACCACACCTGAGGACAGAGTTTAGAGGATAGGTTCACAGAAGTCTTAAGTCTAAAAGAGATTTTTTTAAATGCTTATCTAAAACACACACACACACACACACACACACACACACACACACACACACACACACACACAGACAGACAGGCCGACTAATAGCAGACCCGGTTGGCGTATGCTAACATTGGCTAGCCATGCTTATTTATATGCATCAACTGTCTAAAGCCACTCCATGCCACAGCATTTTGTCAAATCTCTTCTACGAGCTCAAACTGAATAAGCAAAAATCTGTATGCGTGCTCCACAATCTAAATTACGAAAGCATCACTACCCGACAGTCCTCTAGCCAAGGTGGCCGCCATCTTGAGCCTTTGTGACCTTTGACCTACAGTGCGCGCAGCAGGGACAAACAGCACGCCGAGAGAAAACGCGAAGTGCAGACTGTTACAATCCGAACACACTAATAAGCATCGAAACTGTTGTCTTCACAACAACAATATAAAATAATAATAATAATAAATGTGTTTATTGTTGTTATTTTATCACTTGTAATTTGCCTAAATTCTGTATGAAAGAAAAGAAAATAATCACCCCATTAAAATACCCCCCTTTTTTTGCTTTGCAGCCTGAAATAAAGACAGACCGTTTGCATTTTATCGCACTGTATTTAGTCAGTGCAATTTTTAACATCCACGTGAAAGATGTAACACCATGTCAACAAACAAACAAACAAACAAAAAACAGAATCACTAAGATGGAAAAGGAATCCCTGTCACCTATATTTTGTTGTACCACATTTTGCTTTAATTTAATTTGCCTACTGTTCTAAAATTTCTTACAAAACTTATGCTAGGTACAAAAGTCTGTCCTTGACCTCCAGGGTCCGGTTTCAATTTCTGCCTCCGATCTGTGTCCGTGGAGTTAGCATGTTCTCCTGTGCTCGGTGGAATTCTTCCCACAGTCCAGATTAAGCTAACTGTTGTTCCCAAATTGCATGTAGTGTGTGAATGAAGGTGTGTGTGCGTGCCTCCTGCAATGGATTGGCACCCCGTTCAGGGTGTACAGTACCCCACCTCGTGCCCCATGTTTCCTGGAATAGGCTCCAGGCCCCCCTTTACACAGGATAAAGGAAGACAAATAGGTCTTAGATAAAAGATAGGAAATGATTCAATTATGCTACGTATACATTACCTGTCTAAAATTATTGGGCTGAATCAAGCAAAGTAAATAACTAAGGAAATTTTAAATGACAGGAGAAATTTGAAATGTAGGAATCCTACATTATCAACACATTATCAAAACCGTCAATATTGTGGAAGAAAATCATTAACAGAGATCATTTAATCACGTGAAGTTCCATGGTAAAAAAATCAATAGTTAAAATCATAGCTATGTTTGATAGTGAAAGTAAAAACCACAGCTGTGTTTCCATAAGACAATCACTTGACTAAATTTTAGAGAGATGAAAAATGTTATGTGATCTGATGAGTCCAGATTGACTCTATAGGGTAAGATATGAAGAGTGTGAAATGAATCATCCATCATGCCTAGTGCCCACTGTACAAGCCTCTGAAAGCAGTGTTATGATTTTGGCTTGTTTTGGTTGGCCAGGTCTATGCTCAGCAACATTATTTGGCAATAAAATAAAGTCAGCTGATGACTTGGATATACTGAATTGCTCATAGTGTGTGAATGAGCGTTTGAGTGTGTGTGTGTGCCCTGCAATGGATTGGCACCCCGTTCAGGGTCTACCCTGCCTTATGACCTAGGTCTCCTGGCATAGGCTCCAGGCCCCCCTCGACCCTGTAAACAAGATAAAACGATATACTGTAGATATAGTGTGACGATATAGTGAATGCGTGAGTAAGTGAGTAATGTCTATCCAGCATAGTGTTTAAGACATGCTGTACATATTCAGGGAAGGACTTCATGTTCACACTGTAGATCTCCCGCAACCAGAGATGGGCAAAGTACCCAAATCCCTTACTTGAATAAAGGTAGATAGGCAAAGGCAAATTTTACTCAGTGAAAAGTAGATTTTCTCCATTTACATGTGTATTCAAACTTAAATAATTATTTTGATTGTGTAAAGCTGCTTTATGACGATGAAAATTGTTAAAAGCGCTATACAAATACAAATTGAATTGAATTGAATAATTCAAGTAAAAGTAGAGAAATACTCAGCCTCAAATTTTAGTTAAGCATCAAAAGTACAGGGTTTGAAATAAAATAAAATAAAAAAGAATCACCCCTTTAAAATAACCACAATTTTTTGCTTTGCAGCCTGAAATAAAGACAGACCATTTGTGTTTTGTCGCACTGTATTTAATCAGTGCAAATTTTAACATCCAAGTGAAAGATGTAACATCATGTCAAAACAACAACAACAACAACAAAAAGCAGAATCACTGAGATGGAAAAGGAATACCCCTCACCTGTATTTTTGTTGAACCACCTTTTGCTTTAATTAATGTGTTTAGTCTGTTAGATGTCTCTACTAACTTTGCACATCTATACTAGGCATATTTGCCTACTGTTCTAAAATTTGTGAATGCCATTAGTTAAAAAACAAAACAAAAGTGATAAAAGATAGAAGGGAGGAAGAGCACTAAGGGTCAGGGTGGGGCTTTAGGACTCCAGGGTTGATGTATAGCATGAGAGACCACATTGAGAGGTTTGTATTAGCTAAAAATAGCCTTTTCTTCATCATCTCTCTCTCTCTCTCTCTCTCTCTCACGTATCTTGAAGGAAAGACAATTCACGCAATTACACATAATCGTCAGCAGGTGGAGCTGCTAAACATCACACTGCTCTAAATATGGAAGTATAATAGTGTCAAAATTGCTCAAAGCAAAATAGCAGGTTGAATTACATGAACTGAAAAAAACTTGTTGCAATAAAAATGTTAGATTTACATTTACATTTACAATGTTTGAAATTTTTGCCACTACAATTTATTGTGGTTGCATATTTCAAATGAAAATGTAATTCAAGCATTTAAAATTCAAAGCAAAAATATTCAATTTTTTCAAGTGTTAAAAATACAATCTTCATTATTTTTCAGTCTTACAAATTCAGGTCGACAAAATTCAGGTAATAAAATTCAGGTCGCTAAAATTCAGGTTGCTAAAATTCAGGTCTACACATCCGGGATATCATAGAAAGAGCAGTGACGTGCCGATTGCTGCTGTCCATGCTGTCAATGTGTTTTAAAAAAATAATTTGACTTCACTTGACAGTACTTCTTGTATGTTTTGAGTGACAGCTGTCTCTTCCAATCAGCGATAAGAATTTCATTTGCAAACTATACCTACCTTTTCCGGTTTGACTGAATCGTCGTTGCGTTTTCTCATTTGGTATTTTGTTTCTGGATATGTCGTTGTGTTTTCTGATTTGTTGTATTGTTTTGATTTAGTTATATTGTTTTTAAGTTAGTTGTTTTGTTTTTTAATTTGTTAGTTTGGTTTTGTGATTTTGTTTTGCACTTCTCGGCCGTATAACGTATAACAGTCATGAGAATTTATTTGAAACTTCTACGTAGTTTATTTTCCAGCCAAGGCCAATTGTGCTTCTTTTAAAAGTATGTGTATATTCAAATATGACATTAACGTTTTAAATACCAAAAAGACCAAAAATGTACTATAGTTATTAAAACATATCAAGTCACACAAGTTAATAAATACAATCCTACAGGCAAAAGTCCAGCACAATCAAAATGTCATCTAATACCACATAGTGCAATAATTAAACAATAGTTAAATACAAAACAAGTCTGTAATCTTACAGGCAAAAAATAAATTGTCAGATATGGCCTAATTTACCTTATTAAAAAGAGGATAAATACTTCTACAAGGAATATTTTCTTTGTACTCATTCAACCAGTGTGCAACAGGTAGCAGTAAAAAGCATAATAACAGACAGTTTGATTTGTCAGTGCACTTTCAGAAGAAAAACCTTGGCAGCTGAGCTTTATCAAACTGTTGCAAACATTTAGCATATTTTCAGAAGCCGTCCAAATATGCAACATTGAAGTTTGCATTAGCTTGACAGGATTTTGTTTGTTTTTTCTCTCCGTCCTTTCAGCATGTCACCACCCTGCATACACTGGATCTGCATCACATGGAACTCCATACACATGACAAGAAGGATGGTTCTTCTGTAGGAGTGGTGCACGTGAGAGAGACAGTTCACTGTCTGTATCGCTTCTCTTCCGAAAAACCAGGACAACAAAGAACAGAAGAATCACTGGAAATTTTAGAGACAGAAAATGTATGAACAGGATGTCAACAGAGCACATATTAAGAAGTACATTGTAGATAAAAATCTTGCCATTGTATAATCTGTTAATATGTGTAGTGATTCGTATTAATTTATCATGATGGTTAGATGGGAAATATTTAAATGTTCATACATCCTCCTCCAATGACAATTAGAGCTATAGTGACAGGAGCAAGCTCGCAGGTGTCTCCAGCCTTCCTGAAGAAAGTCTCCATGCAATAACCTGGAGCAGTGCTGCCCTGAGGGCAAAATGCATCACTGGGGCATTTGATTGGATTCACATCTGGACTCTGTAAGACAAATAGGCCTATTAAATTATGCTACATATACATATACATTACCTGGCTAAAAATATTGGGCTGCATCAAGCAAAGTAAACAACTAAGAAAAATCATGAATAGAGATCACTTAAATACTTGGTAAAGTTGCATGGTAAAAAAATCTGCAGTAAAAACCATAGCTATGTTTAACAGTGAAAGTAAGAACATTTCCATACACACAATGTCATGAGAACTCACATCTGACCAAAACCACTTGAGTTTAGTTTGAAGCAATAATAAAGGTCATGTGGTCTGATGAGTGCAGATTGACCCTATTCCGGAGCGATGACCTGAATTAATGAATGTACTGAATGACCAGGTTGTCACATCTGTGGTTTTCTTTCCTGATGTCCCGGCCATATTCCAACACTCAAACTGTGACAGAGTGGCTGTACTACATGTACTAGCCACCACATTGTGCTGTAATCAAAGCTAAAGGTGATTAAATTAAATCTTGAGTATGTGACTGTTTTTGGCCAGATACATGTACATTAGGGATGTAACTGAATACAAATGCATTATCTGCATGGAATAACTCATATGTTCTAAGCAAAAGCTAAAACAAATAGGACAATAGATGCATTTTTTTTTTTTGGATTTGTTTGTCAAGTTTGCAGGTTGAATTTCATTTGTTTCGGCTCTGGTCTGCTCAAACCTCTGCATCATGATGTCTGTTATAAATAAGCTTTAAGTTTATTAGTTCATTTGTCACGGAGTGTGATTGTGTTAAGAAGTAATAACCACTCACTGGGCAGTAGTGGTCTTCAGGGCAGATGTTACAGTTCTCCTGGCCCCAGTCGACCTGATAAAAACCACTGCTGCAGATCTGACACACTTTCTGATCAGAGTTCCTGTGCGTGCCTGTCCAACATACCCAAGGAACACAGTGTACCATGCAAGTTCTTCTTATCTTCTTTTTTTTTTTTTTTTTGCACTTTACAAGTGTTAGTAGCTTTATGAGTTAATTTGCAAAAACAGACAAGCTCACACTTTATGCTTAGGATTTACTCCTAGCATGAACATCTACTCTTTGCTCAGAGTTGCAGTTAGAGATTGTGTAACATTTGTACTTTCAGCTTTTCATTCAGCAGTTTACAGTCTTAAATAGACTTTAAAGGTTTTAATGAGTCGTCCTTCATCTTCATCATCTTCTATGCTCTTCTATACTTATATTGCAGCTAGACAGCTATACAGTTGAAAAAAATATTAATGATCATTAATGATTATTCTTGGTCCTCTTTTGTCCTGAAGACAAAGGTGGACAATCTATTGTACAAACCAACAACACTGAAGATTTTTTCCCATTAATGTTCAATAAAGTCTCTTAACAGAATCCTTTAACATACAAACGTATTAATGGTCTTCCTTAAGCTGTTCATTACTCTTTTTACGTTATGTCTAGCATCTGATATAAAAACCCTAGTGAATGACTTGTTACAAGCATTGCATTTATATAAACCTGTGATTCGTATTACAGTCAAGTCTACTGTCAAAAACTGCTATAATAAAATCAGCACCTTCTAACCAATAAGGGTTAAGTATTCAGCCCTGCTGTTATAATGTAATATGTAATATAATGTTGGATGACATTGGTTACCTGGGTGACACAGAGAACACTCCTGGCTGCCAGTCTTCAGGGCTTCAGAGCCGACGGGACACATCTGACACTGAGCACAACTGGAAGAGCTGGTAAATACGAAGACACAGTTCTTCTTTATTTATTATACTTTAAAACATTATACCGATTATGCGAGTGTAATGTCAGTCGTGTGATACTGACATTGAGGTCTACATGACCTTACAGAGGATAATAAATGACTTGCGGCCTTTATTTTGGCTTTGATTTAAATCAGTGGATAAAAAAACATGTGACTCTGCCCTTCAGCCAGTGTAAGCTTGAAGCTCGAAAACACTCTATTGAATAGTGCTGGAATTCAAAATGTTATTGTTGTCTGTTAGCATGTTGAAGAATTTATAGCTTACAAATACAGTAGAATTTGATGAATGTATTTGCTTTTATTTATAGCAACATAAGCCTTTGTCAAAGTATGAATGAAAGACAAGAGCCTGGTGCACAGCTTACTTGCAGTATGTGCCCTCGGGACATGAGTTACAAACAGTGGTGTTCTGTCTAGATGCATAAAAACCTACAAAATGAAAATACATGCATGTGTATGTTTTATGCTTTATAAGTAATTGCTAAACTTTTATTTCACAGCTACTGTAAATCTTAAGTTACTAAGTTATTAATTTAATCAATTGATAGTGGTAGTTTGATTGATAGTTTAGTGCATAGGAAGTTCATATATACATTAAATGGTTACCTGGTGTGCAGGCCTGGCATGAAACTGAACCACTTGCATTGGTATACGAACCAGGAGGACAAGCCTGACACACAGGGCTCCCTGTGAGACTGAGGAGGAACAAGAAAAACACAGATTAACTATGTACATCATTAATATAGATGGGGGAAAAATCAATTCAGTTATACACTGGATCATGATTCGTTTGTGTAGTAATTCATATACTATCAATACACTGATTCCAAAATTGAATTTTTGAAATAATATTTTATTTATCTATCTGTGCAGTTGAGGTGGTAAAATGTTCCTATTCCACTTTGAGCCTACAGGTGGTGCTCTAAACTATTTACACACTGGCAGGCAGCACAGCATCTGTGTGGTAAGAGAGAATTATTTATGTTTGTTTAGAATTGTAACAAATATCTGACAAAAAATATTGAATTAGAATATTTATAAAATCATGATACTAATAAAATTACAATAAAAATCTATTCAGCACCTAGGTATGGTGATAATATCATATTGGGTGGTCCGTGATGATTCCCATCAGTAGTCATTCACATTTATGTGTCATTACTCACTTAGTGTAAAAGCCTGGTGTGCAGGGAAGACATGTCTGCTGGCCAGCTAGCGGCTGATAGAAACCTAGTGGGCAGGAATGACAGCCTGTAGGGAAAATGCATAGCCCAGGCTCCGGACAACATGAACACAGCAAGGTCTCTTGCAGGATAAAGAAACATACATGCAAACAATTATGCACATACAGTACATGCACATATATTTCTGTACTTCTTATCTTTACAAGTTACAAAATAATAGTATACTTTAACAGTCATTCGGGTAGTTACACCATATGAACAAAAGACCACTCACGCCCATATGTGGCTCCTCCCTAACTTTTGGCATTAAATTTAAATGACATAATTGTCTAGAATGTCTGTGTCTGCTGTTGCGTTACAATTTCTTCCTCACTGGAACTAAAGGGAACAAACCTGTTCCAGCATAATAATGACTCGTGCACAAAGTGAAGCACATAAAGACATGGTTTGCCAGCGATGAGGTGGGAGAATTTTGCATAATGCGCTTGTGACTAAATGACCAAATCCCCACAGTCACGTTCCAAATCTACTGGAATTTCTTTCCAGAGAGGTTAAGATTATTAGAATAGCCGCAAAAGGATTAATGAGCTCAAGCACTGATGTCAGGTGAGGAGGCCGGGTTTGCGATCAGTGCTCTTATTTATTCCAAAGGTGTTCAGTGAGGTGACGGCAGGGCTCTGCGCATGAAACCAGCTTTATGGACTTTACTTTGTCCACAGGGCCATTCTGGAACATGATCGTTGGAACCAAGAAAGGTTCAATCCTAATGCCACAGCATACAAATACATCAAACTGTGTGCTGGCTGTAATTTGGGGGAAAACCCTGATATGGATATCATGGTCATGTGTCCACATACTTTTGATCATACATTGTATGTCAGCATCATGTAACCATTTTTATTGACAATAACACATATGTCAGCAGCTTTTGTATAAACAATACACAGCAATGATGCTACACCATAAGCCATACATACCACTGTCATAGTAGGTGCCTGGTGCACAGGCCTCACAGCTGGAGGTGTTCAAGACTGAGCAGCCAGGTGTAGTGGTGCTGAGCATGATGGGAGTAGTTGTGGTGACATTCTCACTGACTGTGGTGCTGGTCACATTTTTGATAACAGTGGTAGCGGTTAAAGCGGGGGTGAGAGTAGTCTGACTCTTTACCACTTCTGTTATTAACACATACAGAGGAAATGATACTGTGGGTTATATCACTAACATATTTTTTTAAACTAATTTCAATAATATAAACATCTAACACAGAACACCGCATATTTTCTTTAAGAGGTTTACATGAAGTTCCAATTCTACCGAAACAAATCATTCTTTTAGAACTTCTCAAAGCAGACTGACAGCTTCATTTGTCGTAAAAGAACCTCATCATGCTCAGTCTGATCTCCAGAGCTTTCAGTGTATCAATGTATAATTTATTGATTAACAGATTGAGGTGGTCAAATCAAATTACACATTTTACATCACATTTTAAAATAATTCCTGGTTCATTGGAATACTCCCAGATACAATAAAGAGTTTAATTGATTTGCTGTCCCACAAACGAGCAATTAATGCAATTAAGCTGTGCATCGTACAATGAGCTACAGTATATGAGGTACTGAATTATAAAGTCCTAGTTATGTGGACATGTTGATTAAAACATATGATTAAAATTTTACAAAAGTATCTTATACTAACTGCATGCTAAAGAAAGACAGTGCTAAATATATGTCATTACAATGAATTCTGATTTATTTTATTTATGTTGTAAATATTAGAACTCTATTTTAAGTCATGAAAATGGCTTTATTTTAGGAAAAGACTAAATGAATGTGTGCTGAGGAAACTGAGGTGGAAACAGAGTCCTTATTGTGCAAGTAATCACATTAAGCATGTGGTACATATGAACTTATTCCTGGTCTTGTGACTTTGACACAGTCCAAAGACGCAGAGGGAAGTGAGAGACAGTGTCGGCAATTCCTGTGCTCTCCCCGAACACTGGAAATTTTTAATACATCATAAATGGACGCATAAAAATTTCCATTGTGAAATATGCAATTGCACAACCTGCTCATCATCACACTCCTGATTCTGTAGGTATTAAAACATATTGCAACAGGTCTGGACAACAAAACACATCAGATTTGAATTTTTTGAAATGTTGAATCTTTTCTTTTAAAGTTCATTTCATGTCACTCTCGATGTGTCAGAGACAGTCTGCTCCTGTCTGACTGGTCCTGCTAGAAAATGAGATTATAAATGTATGACCTAGTGACCCAGTAAAATCCTAAGAACAATTACATGTTCTGATTCCACAGGGTGTTCCCATGCATAGGGGAAATTAAGATATTTAGGCAATCACATGTACAGCACCAGATGTGTTTACACAATATCATGATGACTGAAAGAATGTGTGTTTACAAAGAAAGTGCAATAATGTAAAGGATGTTTCGTAAACAGTGTTACATTTCGCTTTTAAAAAATATGTTATTTCCCCTATGGATGAAAAACTTTTGAGGCACCCAGTAACAAGACCACGTGCTTGAAAACAACAAGGAAAACACACAAGCTCTCGTAATGTCCCTGACCTCGCTGCTGTAATTTAGAGAACACTTTTTCCATTAATATCTTGAACAATAAACTGATCACTCACCAAACACACACACGAGTGCCACGACAACAGCCTGGACTCCCAAACGTGCCATGTTTCAATGCTTAACCAGTCACAGCATCTGCTTTATATTCCTGAGCTCATTCCTGAATCTTTAAATAGCTTACAATGGGAAATAAATTCAGTTTCGTCAACCTTCTCGATTCCTCTACAATGCCTAGTGACAAGCGACAAGCAATCATGTGAGTTTGAGCGCTGTGAAAGTCACTTCACATTAAACAGGAATTGTTTATGAGAAGTAAAACCAGCCTCCACACTGCACCACACACAGATGTTTCGAAAAGCTGAAAGGGGGCGGGGCCACCCAAATCTCACGACAGCGATAAACCCCGCCCACATCAAACATGTCCTGCCCATTCTCTTTAAACCACGCCCGTTTTGTTATTCTTTGTTGAAAGTTAGCATTTTTGTGTGTACAGTCGTGGGCAAAAGTTTTGAGAATGACTCAAATATTAGTTTTCACAAAGTTTGCTGCTAAACTGCTTTTAGATCTTTGTTTCAGTTTAGTTATCACTTTCGCCTTATGGCACGGTGCTCCATCATGCTGGAAAATGCATTGTTCTTCACCAAACTGTTGTTGGATTGCTGGAAGAAGTTGCAGTTGGAGTGTGTTTTGGTACCATTCTTTATTTATGGCTGTGTTTTGGGGCAAAATTGTGAGTGAGCCCACTCCCTTGGATGAGCATCAACCCCACACATGAATGGTCTCAGGATGCTTTACTGTTGGCATGACACAGGACTGATGGTAGCGCTCACCTTTTCTTCTCCGGACAAGCCTTTTTCCAGATGCCCCAAACAATCGGAAAGAGGCTTCATCCGAGAATATGGCTTTGCCACAGTCCACAGCAGTCCATTCGCCATACTTTTTGCAGAAGATCAATCTGTCCCTGATGTTTTTTTTGGAGAGAAGTGGCTCCTTTGCTGCCCTTCTTGACACCAGGCCATCTTCCTCACTGTGCATGCAGATGCGCTCACACCTGCCTGCTGCCATTCCTGAGCAACCTCTGCACTGGTGGCACTCCGATCCCGCATCTTTAGGAGACGATTCTGGCGCTTGCTGGACTTTCTTGGACGCCCTGAAGCCTTCTTAACAAGAATTGAACCTCTTTCCTTAGTAGTCACAATATCCTTGCCTGTGAAGCCATTTTTATGCAACGCAATGATGGCTGCACGTGTTTCTTTGCAGGTCACCATGGTTAACAATGAAAGAACAATGATTTCAAGCATCACCCTCCTTTTAACATGTCAAGTCTGCCATTCTAACCCAATCAGCCTGACATAATGATCTCCAGCCTTGAGCTCGTCAACATTCTCACCTGAGTTAACAAGACGATTACTGAAATGATCTCAGCAGGTCCTTTAATGACAGCAATGAAATGCAGTGGAAAGTTTTTTTTCGGGATTTAGTTAATTTTCATGGCAAAGAAGGACTATGCAAATCACCTGATCACTCTTCATAACATTCTGGAGTATATGCAAATTGCTATTATAAAAACTTAAGCAGCAACTTTTCCAATTTCCTATATTTATGTAGTTCTCAAAACTTTTGGCCACGACTGTACAGTGCTAGGACTGGAAACAGTGAAAACGCAATTAAATAATTGGTATATAGTCAACTGAGTACTGCACTGAAACGAGCCTTTCCAGCATTTATTAATTTTATCCCAAACTACTATGATCTTGAACTCATAGGAAAAATGTAAAGAAAAAAAAAATTCAACCATGAACGAAAGTGCAGAAGAAATTCAACTAAAACCTGAAAGTTTGTCACTCATCACTTTACCATCTATACTGCTTTATACTGTGTACAGGGTAAAGTATATTTACATTTATATTTGGGGTCTGGAGCCTATCCCAGGAGACTTAGGGAACAAGGCGGGGTACACCCTGGAGGGGGTGCCAATCCGTTGCGTGGCACACACACACATGCACACACTACAGGCAATTTGGAAATGGCAGTTAGCATAATCTGCATATCTTTGGACTGCGGGAGGAAACCAGAGTACCAGGACGAAACCCACCAAGCACAGGGAGGTGTAAACTCCATGCACACAGATCCGAGGTGGGAATTGAACCCAGACCCTGAAGTTGCAAGGCGACTATGCTAACCACTAAGCCAACGGCAGCCTTGTCACTATCTTTCAAAAAAAAAAAAAAAGGCAGTTTGTATACTATTTTTATGTGGATTGTAGTGATTAGTAGAAAATTGTAGGTGCTTCATACAGCTATTTCTTTTATTTTTCTTTCTGTAATTGTCTATTCCTAGACAATACAGTGCTAGGTCATTCATGTTAGTGGTTGCATTTTGAATGCATATACAGTATAGGGAATAGCCCTGAATCAAATGTCTTGTGTGTCAACATACTTGGTAATTAAAAACCTGTTTGTGATTCTGATTCTAAGGCTTTATTTCCACCACCGTAGTGCGCTTAAATAGAAATTATGTTCATCTTTTTGTTTTATCCTGTTGAGGTTTAAGGTAAATAAAGAGCCTCTCCTGGAAACATTAGGCAGGATAGCAGACTACAGATTGGCACCAATTACACACACACCAGTCAATCATTCATAGCAATCATTTGCATAGCCAAATTATATTTAACCAAATGGAATATTTCTGGACAGTGTTCACACAAACACTAGGAGAATATGTGAATCTCTACGAGTACATTAACCTGAGCTCAGGATTGAACCCTGGATCACTGAGCTGTGTTACCATCATAATGCAGTAGTTGGTAATCAGAGATGGTGATATCCAGATATCTGACACAAAGATTTTCCTTGAACAAAATGGTAATCAAGTCAATATATATATTAATCAATATAATTTATTCCTTAATTCATCATCTGGTTTCTGTATAAGTGGATCCAGGTTTCATCCCATGAACAATAAGTGTGAGAAATGTCCTTATTTCTCACTCAAATAATGATTTAAATATTTGGTCAAAACTGTTAACTATAATAACAGATATTTGTTGTTGTTGTTTTTTTCAGCTGCTCCCATCGAAAGGGATCAACACAGCAGACCATCCTATCCACACACAATTGGGCTTAGGTTTTATGCCACAGCCGTCATGTTTTATTTGGGCTTGGGACCGGCACTATGTCTAGTTGCTGGACAAACCCAGGCCCTTTACATAGCAGGCAAGACACCTGCCAGTGCCCAGCACATGTTATAATGATGGGTAATTATGAAATTAGCCAAATAATACACTTAATGCTTATTTCACAATTCAAATATTTGTAGGCACTGTCCACCGGGGAGCAAAACCACTGGTGTAGGGAAAATACCTAAACTCTAGTGTTATTCCTGCATATGTCCATGATGATGTATAAATGTTGTTTCTGTCTTACTGAAATAGGTTTGGACCCCTTAGTTCCAGTGAAAGAAATGTGCAAGGTTATAACCATTCTTTACAACTTTACCACATTTGTAGAAACAGTTGGGGAAATGGCCACATGTTCAGGTGTACCTTAGTCCAATAGTGTACACAGACTACATAAACAGACAAAATAAACAAATAAATTACACTGCTCGGCCAAAAATAACATCAACACCTGGATTTAACTAAGCAAACAAGTAAGAGTCTTCCATCGGATAATTACTGCAGTTAATATGTTTCAGCTGGTAACCGGTTATTTAACCCTAACTGATGCAGTGAGTAGCTTCTCATTTCTTAACCAACCATGTCATGTTGTGGCAAAGATGTTTTCAGAAGAGTCAAATTATTGACTTGCATTAAGAATAGAAAACAGGAGATTGCTGTAATGCTGACCAATGCATTAATAAAACCTGGAAGGTTTTAAAACCTTTTCTTCCATCTTTGAGAAAGAAAAGTGGTCCGAAAAGATTTTTGAATCACTTAAACATTTGGTGAAAACAAATTGTTTAAACAACAACAACAAAAACAACAAAAACAGTATTTAATACTGAAAGTAAGCACATTTCTACATGTACAATGTGAAGAGAAATCAGAGGATTGGGACTAAACCCTGGATCACTGAGCTGTGTTACCATCATAATGCAGTAGTTGGTAATCAGAGATGGTGATATCCAGATATCTGACACAAAGATTTTCCTTGAACAAAATGGTAATCAAGTCAATATATCTATTAATCAATAAAATTTATTCCTTAATTGCCTAGCCTTAAGAAAACCACTTAAAAAGAAAAAACAATTTGCTTCAATTTGCTAGGGCATTGAAAAAAGGTCATGTGGTCTGATGAGTCCAGATTTACCCTGTTCCAGAGTGATGGGTGCGTCAGGGTAAGAAGAGAGGTGGATGAGGTGATGCACCTGCCTAGTGCCTACTGTCCAATCCTGTGGATAGTGTTATGATGTGGGGTTGTTCTTTGGGTCAGGCCTAGGTTCAGCAACATTATGTGGCAGAATTAACAGGTAGGTCATCACCCAAATGAAGATGGGTTCCCTGTTGAGTCCGGTCCCTCTCAAGGTTTCTTACTATTGTCATCTCAGAGAGTTTTTCCTTGCCACTGTCGTAGTTACCCTTGGCTTGCTCATCAGGGACAGTCTTATCGTTTTGATTCATACATATTTCATACAAACCTCCATAATTTCTTTTGATTGTGTAAAGCTGATTTGCGACAATGACAATTGTCAAAAGCGCTACACAAATAAGATTGAATTGAAAAGAATAAGCACAGAATTTTGCCAAGATCATATAGAGCATCTCTTTATTTTTGTAAAAATATCTGTAACATTTTGTATTTGTCTTATACATTCTCAGATATATAATATATATGTATTATATTATATTTATACATATATTGTAAAGTGTTTTTTTATGGACATAGAGAAGTCTTTTTAAAACTGTATATATTATATATATATATATATATATATATATATATATATATATATATATATATGTGTGTGTGTGTATTTGCATTCTGTCCTAGCTTAGAAAATTTTAAGAACTAACTACTCCCTTCAACTAGCTACATACTGTAGGTGGCGAGAATCGCCTAGAAATGTGGCTAGGAATAAGCTTCTTTTTTTTTTTTTTTTGCTTTAACTAAGGGTTATAGCAATTTGCTAATCTTTCACAGGGATAAAATTTTTAACATCAATAGAACAATTGCACATCAATAGAAACATAATTTGGTATGATATATAACAATACAACATGCAGACACTTTTACAAAATATACTCACACACTTGTAAAAATATTCAAACAAGCATCACAGTATAATCTAAAAGACATAAAAGTCTTATAGACATTAGAGATTTACATGTCACATAGGCAATACATGAACAAAAACCGAAAACCTCCAGCATTATGGTGCATCTAATAGGGTGACCTCTCTGTTCCATAGATACTCGATCAATAACCAACACTTAAAATGCAGCAAGTCTTACCTTTAAATATTTTAATTTATAAAATTCGGGCACAGACTATTTTGTCAAACAGTTGTGTAGTACCCAAAAGGCACATACTGTACAGTGCATCCATTACAATTCGTTGCTGTATTAAATTCACTCTATTTAATCAGCCAGCAAAGAATATATGGCTTGATCCTCTTTGTCTTTAGCTAGGCCTGATTTCACAGATTTCGATTTTGCTAACACAACTGAAGTATCATCTAGACAATAATTTCTAGACAATCTTAGTACAATACATCACTCTTATAAACATTCAGGCACCAACTGCTAAAAACAAATTTTGTCAAGACAATACATATTTCATGCCAATATGCAATAATTAATTTTTTATTTCATTCACACTTTTTTGTGTCACTTGGTTTCTTTGATGGCACCTTTTGGGCGACTCCATATGGAACGTGAGCTGCCACAGTTCCCAGCTCTGCAGCCCCTTCAATATGGAACATTTGATCATCGAAGAAAATGTGGGGCTTGATTTTTGCCAGCATAGGGCCCTTAGGTGCTCCAGCCAAAAAAAGGGCTTCATCAGGCTCTAGACCCCAAGAGCGCAAGGTTTTCAGGGCACGTGTACCTGAACTAGCTGCACTACGAGCAGTCACAAGGTATGTGCGGATAGGACAGTCCATACGCTGCCCTTTATCAGAGAATTTCTTTTGCAGTTTTCCCAAAGCCTCCAAAAATCCTTTTAGTGGACCCTATAAAGCAAAGACACAATTCAGCTTCTTTCTGAATTTGCAACAAGGATGGTTCAGCAAATAGCCAAAAGAAACATAACTGTATATAAGATGTAAGCAAAAAAGCAAACATGCAAGCAGACATGACTCATGCTTTTTATGAGAAAAAATAATCAAAACTGGAGTCGTACGATGTGGAGCATTTTCAGAGATGAGTAAATTCCAGTGGCAGCATTGTACTTTTGATCAATTTACTGTTAAGAGTTATCCATTTATACTTAATCAATAACTCAACAGAGACATTTTGTTCACCATATCAATTACATGTTTTTTTCCCCATATAAATGGTCCTGCTGACAAGTCTGTGTGTAAAGTGTTAATAGAATCAGTAAATACTGTCAGCTCCATGCTGTTGTGGAAAATTAATGACCTCTTCACCAAACAGAATCATGAATTCAGCAGCACTGTGGTAAACATTACAATCTTTCAAATTATCATAGTTCTGTGTGCTGCAACTCTCTTACATGATCAAGTGGTTTGTTTTCATGGGCCTTTTCATGTTCGAAAAATTTGTCCAGGCCTTGCGTTTTAAAGATCCTCTCTGACTCATCCGAGAAAAGCACTGCATCTCCATCGAAGGCCACTCGCAGCTGTGTCTCTGACACCTCCGTCGCTTTCTCTGGCTTGAACATGGTGGCTGCTGCAATCCCTTAGTGATAATAAGAGCCGAGGTCTCAGTTAAAACATTTCAATCGGACAAGCAAAATTTTCAGTTCTTTTAGTTCAATTTTCATTCTTACCTTCCGCTAAAGCTTCTATCACTTTCTTTGAATCAGCAGACAGATACAGGTTGGTGTGGTAAGCTTTCAAATAACCAATTGGACTATTACCGCCAGTCATACAGAAGCGCTCAATAAACAGTTCTAAAACAAGAAGGGACAGAGAGAAATTAATTTTATTGACACTTATCCTTATAAAGTGTGCAATCATGTGTTGCACCGTCAAACTAAAAGATGCTACTAGCATGAATGCATGAGATATTTTGAGATTAGATATTAGAGATAATAAATAGGGGACAACAGTGAGATGTTGGAAATCCTGTATACCACTGCTTTGAGCTCTCCACTTACTGTGATGGTTGATTGAGTTAATGAGTCTGAGTCCAACGTTAGCGTGATGGTTGGTCATCAGCACAACATCAAAAAGCTCTTCACTGTCTGGATAAAGTTCTCTCAGCTGCACATTGACTGCTTCCAGAGCCTGCAGGTGACACACCAAAGGAACACTGTATGGCTTCTGTCATTTCTCCTCATTTATTGGGAAAAAATCAACTTAAAAAGTACTTCATGAGATAGATAAATGATGTTTTGTAAAAATGAATGTGGACAGCATTGTGAGGGATTGTAGACTTTGATCTCGACCTTAATAAAGGGGAAAGCAGGTCCTGGTGCAAGTGGTTCAGTCTCATGTTCAATCTGGTACTTCAGGTACTCCTCCATGTCCTTTTGTTCAAAGATCTGCTGCTCCAGGTCCATGTTGAAGAGGACACGTGATGACACAGCAATGGTGATGGCATTTTCAGGCTTGGGCTGAACACAGAGCATGACTTAATTATAATAATGATATGATAATCAGTTAAATATGTTTAACAATGTAACAATATAATTTCTGTGATTTTATGTCAATATAAGAAAGATTTGCATTTCCTTTACATACAAATCCTTGATTTAGGGGTAATCTCACCTGGATACTGGATACTGTATCATAATCCTGTATTTTCCCAGTATGCATTTGACATATCTATGACAGATGGATGTTCTAGGAAGCCAAAAATCATAATGTTCTAAGAACATTCTGCCAACCTACAATTGTTTACTATGACATTAAGCACAAGAGCAATATACTTACACATGTCTGAGGTATAGTTATAAAAACACTGAGAGGAACCAGACTTGAATGGGAAACCATCCTCTTCAGGCTGATGCTGTACAGTTGATTTACTAATCTTTATTCATATACATTCGTGGCCAAAGGTTTTGAGAATTACATAAATATTGGAAATTGGAAAAGTTGCTGCTTAAGTTTTTATAATAGCAATTTGCATATACTCCAGAATGTTATGAAGAGTGATCAGATGAATTGCATAGTCCTTCTTTGCCATGAAAATTAACTTTCCACTGCA
This sequence comes from Clarias fuscus, assembly GCA_030347435.1. NCBI lineage: Eukaryota > Metazoa > Chordata > Actinopteri > Siluriformes > Clariidae > Clarias > Clarias fuscus. The sequence goes on along the minus strand of CM059216.1, from coordinate 15,110,257 downwards.
TTTCATTGCTCTCATTAAAGGACCTGCTGAGATCATTTCAGTAATCGTCTTGTTACAGTAACTCAGGTGAGAATGTTGACGAGCACAAGGCTGGGTTAGAATGGCAGACTTGACATGCTAAAAGGAGGTTGACGCTTGAAATCATTGTTCTTTCATTGTTAACCATGGTGATCTGCAAAGAAATGCGTGCAGCCATCATTGCTTTGCATAAAAATGGCTTCACAGGCAAGGATATTGTGGCTACTAAGATTGCACCTAAATCAACAATTTATAGGATCATCAAGAACTTCAAGGAAAGAGGTTCAATTCTTGTTAAGAAGACTTCAGGGCGTCCAAGAAAGTCCAGCAAGCGCCAGGATCATCTCCTAAAGAGGATTCAGCTGCGGGATCGGAGTGCCACCAGTGCAGAGCTTGCTCAGGAATGGCAGCAGGCAGGTGTGAACGCATCTGCACGCACAATGAGGCGAAGACTTTTGGAAGATGGCCTGGTGTCAAGAAGGGCAGCAAAGAAGCCACTTCTCTCCAAAAAAAAACATCAGAGACAGATTGATCTGCAAAAGGTATGGCGAATGGACTGCTGAGGACTGGGGCAAAGTCTTCACAAAAGGTGAGCGCTACCATCAGTCCTATGACCATTCATGTGTGGGGTTGCTTCTCATCCAAGGGAGTGGGCTCACTCACAATTTAGCCCAAAAACACAGCCATGAATAAAGTATGGTACCGAAACACCATCAAACAGCAACTTCTTCCAACAATCCAACAACAGTTTGGTGAAGAACAATGCATTTTCCAGCACGATGGAGCACCGTGCCATAAGGCAAAGTGATAACTAAGTGGCTCGGGGACCAAAACGTTGAAATTTTGGGTCCATGGCCTGGAAACTCCCCAGATCTTAATCCCATTGAGAACTTGTGGTCAATCCTCAAGAGGCGGGTGGACAAACAAAAACCCACTAATTCTGACAAACTCCAAGAAGTGATTATGAAAAAATAGGTTGCTATCAGTCAGGATTTGGCCCAGAAGTTGATTGAGAGCATGCCCAGTCGAATTGCAGAGGTCCTGAAAAAGAAGGGCCAACACTGCAAATACTGATTCTTTGCATAAATGTCATGTAATTGTCGATAAAAGCCTTTGAAACGTATGAAGTGCTTGTAATTATATTTCAGTATATATCAGAAACAACTGAAACAAAGATCTATAAGCAGTTTCTCAAAACTTTTGCCCACGACTGTATATACACTCACCTAAAGGATTATTAGGAACACCATACTAATACAATGTTTAAACCCCCTTTTGCCTTCAGAACTGCCTTAATTCTACGTGGCATTGATTCAACAAGGTGCTAAAAGCATTCTTTAGAAACGTTAGCCCATATTGATAGGATAGCATCTTGCAGTTGATGGAGATTTGTGGGATGCACATCCAGGGCACGAAGCTCCCGTTTCACCACATCCCAAAGATGCTCTATTGGGTTGAGATCTGGTGACTGTGAGGGCCATTTTAGTACAGTGAACTCATTGTCATGTTCAAGAAACCACTTTGAAATGATTCAAGCTTTGTGACAGGGTGCATTATCCTGCTGGAAGTAACCATCAGAGGATGGGTACATGGTGGTCATAAAGGGATGGACATGGTCAGAAACTATGCTCAGATAGGCCATGGCATTTAAACGATGCCCAATTGGCTCTAAGGGGCCTAAAGTGTGCCAAGAAAAGATCCCCCACACCATTACACCACCACCAGCAGCCTGCACAGTGGATCCATGTTCTCATTCTGTTTACGCCAAATTCTGACTCTACCATTTGAATGTCTCAACAGAAATCGAGACTCATCAGACCAGGCAACATTTTTCCAGTCTTCAACTGTCCAATTTTGGTGAGCTTGTGCAAATTGTAGCCTCTTTTTCCTATTTGTAGTGGAGATGAATGGTACCCGGTGGGGTCATCTGTTGTAGCCCATCTGCCTCAAGGTTGTGTGTGTCGTGGCTTCACAAATGCTTTGCTGCATACCTTGGTTGTAACGAGTGGTTATTTCAGTCAAAGTTGCTCTTCTATCAGCTTGAATCAGTTGGCCCACTCTCCTCTGACCTCTATCATCAACAAGGCATTTTCGCTCACAGGACTGCCGCATATTGGATGTTTTTCCCTTTTCACACCATTCTTTGTAAACCCTAGAAATGGTTGTGCGTGAAAATCCCAGTAACTGAGCAGATTGTGAAATACTCAGACCGGCCCGTCTGGCACCAACAACCATGCCACGCTCAAAATTGCTTAAATAACCTTTCTTTCCCATTCTGGCATTCAGTTTGGAGTTCATGGGATTGTCTTGACCAGGACCACACCCCTAAATGCATTGAAGCAGCTGCCATGTGATTGGTTGATTAGATCATTGCATTAATGAGAAATTGAACAGGTGTTCCTAATAATCCTTTAGGTGAGTGTATATATGCACAAAAGTCCAAACAAATTTCTATCATTTCTAAATTTCTGGTTTGTCACATCTATTGTTAAAAACATAATTAAATTCAGGTTAGATTTATGAATTCTAATATATTCTGTAAATTTACCTGACACAGCAGGGTAAATGAGAGTAATGGAATAAATGTGTGTTATGAATAATTTATATTTACTGTAACAGTAACATTAGCCCTCACACTCTTCGACTTTACTAACATAATACCAGGTTTTAGATACGTGTGCACTGTATCTAAAACCTAGTATTATGTTAGTCAAGTGGAAGAGTGTGGGGTCTAATGTAGAGAGAGTCAGCCAAAAAAAATGAAGAAAGAAAATGTATACACACTTCAGGAAAAGAAAAATAGTATGATGTACACAAACACACACATATCTATATACCTATTCTGTATATACTAGGTAGCTGTGCAATATAGATGCTTCATAGGATGTAGTGAAATGTCGGTAAATATTGACTCGTCTTATTGCGTTAATAGAGAATTTTAAGGTATTACACAGACCATGACTATTTCTACTTCTTGTTCCTCAGAGCTCATTAAAGCACAGGAGCAGTGAGATGTGTCGACACACTTTATTGCTCGAATATTAATGGCTCGGACAGAGCGGTTTCGTAAAGTCACCACGGACCTGAAATAACACCGACAAGGACATCAACACCCACAACAGGCAAGCTAACAGAGCGCTAGTGTGCAGCGAGGTGGAGCTAAACCGCTATATCACATTCTCCCGCATCATAGCGTGAAGTGTTTCTTCGCTTACTGTGAAATGATTTGAAGTCTCTAAAAGCATGTACAGTATCATCATGATTACTATGCTGTAATTCTCTGGTAATGTGCCTGTTGCTGTTCAGTACACCGTGTTTGTGTTGTGTAGCTGCCCTGCTGCATCTGTTCTGTATCCTGCAGCTAAATTTGTCAGACATTATCAAGCCAACACACTGACAGAGATACAGCTCCCTGTAAATACACACACAGACCTAACCAACATTTGAATCAGAATAGAATTTCTATGCAGTTGTTGCATGAAAAGAACTGACATCAAATAGGTTGGAAGATTTCTCTAACCCATAATCCTACATGTCCTAGAAAAAAAAACATGAATATTGATAAATGAATTATTATTATCTAACCAAGGTTGTGACTCACAGATTGAGGTTTCTTAGTTGGAGTTGAGGGATCCTGCATCTTCATGCCTCCCAAACACACGTCACCATTGCTGGTCATTCGTCCATCATGGAGACTCATTTTTTTCGCACTAGCTGCTTCCCTGTGCCACAGAGACTAATCCCCCGTCTTCTGTAATCTCATCCACACCACAAAGAGTCCCAGCCTCTAAAGGCAGGGTGGATGGAGTGATGCTGATCAATACTGAGAGCATATGCAGAGAACCATTCAGTGAAAAACACTATTATCCTAGCAGAGGAGACTTACTGGTGCTGCCTGCGTTTCAGTCCTTCCTCGAGGCATACTCGTTCTGTATCTGAATCAGAGGTCAGCTATCTCACTGACACCTCCTTCAATCAGCACATTACTAAAGCAGATATCGTTCAGCATGTCTGTACCTGGCATCATTCCTGGCTCTGGTCTCTGGCTCTACTGGTAATGAAATTGGATTTATTTTTAGAAGCAGAAGACCTTTGGAGCTGGAGATACAATAAATGTTACCATGGCAACCACAGATGGCAGGATGTACCATTACACGATGCTATGCTTACATCAAGTCAGCTACGTGCAGCACATTTTTGTGTCCATTTCTGTGTCCTCATGCCAGTGTTTTTTTTTTTTTTTAACATCAGGGAATTATAATTACATTTCAATATCTAACTTATCATGACATCCTCAAATGTAAATAATAAAGGACAACCTCAAACTAATACAAGATAAAAAGAAAACGAAATAGGACAAGCTTAGTTTTTAAAAGAAAAATGGTAATTTATTACTTTCATTGCATGACAAATACTCAATTAAAGACTTTGAAAAGCTCTCCTTTATGACTTATTGAATTGAAACAGCCATTCTAAAATAAAAACAAGCTTTGAATAAATAGGGTGTACAATTCTCTCATAGATTATGTATACAGAAAAAAATCTTTGTACATTTCTATATATTATCATCCTCTTTGTTCTTTGTAAAACATTTTTTAACTTAAGATGCAAAATAACTGCACAATTATTGAGGCCTGAGGATCGGTGGTGATTTAAATAACTTCACACACCAAGGCCGATCGCTGGATTTGCAAAGAAAAAAAAAAAAACTACAATGGGAAGAACTCAACATTTGGTTGGTTTGCATTCTCAACTTTGAGTGTACACATCTTTAAAGATGAACCTTTCCCTAGCATTAAAGCAAAGTAAAGTCATAGTCCTGAGGAGCAGCAACAACATTAGAAAGGAAGCAACATTATAAGGGACCTTCTATTACACAGCAATTTAAAGAGCCTTTTACATCTTTGAGTCTAAAATACATAAGCTTATTATGTGATGGTTGCAACAAATGTAAACAACTGTATACAATTTTTCTAGAAACAGAGTTCTCATAGACTCCATTAGCAGACAGCTGGATGCCAAGCTGTGTGGGAACAACAGCAAAAAGTTTAGCTGAAAATTAATCTATACAACCAATTAAATAATATGAGAGTAAGGGCTGAGCAGTTTAGAGGTACTGTATTTTAAAGCTTTGAGTTAGCAGACTCTGATGTACTACGTACACTGAGTACTGCTGTTAGAGGACCTCAAACATTGAGGATACCACAAACGGTGTCTGAAAAAAGCAGGACAGATTCAAGAACATGGCCTGTAAATAGCGACACATGTAGTGTTGCAATATTACATAAGCATTTACTATTATTAAATTACATAAATATAATGTGGAATGGTTAGCAGAATTGGAAACACTAATGTGAATATTAAATGTCCTGAAGTGTGTGCACACCTCTTTAACTTGGTCAAATCTCAGAACTTTATATAAGCATAGAGGTATAGACAATGAGGTAAACTCTTAAAGAGTGAAGAACAAGAAGGCAACTGTATGAAACTGAGAAACTAGTATAAACATTTTCTTATAAAGGAATTCTCTCAAGGTAAAATGTTTGCAAACCTGGACATATCTATTTTATATATAAAGAAATGCGGTTTTGTTAAGAACTAATAGGACGAAGGAGGAAAGCATTATAGTTTATAGTTAGTGAACAGTATTTGATTTGATGTGTAAAGGTCTGGTAAAATTAATTAGTGGAATTCTAAAATTTTAACAGTTTGCTGTTTATGAAATGTATTATTATATTTGATTATACACAAGCACAAACATATAGGTTTATTTTCCTCTTAGTCAGACAAAAAATACTGAGGACACTAAATGCTGAGACAGTGACAGGATGTATTACAAAGCGGATTATTGTAATGTAATTATTGTAAGGTAATTGTAATGATTTTTGAGGTTAAGTGGTAAAATACTGAGAGGAATTCTGCTAAACAGATGAGGTAGGGGGGGAGGGGGGTGAACTGTTCACTTCTATTAAAATTAGTGCTGCGAGATTAATGCCCAAATCTAATCAAATCTAATTTTTTTTTTTTTTTAAATGGGCCAAATTGTGTTTGGAGAAGCGGACACCTCAAAACCTTCCAAGAAGCATGCAAAAGCCCAAAGTCCATGAGATTACACAAAAAAGGCAAAATTGTACTAAGGGGAAAAGGCAGGAGAGACTTGTCTAGAAGAATAGCTGCTGTAAAGGAATTACTTTCCAGTTTGGTAAATACTAATTGAAAAAAAAGCATCTATATGATTACACATTCATTGCTATTAAGAGCAAAAAAGGTGAATCTTCTTATTCATTAGATACATAACCATTTCTGCATATATACATATCATTTTCAGCCATTCCACATATTCTAAAGCCTCACTTCTTATATTACAGAAAGCAGCATCTTTTCTTAATTAAATGTTTGAACAGTAATAATAATAATAATAAAAACTTCAGTATGTTATAATGACCCAAGATTGACATAATCAATGGTGCAAATAATATCTATATTATTGTCTTTTATACTTGTCACAGTTGCTCATGTGTTCGTCACGGTTTACATTCAGTAATGAATACGAGCCTTATCGAACCTATTCATTAAATCAAAATTCGCCATTAACAAAAGACTAATAACTTTTTAAAATCTAAGTAAGCACTGAGTGAGAGTCTGTTAGACTGGACCTCGGATCATAATTCACTTCTTTCAATTCACTTCATGCTCTATTTAAGAAAATTACAGCAAATACTTTGGTGCCATTTCTCAGTGTGCTTGATAATAAGCAGTTAATAACTTTACATAATTTATGAATTGATACTTCAAAGATAATTTGTTCTTTGCCCATGGTTTCTTCTCCAATATGTACATCTATATGGTTACAGTATGTAAATGTGCATGTCTGTGCACATGCACAAACTCAACCAGTTAAAAAAAAAAAAAAAAAAAAAAACTGTGCAGCTTTCGCTAAACTTTCCCATTTCTCCGCATGGTAAATGTGCTTATGTCCATGTGTGAAGATGGTGCCAGGCAGGGTTACAGTCAAACACTAGTCCTGTCACTGTAGAAAGGTGTGACGTGAAACATGTAGCAATGAGTGCACACTCTCACAGGCTTCATCTGACCATAGCGGGGGAGGGGGGCTGAGTGTGAAGAGCAGCGGGAGCAGAAGATCTACAACACACAGGACGGAGCTTATACAGTGTTCATACACATACTCGTTGCATCACAAATTAAGATTGTACTGTGTATGGTTCTGTACCTTTCCACAGCTCCTACAGTGGTGCTTCCTCCGGATGACTGTGAAAGGAGCCTTACAAGCGATGCAGGAATTACAGGCCTCATCGGGAACCCATTCAGGAGGGTCTAGGGAGAAGGAATACAATAAATATTTAAGTGGATTATGGTCAAAACTATAAACCATGCAAGCTAAACATAAATGATACTACATTTGTATAATATTACCCACTTGTTAAACTCAGACAGGACTTGCAAGCTTTTCATTGCACATCCTCACATATGACATAACTTCATATGTATGCATTTGATTTGTAATTAAATTCAACAGCAGAGTATGTAATGAGTTTAGGAGACATAACTTCACATAGAAACAACAAAAACAAAAAATGGGAAGGATACTGCTTAAAATAAAATATTTCCCAATGTTAAAGGAATTCCATCCTCTATTATGTAGATATTATGTATGTATTTTAGACTCAAAGATGTAAAAGGCGTACATGAGTACACACTCCTGACCTTCAAACTGGCCATCCCGTGCCTTTGCTGCGAGTTCTGATGAAGTCATTGTCTCCTGACAAAGAGCGCAGTCTTCTAATCCAGCTCTTCCAACTTTCGGTCCTGCAATGAAAAGATCATTTAATACATCATAATCAATGATACAAGATACATAACCCAGATAAGGATTTCTTCATTCTCATGCTCACTTGCCTTTGTTCTGCTTCTCAGTGTCCCCTTGCTCAAATTTTGTTGCCATAACCTCAAACAGTGTCTTCAGAATGCTCCTCAGGTCACTTGCGTAATTAGTTTGCAATTGATCAGCCACACCTGAGTACAAAGAGTTTAATGCAATGTAAATGATATGCTTGTATCCAAGTGCATTTGGTATAGAAATATGTGAACTACAATTTACAACGTTACTTTGTAATATTTCAGTTTGCTCTATGGTCAGAAGTATATGACCATCAAACATGTGTACTCATTCCCCAAACTTCTGCCACAAATTTGGACGTACACAACTGTATAGAATGTATTTGTATGCTGTAGCATTACAATGTTCCTTCACGAATTTGAGTTCTTTAACTTCAGCATTGGCAAATCCTAGCTTGTCCTCATCCTTGCAGCTGTGTGGCAAGTCACACAGTGCTTGATTGCTTGTATAAGTATTGCTTGATTTTATTAAAAATTAATTTGGACAAATATTCAGAAATATCCATAAAGTAATGGGGTATTAGTGGTTCAGTGGCAGGGGTCTTGTTTGCCATGTGAAAAGCTGAGGTTTGATTCCAAGCCAATTACCAAACCCAACCATAGGATAAAGGGCATCCTAAGTACCGGTCCCAAGCCTGGATAGAATGGGAAAGTTGCATCAGGAGGGGCACCAGCATAAAACCTCTACCAAGTAGTACGTAGATCAGATGGTCCGCTGTGGCAACCCCTTGATAGGAGCAGCCAAAAAACAAAACATTCTAAAATATTTTTAATAGACTCGTAAATAAAAATATGGTACCTTTTGTTTAAATACACCCATTGTTCGAGGGATTGAAAATACTGGAACATTTGACTGGCAGGTGTTTCTTGCTCACAGTGATTGATTAAACAATTCTGAATGCCTGTGAAGACTGCACTTGTTAAAAAATAATAAAACAACATGAAGACCAGATGTTGCTGTCATTGACTGAGTGGTTTGTTATCAGTGGTTTCTATTTTTTAGAACAATCCAAATCATTGTATTTGCTATGACCTACATAGTAACTCCTTTTAAAAATGAGTCCTTTTGTAGTGCCTAGAAAAGCACCACACAAGGAACATACAGTTTGATGAAGCCAGTGGGTGACCAAATTGATAGTTACTGCAAGCAATACACAACCTAATATTAAGTATTATTGACATTAATGTACTTTTAGTGGTCAACACTGATCCAACAGGACCACCTGCCTTGCACATTTTAATGCTTTCCCTGCTCTATCACACCCACCTCAATTCACAAAAGGCGATTAATTAATTAAATGAGGTATCTCCTGTTTAAAGTCATCCCGTTCCAATACTTTTGATCACCTAAAGTCAGGTGGCCGGTCATCAAAGGTGTCATGTTTTACATTGTTTAACAAATACGCATGTGAACACAGGGAAATGTATACCAAAATTCTGCTCTATCGGCATCATTATTCCATCTTTTAAACTCAAATCCAGATGTTTCCAGTGAACAGCAAAAACTAAAGAATTGGCCTTGCAATTTGAATGTTTATTTAAACAGTATGTGCATACAAAATAACAAGTATGGCTGCAAAGCTAAGCTTTTAGGTGGTATAAGCACTAAGTAACACCCTACACCACATTACCTTATTATACAACTGTTTTAATAACAGGAGCTTCGATAAATATAGCCCAATAAAATTGACAACCATGTTCAAAGAGTATAGAAGCAAGATTTTAAAATGGTTTTTGTGCTTCACTTGCATCAAAGGAAAAAGTACAGATGATGCACAAAACCAAATACAGATGACTCATACACTCACATCCATGTTCCTCAATGTTCGCTTTTGTCTAGCTCTCACTGTTACAGTGTCTCATGTCATGTTTTTAACTGAGCCCAGTCCCAGTCCTCTGCATTTTGTTGACTTGTCCTATTTGTAGTCATGGTCAAACACTGAGATAATCCACTGTTCAAGATTTTGGAAAATTTTGGAGGGAAATTGGAAAAAGAGAAAAAGGAACAAAACAAACAAACAAAATATAGTTTCATGTGGTGAGTAAGCCATACACCGTAAGCAATCAGCCATTACATTATGACCACCTGTCTAATATTGAGCAAATCCCCCTTTTGCTGCAAAAACAGCCCTGACCTGTTTAGCAAATCCTTAAAGTTCTGTAAGTTACGAGGTGCTGCTGAAAGAGGCAACTTCCTTCAAGGAATAATGTTTCCATGAAGAGGTATAAACAATGTTTAGGTAGGTGACATGTGTCAAAGTAACATCACCATGATTGGTGGGACCCAGTTTTTCCAGTAGAACATTGCACAAAGCATCACTCTGTCTGTTTGACTCCTTCCCATAATCCAGCCTGGTGCTATCTCTTGCCCAGGTAAGTGAGGCACACACACACAGCCTTCCGTGGGATATAACTGAAAATGTGATTTGTAAGACCACCTTCTTCCATTGCTCTGGTCCAATTCCGATGCTCACATGCTCATTGTAGACACTTACGGCAGTGGACACAGGTCAGGATGAGTATCCAACCCTGTCTGAGGCTACACAGCCCTATACAGACGAAAACTCTGATGTACTGTGCTATTCTCTGATGTACTATTCTCACCTTTCTTTCGAACCAGTTTTAAGTTTTTTCAGGACTTTGCGCTACAGTAGGTCTTCTATTGGATCAGACTACATGGGCCAGCTAAGGGAAGTGGTGGCTCAGAGGGCTAAGGCACTGAGTTACTGATCGGAAGATTGGCGGTTCGATTCCCAGCTCAGCCAGGTTGCCATTGTTGGGCCCTTGAGCAAGGTCCTTAACCCTAACTGCTCCAGGGGCGCTGTACCATGGCTGACCCTGCGCTATGACCCCAGTTATGCTGGGATATGCGAAGAAGGAATTTCACTGTGCTGTAATGTATATATGACAAAATAAAGGCTTTACCTTATCATTCTACATGTGCATTAGTGAGCTTTGGAAGTCAGTTTTCCTTCCTTAGACCACTTTAAGTAGGTCCTGACCATCGGAGACGGAGAACATCCCACAAGAGCTACAGTTTTAAAGCTGCTCTGACCCAATCATCTACCCATTACAATTTGGCCCTTGTCAAAGTCGCTCAAACCTTTACGCTTGCCCATTTGTTCTGCTTCCAGCACTTCAACTAATGGTTCACATGTGGCCTCATATATTCTACTGTCCTTCCAGGTGCCATTGTAACAAGATAATTAAATGTTATTCACTTCACTTGTCAGTGGTCATAATGGCTGATCAGTGTATAACCACAGTACACTGATGAGGGTGACCTACACATTTTTCCGTAGACAGTAAACCTACATTGAGTGTACACCAAGCACACTGTAAGTGAAGAGCAAAACACTCTCCTGTAATTGTGCTCAGTACTCTCAGCTCTTGTGTTGACTTTGACATAATTCAAACACCCATTATGCTATTCAAATATTAAAGATTATCTCAAATATTGAATAATTGAATCTGTAGACTCCATTCTACTACTGAAATTCTGAAAAGCATATTTAACCTTCATCTTTCATCTCCAGGTTTTACAGTCTTATAATATTAGTCAGTCGGCAGACACTTTTGCTCCAAACAGGTTCTATTCTTATGCACATAAATACTTACTGTACATTTGAATGCTTCCTATTTGAAGCTAACTTTACTCCTTTTAAAACATGGAGGGGTTAGAGATACATAACACTGGATAGATGGAACATTTGCATCTTTCCTTTAGCTCAGTTTGCCACGTTTGCATTTTTTTCTCCCATACGTTATCCTTCAGAACAGGTACTAAGAACACTAGAAAATCCTCCTAATTTTGAGAAAGCAGGGTACATGATACCATCCTTAGCTGTATGGTGCACTACAGGATATGTGTCCAAAGTCAGGTAATATAAAGACAGCAAGGGATAAAAGATCTTGGCAATCAGAAACCTGAGGATATTTGGGAGTAAAGTCTAGACTAGATCAACATGCGTTCCGTTAATGCTTAACATTGTTTAATCCAATTTAGGATTCTGCACAGATTACTTTATTCAAGGGTAAAATATTTCCAGAGGCATCTCCTTTATGTGACAAATGTGACTCAGCAGAAGCTAATTCGGAATTATGCCTTAAAAAAAGTTTGCATTAAAACATTTAACAAGTACATCTTTCAAAAATACTTAAGGTACAGATAGACCTGTTTTAATAATCTTGGGGGCATCTAAAGATCTGTGGAAACTTAAGGTGACACAGTGTCTCTTAGCATATGGTCGTATTACAGTAAAAAAAAAAAAAAAAAAATTTTTGAAAAAGTCAAGATACTCCCATCACTAAAGATAATCACTCACAGAATTAACTAATGCACTTTATTTGGAACAAATTAGATTCATTTTGAAGGATAAGCTTGAAAATTTCGAGAACATTTGGAAACCTCTAGTTTCTCAACTTGAAAAGAAAATACAACGGATAACGGCTAAGTAAATGAGAGGACACTTATGGGGCAATGGGTTAGGGGAGCATTGGGAATATGGATAAGGGGCAGTTATTATTATTATTATTATTATTATAATTATTATTAACGTAACATGTTAAAGATTTGTGTGTCTGGAACTAGTATTTCTTTGTTATTTGTGGAATTATATATAAAAGAAGCATATGGATCTCACACGAAGTTGTTTGTGAAACAACAACTTGCAACAAAATGCATCACAATAAATACATTTGAAACCAATTACATTTCAGATCAGCACATACCTGATATACAGACAAACAGCCGATGGATGAGGTCACTACTGCTGTGGAAGCGAGCACGTATTTTGTTATGAGCCACCAGCTTAGAAGCCTGCAGTGCCAGCTGAAGCTCCTGATGATCAAGCTCCTCAGACATCTCAGAGCTGGTGGTCAAACTACTGATGAACAGTTAGTAATGAACAGAAGTAATGTAACTCAACAGGGCAAAAATTTACCTGTTTGCAGACCACACAAACAATAAAATAAAAATATGATGAAAATAAAAAGAACAGTAAAATATGGTGCAAACAAACACTTTACATAAAAAAAATCCAAAATATGACAAACAAAAATGCGATTATATGCTAAAAATGGATATGTATTGTTATCAGTGCACATTGGGCCAACAGATATTTAAATTTACCTGGGGGTACATGAACTGGACAGACTGCATGTGGTGACAGACACACTCTCACAGTCACTGCTGCTGCCTGAACTGAGAGGGGATCCCTGTAAACTGCAGCCAGCCATTCCAGGAATATACGAGGAAGGAGGAGCAAATGAAAAGAAGCAACAACAACGACAAAAAAAAAACTGAATAGGGATTCAATTTAGAATTCTAAAATAAAAACAGCATAAAGAAACTAACAGTACAAAACAGGGAAAAACCAGAAAATAAAAATAGCAAAGAAAATCAGAATATAAGGAAAAATAAATATATAAATCAGTCCTTCTTGTTCTCTCGCTTACTCACTGAACACACACAAACCTGAAGTCACTTTTGCCGTCTTCTTTGGGCTGTTTCTCCTTTGACGCGGAGCTAGCCATTACTTGAGAGGCTCTTTCCTGAAGAGAGTATCCATTTCTTGACTCGTCTTCTTCAGTGTCTCTGTATGGAGACAGCTTGAGACCATTGACAAGGCACTTGTCACAACAGGGGGCGTTAAGAAGTCTTCCTCTCTCATCCTCATTCTCCTCCCTCAGGTGTTGGGGGCCAGGTGGAGGTGGTAGAGACAAAGGAGGATCTCCCTTTCCCGTGCCACAGGCACCCGTTGCTGACTGGATAACAGTGCTTGTGATGGTGAGTTTGCACTTGTTAAACTCCAAGTTCTCATCTCCAGTGGTGGCATCTGTGGTAGCGGGGTCATCATGGGCATCAACACATCCAGCAGTGCAGCACACACAGGAGTTGAGCAGGCGGTGAGCAGTTCCCTCTGTTGAGCGTGGCTCCATCGACAACTCAGACTGGTTAGGTGAGCGTGGGTTAAAGATCACAGTGGCCGACAGCTTCATCCCACCCGTCCGGTGAGCAATAACCTCTGCTGGCTCCCCCCCTTCCTCTTCCCCATCATCCCCATCCAGCTGCCCCTCCCAGCCGTTCACAAGTGGTAGTGTTTCAGAGGTTCCTGCAGGTCCAGAAGAGAGGCACAGTTTATCCTGGCTGCTTCGAATAAAAGGCTCATTTGATTTACATGCTGTCACCCATTCACTGCAGGTGGAGTCACTTGTAGGTTCTGGCCTGAGTGGCTTGAGGGATCCGAGTTTCACAACGGGAGAGACTTGCTGTCCATGACGGAGTTCCCCTGAGCTACTTCCAGCATCTCCACCACTGCCCATGCTTTCCAGGTCATCCATGAAGAAGACCCGCTCATCTTCCTCGTGCTGGGAGCCAGGAGTTCGGTGAGGAGAGTTTTCAGTGCTTGAAGGTGTGCTTGATCCTCCAAGGCTGGAGGGCGCACTCGATCCACCCACACTGGGCTGTTTCTTTCTGCGATAGTGAGCTGGAGATGGCCTCTGGCTTGGTGGTGAGAGCAGTGTGGACATGTGATCACCAACACGGTGTACCATCATGTTGAGCTGCTCGATCTCCTCTTCATCATACTGCATGGAACAGGCCAGGTCCACATCAGCATCCACCTCCCCTTCAATTAGGACCTCCTGCTGTTCCTGGTCCTTCTCCCATGCACTATCCTCCTCAGAGTGAGAGGAACACAGAGTCAGCTCTGTCACCGCCTCCACTTCCTTTTGCTCCTCTATTTTCTGTGACTCTTCAACCTGACTCTTGGTGTTGATGGAGGGATCAGACTCCTTGGTAGAGGAAATGGAGTCTTCAGGAAACTCCCCATCCTGGGAGATACACAGATTCCGCTCAAGGGTCGTTAACTCATCTTCTGTCAGAGTCTGCAACAGGTCTCTGCATCAATGGCACAAAAACATCAATTAAAGGTATGTTATGCTGAACTGTGATGAAAACAAGTGACTAACCACTGAGCCCTATACACCACATTGTTATTAGCACTATGAGAACAGTAAGTCAAGCTCCCACAAACATCTGGTAATAAGGTTATGCAGGAGAGGAACAAGTTACTGTGTGCTATGTAGGTAGCACAATCCAATGTCCAAAGGGGAAAATCTGTTTGGTTTTGTATTGGATAGAGAGCAGGGAATACCCATACCTAATTTTCTTCAGTAATGTGCGAAAAGGTCGGAAGAGTTCAGACATGTCCTCTGGTTTGTTTTCCAGGTTAAGAGGTCCATCGGGATACACGACAAGCCCGCTGAAACAAGAGGAAAAAGTCAGAAACACTACTTTTCTGAATTAAAGGTATAATTCATTTTAATTATTCATCCAGATTAAAGGGGGAAAAAAAAGGTTTACTAGGAAGACAATTTCTTACCACACAATAGCTAGTCGGGGGATTGTAAACATGAGAGCAGGTTCATAATCATCAATCATGTCTTGTGTGAGATAGCCAAGCTTTAGGGCCCTTGAAATTAGATATTACAGTCAGAATACAGAATTCAAACAGTGTCAAGAAATGTGTTTGAACTTTATGCTGCCTGATTGTGTATATTTTTCTTTACACAAATCTGAACTGACCATAATAATTCCACATTTCTAACTTACCTCTCTACAGTCTCACAGAAGAGCACAATCACTTCTTGCTGGACGTAGTACTCTTTAGGAGACTTTACAGGCACCATGGCTGATACGTAACTGTAACGAAACATAACCAGCAACATAACTTATTTTGCAATATTGACACATACACACGTGGACAAAATTGTTGGTAACCTTCGGTCAATGAAAGAAAAACTCACAATGGTCATATAAATAACTTTAATCTGACAAAAGTAATAATTTTAAAAAATTCGATGAATGCTAACCAATGAAAGTCAGACATTGCTTTTCAACCATGCTTCAACAGAATTATTTTAAAAAATAAACTCATGGAACAGGTCTGGACAAAAATGATGGTACCCCTAGAAAATACTGAAAATAATGTGACCAAAGGGACATGTTAATTCAAGGTGTGTCCACTAATTAGCATCACAGGTGTCTACAATCTTGTAATCAGTCAGTGGGTCTATATATAGGGCTCCAGGAAGTCACTGTGTTGTTTGGTGACATGGTGTGTATCACACTCAACATGGACCAGAGGAAGCGAAGGAAAGAATTGTCTCAGGAGATTCGAAAGAAAATTATAGAGAGGCATTTTAAAGGTAAAGGCTATAAGACCATCTCCAAGCAGCTAGATGTTCCTGTGACTACAGTTGCACATATTATTCAGAAATTTTAGATCCATGGGACTGTAGCCAACCTCCCTGGACGTGGCCGCAGGAGGAAAATTGATGACAAATCAAACAGACGGATAATCCGAATGGTAACAAAAGAGCCCAGAAAGACTTCTAAAGAGATCCAAGGTGAACTTCATGCTCAAGGAACATCAGTGTCGGATCGCACCATCCGTCGTTGTTTGAGCCATGGGAGACGACCAAGGAGGACACCATTGTTGAAAACAAATCATAAAAAAGCCAGACTGGAATATGCCAAACTACATGTTGACAAGCCACAAAGCTTCTGGGAGAATGTCCTATGGACAGATGAGACAAAAATGGAACTTTTTGCCAAGGCAAATCAGCTCTATGTTCACAGATGGAAAAATGAAGCATATGAAGAAAAGAACATTGTCCCTACTGTGAAACATGGAGGAGGCTCTGTTATGTTCTAGGGCTGCTTTGCTGCATCTGGCACAGGGTGTCTTGAATCTGTGCAGGGTACAATGAAATCTCAAGACTATCAAGGGATTCTAGAGAGAAATGTGCTGGCCAGTGTCAGAAAGCTGGGTCTCAGTCGCAGGTCATGGGTCTTGCAACAGGACAATGACTCAAAACACAGCTAAAAACACCCAAGAATGGCTAAGAGGAAAACATTGGACTATTCTAAAGTGGCCTTCTATGAGCCCTGACCTCAATGCTATTGAGCATCTTTGGAAGGAGCTGAAACATGCTGTCTGGAAAAGGCGCCCTTCAAACCGGAAACAACTGGAGCAGCTTGCTCATGAGGAGTGGGGCAAAATACCTGCAGAGAGGTGCAGAAGTCTCATTGACAGTTACAGAAATCGTTTGATTGCAGTGATTGCCTCAAAAGGTTGTGCAACAAACTATTAAGTTAGGGATACCATCATTTTTGTCCAGGCCTGTTCCATGAGTTTTTGAGTTTTCATTTTTTTTTATAATTCCGTTGAAGCATGGTTGAAAAGCAATGTCTGACTTTCATTGGTTAACATTCAGAGAATTCTTATTTATTATTACTTTTGTCAGATTAAAGTTATTTCTGTGACCATTGTGCGTTTTTCTTTCATTGACCGAAGGGTACCAACAATTTTGTCCACGTGTCCATGGTTTCTTTCTTCTTCTTTTTTTTTTTATTTTCCTCAGATTTTCTCCCTAATTTAGTCGTGTCCACAGTCGTGTCAAACAGAACGCGAATTTCGGTGCCACTTAAATGCCTGAATATTTGTTCTCTGGGGCTGTGATGACCCGGTTGTAATAAGCATTAGATTCATCAACACACATGATCGCTAGTAAAATCTAAATACCGCATTCATGGGGTGTCAGAAATGATCGGGAAAATGTATTATTTCCTTAATTAGATAAATCCTCAGGACTTCGGAAAGGTTTGATAATACAAATCCAAAACATTTTATTTTTGTAGATTTTTATTAGATTAAAAAAAAAATCAAAGCGCAAATCATCGGGAAATGAGACCATCCGAGATGCGCGTGAATGCAGCAACTAACGTTACACTCGCTCTGACGTCAGTAGGTGATCTACCGCTATCTTAACTTGCTAAATTAACTTTCGTTAAAATGCCTAAAACTAAACGGTCAAAAGTGAGGCTATATTTCACAAGAAAGGATTCCGACACCGCGACGTGCAGTAAATGTTTTACAGCAGTTGCGTGTAAAGGGGGAAACGCGTCAAATCTAATGAAACATTTTTTCAAGGCACACGGAATAAACTTAAAGCAGGGGGATGGGCCGTGTTTGACAGCTTACAGACAACAGCTGGCTCTATTGGTGTGGATGACCCCAGCTCCAGTCGTAGTCCACCGATTATGATGACGTCAGCAGCCTTTCCGTATGTTAGTAGTAGGCTAATGTAATGTTAACTGCAAAATGCAAATCTTGCATTCATGCTAACAAATGGTCAAACGATTTGTAAAATACTAATGTAACATGGATTCTGGTTATAATTATGGCTTTCCAGCTAGTACTTAAATTTTTAATATATTGTTAAATTTAAGCATTCAATTTTTTGTTCAATAGAAATATATTCTTGAGTCATCCACCATCATTTTGTGGCTTTTGCAAAGTATCGGTTCAGGCAACGTTTTGGCACTGGTACCGGTTTAAAAGTATTGATTTGGCACCGGTATCGAAAAAACCCCAAACGATACCCAACCTTAGTCAACACCTTGTGTGGCAGGGCACATTATCCTCCTGGAAGACGTCAGGGTAACACTGTTTCCAGGAAGGGGCGTACTTGGTCAGCAGCAATATTTAGGTAGGGATGTCGTGTCAAAGTAACATCCAGAAGACCCAAGGTTTTTGAGTAGAACATTGCCCAAGCCATCACACTGCCTCCACCAGCTGGCCTTCTTCCCATAGTGTATCCTGGTACCAGCTCATCCCCAAGTTAAGCAACGCACATACACCCAGCCATCCACATGATATTAATAAAAATGTAATTCATCAGATCAGGCCACCTTCTTCCATTGCTTTGTGGTCCAGGTCCTTGTGCCCATTGTTAGCACTTTTAGCAGTGGACACGAGTTAGCAAGGACACCCTGACTGGTTTGTGTCTAAGTAGCCCATATGCAAAAGGGGGGGGGGGTGTCACTTGACAGTTCTAAATGATATTGTTCTTCCATTGTACAAATACAATACAAAAAGAAACATTAATTTATGATATTATTATAGTATTATGAATTTAAAACAAGTGAAAGAAATGTGTACCTGAGCTCAAACTCAGCAAAAAGGCTGTCAAACTGGCGCAGCGCCTCCCTCATGCGATCTGTGTAGAAGTTGAGGTCTCTCAGCGCTTGGTCACGAGTAATGTTTCGTACCTCTTCCAGACTGCGTGTCAAGTCTTTGGCCAGCGGTCGCATCGCCATACTCTCAATCTCCCTGTTCATGATGATTGAGCCTGCTGCTAGACACTGGACACAGAACGTGTTTAAAAAGTGTTACTCCCTGAAGCAACTACAACAATGCAATGTTAAACAATGCCACCATGGTGGCATTCACTTCAGCTCACTCAGATTATTTTATATTAAATGTAACGTTCTAAAATAGTTTCAGCTGGCTTTACAGATATCTTACAGCATTAATGAGCAAGCATAGAGGATGGAAGAAAAATATTAAACTATTTTAAACATATTAAACAAATGTACAAGATTTTAGAACTTGTATGTGTTAACACTAAGAGAGAAGACCCTACTTGTACCTCTGCTCCAAACCATAGCTGTCCTGCAAGGTTGTCGTGGCGGATCTCCTCTGGAAATTTCACACAGAAGTCTCTGTTTGCTCTGTCTTCTGGTATACACTCATCCATGATCTGGTTTATGATATTCAGCACACTGTCCTGCAAATAAAAGTGAACGAGATGCAGAAAGAACTGTCAACATAGCTGTAATGAAGTTAAGGAGTGTATGCCTTACGTTTACACACATTACACATGTGATCCAGCTACGGTGAGAAACAGATAGGATACTCAACCTGGCATGAGCGGAACTGGTTGACAAGCAGTGTGCATCTCTGAGGGTCCTTTCTGCCGTCCAAACTATCCAGCTCCGTGGCCACCTGGTTTAGCTCTTCATCTGCGTAGTAAAACTGGGCAAGTAGCTGAGGGTCTGACCTCTGCAGCACACAAAAGGAATACAGGGAGTCTGTTACAAACTGATCTCCTTTTTCCTTTCTCATCTGCAAATGTATCTACATGAACAGTGACCACTGTCCATTGCCCATTGTATGTATTATAGCTCTAGACATTCTTGAGGAGTAAAGGCCACCCAGCCAGTGGAAAAGAAAAATGTGACCAGCAAGAAATACTGGCTGCTGTAAGTTGGTAAGAAACTATATCAAAACTGGAATCAAACAGACAGACCTTTGGCCTTCTTCTGCTGCATTCCACACACCACAAGCACATTCTCCAGGCAGTGCATCATGGGTATGGGAGGGGAACGTTCCAGAGAGGATTCCAACAACCTTTTCACATCATTGTGCCTCACACTAACCACCAAAGCCTTACTACATGCTGTTCCTATTATTATGGTTTGTCTGCATAGCTATTAGGGTCACTGATTCATGCAGGTGCACATTACTAAATCAGAAGAAGCACTCAGGAAACATTAGCGATCACCCAGAGACTCGCACTCTGATACTTTTGGCAAAACTGTATACAGTGTTTAGATCTGATATTTTTCTCCCAATGCAAGTTGTGAGCTGCACGTGTGTGTTATAAACTGGTCCTGGTTATAACATGTGTTTGGAACACAATCTGGTGAAGAAGGGGATAAGCTTATATGTCGATTCAGCAAACCCCAAGCTCAGCCATGCTCATTCAGCAAAAATATACTTTAGCAGATTTAACCACCAAAGAAAGACCGCTTATCTTTAGCTAATCCACTTGAAAGAAAATGGTGTGTGCTTAGCAAAGGATCCACAAATGGAAGGTCACATTTCATCATCGGTTATCTCCTACAGTGTATATCTTACGTCAGAAGAATGTGCTACACTGTGTAATTACACACACCTCAGCCTGCTAGTGACATGAAAGCCTGGGCGAAGTAATTTGCCACTGATTTATTATCTGACATAGTTGACATGAGGTTACTAAACCCTTGTTGCTTTTTGTATGGAGGAAATAGCTTGAGTATAACTTTTGACTTCAAGTAACCAATTCCAGGGCCTCTCAATAAACAGGACTATTGGACTATTGAACTATTACTTCAATAAACCCAGAGATTCAAACAGTAAGGCTGGGTGGCTCTGTATCCTGCTGTCATGTTCTTATTTCAAGTAAGTTGCACGACACATGGTTAGTCAGAACACTGCTGTTATACGGATATGATATCACTGAGATGCAAAGTCAGAGCAAATTAAGCTACGCAATACGGACAAACATAACGACTCACCCAAAGCTTAATTGAATTGTCCTCGACACTAAAAATTCACCAGTTAGAAGGCTGTGCTCAAATTAAATCAGCGCTGCTGATGGTAAGTAGTACGTTACTCCACTCTGAACTCCTACCGGAACTCTGGTGAGCTATTACACTGTTACAGCTCCAACAAGACGCCTCTCAAAAATACCAATCGGGAAATCGTTTCTGTTGTAATGCAACAATGAGGTCATGCTCAACTAAGTCTGTTCTCAGGATGTCATGCAAATAATTTTATATAAAAGCAGGAAGTGCTAACAAAGTCAGTGACCTGACTCATCCTTTCAACGTAACCATATCCATCGGAGTCAGCACTCGATAGCAAGCTCGGACATGTAACTAATTCAGTCATTAATTAACTAATTATTACGACAGGATGACTCCCTTCTGTCACAGTTTCCATCATCATACTAAAATATTGGCACCCATAGCAATGAAGGGCCTTAGTAATGAAGGTTCTGATGAAACATCTTTTGCCTGACTTACGAGAAACACACATTTCTCTTACTTCAATTATGTAATCTGTCTCATGTTGATGAATGATTAAGGTACTCTGTACTGTGTCTCACTGGTCATATTTACATTCCAATCAAGCAGGAAACAATGAATGACCACTGAATAGTTTATAATATCTCAGGTAACTTAAAAAAGAGGATAAATATACAAGAACATTCTTCAGATGTATTATGTTGATAAGAAATTCTAGAGTTACCAAAAACACATGTATAACACATGTATAACACATGTATATGGTTTTGGTAAAAAGATACCTTATAAAAAAATGCTAAATTAACTAAATTTACTTCAATATTGGGTTAAATTTACCTCAGTGTGAGGTTAAGCGCAATAACCATTAACACAGTTTTCGTAATTTTTATTTGAATCCATCTTTTACACACACTCTGTCCCATTAAATCCAGAACAGGCTGCAGCTCTGACATAAGACAAAGCTACTCTTTATGCTAAAAATTATGGCAGTTGTTTTTAAATTACTACTTTATGATTTGGAGACAAAAAATAAAAGGTGAATGTATGAGATCTATGCACTGGGGCAGTACAGGATTTTTGCCCTTTCCTGCTTTTAAAAAGGTTTCCAGACATTTTATATTAAGTTTACTTATGTTATAAGATCATTCACATCATCATAAAAATATAATATTTAATGGTTTTTAGAAAATGCATTGAAAAACAAAAATAGGAAAAACGTCAGAAGGCAACAGATTTGTAAAGCCTTCATACCTGCTCTAATCTGAGGTGCTGTAAATTTGTGGGTTTTTACTTCAATGTACTTTTCCTCTGCAGCAGAGGTAAGCTTTGGTCTGGGATGGTCTTCATGAGAACCAGTTTCATCAAGGTGTTGAAAATGTTTTTCGGTTTTGCAAATGCAATTGACAACAATGTTCTTGCAGGAACTATTTCAGAACAAGACCTTCATATCTTTAAATAACATGAACAACTGGCTGTTGTTGCTGTCATTGTTACTTAATTATTAATAACATGTGTTATACATATTTTTTATATATAAAAGAAAATACTAGTATTGTTTTATAATGTAGAAAATAAATCACCAAACAACAACAAAAACATTAAATTACAAGGTCCTCAAAGTTCAAACATATTGTGGTCTGGAAACAAAGGTCTTTAATTTCATTACTTTCCAGGACCTCTACACAAGAAGACTCCAATCTGTTTCAGCAATTCTGGATTAATTGTACTTTAGTAAATGATCATATTAATCCTTGTTTTATTATTCTGAATCACAGGCATGCTTTATTGGCCAAGTGCACTAAATTTGTACAAACATAATTATACACACTTAAATGATAAACCTTACATCTGAATACATTGGATATTGTAAATAAAAAGCTGTTCTGAGGGATCTTTGGTTGTTTTGTTGAGCACCTGTAGATACGTATAGACATCTCACATTAAATTATGAGGTGTACAACATTATTTGTAGTAAAACATTGTAACGATCTGTATCAGTTTCAGTAGTGTACCTCAGTTAAATAAATTAAAGTGACCGTTACAAACATAAAATCTCTTAGAAATTGGAGGTAAAGCTAGTAAGGATGTGTGATAGACCAGACCAGTCCATGGTTGTTGAGGATGAATTTAAGCAAACTGCAGTGAGATTTATAAGAGTATATTCACTGATCTCTCGTATATAGATTATATTAACTGTTTTTTGGTAACATACACTATACTGACCAAAGTATTTGGCCAAACCTGTTAATAAATGAATTGATAGGTCTTATGACCCAGTGAAGGACAATCTTTATGCTTCGATATACCAAGACATTTTGGACAATGCTACGCTTCCAACTTTGTGCCAACAGTTTGGGGAAGGCCTTTTTCTATTCCAACATGACTGTGCCCCAGTGCACAAAGCAAGGACTAGGAACACATGGTTTGATGAGTTCCGTGTTGACTGGCCCACACAGAGCCCTGACCTCAACCCCATTGAGCACCTTTGGGATGAACTAGAATAGAGAGATTGCAAGCCAGGACTTGGACACTGGAACTTAGGTAAAGTGAGGAAACACCACTCAAGTGTAACTCCAGTAGCCTGAGCATACCTTTACCTACACTGTCTACGCAAATCCCTTAATAAACGCATTCACAGTTTAATAAAGATGATAATAAGGCTAAATAAAAGCAGGACTACCTACAACTGGACAACTGTCAGGACACACAGTTGGTTAGCTAATCAGGTTTTTTTTTTCTTGTTGTGTGTCAGCAAAGATGAGCTCTCTCTCCATCTCTCTCTCTCTCGCGCGCGCGCGCGCACACACACACACACACACACACACACACACACTTGACAACACAGTAGGTACGCTACAGGAAACAGCAGTATTGAAGTTAGCTATAACCGAGCTGCATTTTTAGCCACGATTCCAGGTGTGATCGAAATCACTGTCCCGGATTTGTGTCACACTTACCTTCGGCTTGTACAGCCACTTCCGGAAGCGATTCATCATGGGCTTTACCTCGCCAGCCTTACCGAGGCTTTGTCCCGAGTGGAGCAGCTCCTGATCCCCAGCCACTGAAAAGCTCCGACACAGCTAACTAACGCTAGCTCGCTTCAAACGACCCCGTGTCGAGCGGGCTAAACAAATACATTAAATAAACGCGAGCATTATCACTCCGTTGTGCGTGCAGAGCAGCGGTGAGGTCGGGGCTGATTACCGCTCGTCCTGCCGCCCAGTTGTTTTTCCTTTCTCATGACTGAGCTGAAGCTCCTCGGTACAACTGCGGAAGTGGCATCAGACTGAAGCGCTGCTCTTGACAAACGTGTTTTTCCCACCGTTTTTCGACAAATCCGGTATCCGGCTCTAGGATTGGCCAGTCGTGCCTCTCAGTCTATTCACTCATTGGCTGCTCTTTGTTTTTTACATACAACCAGCCAATTACACGTAAATATTCTGTATGAGTAAGAATTACTATCCAATCAGATCATACGCGTGAAATTGGCCGCAATATCGGTGACAATAAAAGTATCGACAAATGCCCCTGTTTCCCTATTTTTTATTTCATTTTATTATATATTTAAAAAATATGAATACTACCTAACCACTTTTGTCTTCTTGGTGTTTATCCACTATGTTGCATTACCGCCACCTACTGGTTATGATCTCCTTTTACAGTTTAAATCCTCTTTTCTTCTCTTTCTCGCCATTATCATATACCTTCTTCTTTCCCTCTTCTTTCTCCGTTTTCTAAACCATTTTTTTTTTACTTACACAAAATACAGAGCGGAAACGGTTTAATGTAACCTATGACGAAGCATCCACTTTAGGACACGCCCACTGTTGCCACTGTTGCTTGGCAACAGCAAAACACATCAGAATGGAGGAGCACTATATTTTCACAGTTATAGGACAATAACAACTTAGGGAAGCAACAATCCCCAGACAATAATAATAATGCAATAATAATTCAAATATTCACAAGCTGGTTTGAAAGCACTGTCAGGATGAAGTACAAGGAGCTAGTCAAAGAGGCAATAATGCTGCTGGACATGTACGAGCCAGACAAACAGTGTGTGGATACCTTCATAGAGGACTGTGCCAAGATTTTCGTGGTAGGTTATACTTTGATATAAATCAGTCACATATTGTAGTTTATATAATAAAATAGTGTTTCATTTATTTAATTTGATTTGGTTGTAATAATAGAATAATAGAATAGATGGTAACAGTACTGGGGCATATAACTATGTATATGCATATATCTATGTAACTATATATAGATAGATAGATAGAGTTGTGCTCAAAAGTTTGCATACCCTGAAAGAATTTGTTAAACATTTTGAAAATATGACTGATAATGCTAGATAAATTTTTTGAAGAATAGTGGTGACGTCAATTAAGTAATTAATTATAACATAGTTGTTTGACCCCTTTTTAAACACTAAGGGTAACTGAAATCACCCAACCAACCCTGATAAAAAGTTTACATATCCTTGAATAATTGGCCACATTACAAACACACAGGTTGACACATAGAGATTTAAATGACTATTAAAGGGAAGTTTCCACACTTGTGGCTCATTATAATTCTAATTAGTGTCTATGCATAAATACTGAGTTTCTCAGCTCAAGATGTGATGCGCTGACTTGGCTGTATACTGCACCATGGGGAAGACAAAAGAACTGCCAATGGACCTGCATAATAAGGTAGTTGAATATAAAGCAGGCAAAGGATATAAAAACACTTGAAGGTGCCAGTCAGTACTGTTCAAACTCTGATAAAGAGGGGGAAAATAAGAGGTTCTGTTAATACTAAGCCACTCACAGGTAGGCCAAGAAGGATTTAACCCACTACTGTTCTGGAAGAAAGTGTTGGTTTTGTTTCAAAGAGCACAATAAGGAGGTACATGAACACAAATTACCTGCATGATCAAGTTACTAGGATAAAGCCCTTACTGTGCCCATGCCACAAAAAAGCCCGTTTACAGTACGCCAGACAGCACCTAGTCAAGCTTCATAGCTTCTGAAGCAAAGTCATTTGGAGTGATGAGGCCTAAATTGAGCTTTGTGTTTGGAGAGGAATCAATAAGGCCTACGGTGAAAAGTACACCCCCCCCCCCTCCCCCCACTGTAAAGCATGGTGGTGGATCTCTCCCAAGTGGCATAGGAAAGTTGGTCTAAATTGATGGCAAGATGAATGCTGCATTTTATCAGAAAATACTGGCAGAGAATTTGCATGCTATAGCACGAAAGCTGCACATGGGACGCTCTTAAATCTTCCAACATGACAATGATTTAAAGCACAAGGCCTAGTTCACCGTACAGCGGGTACGGCAGAAAGGTGAAGGTTCTGAAGTGGCCATCACAGTCTCCTGACCGTAATATCATTTTGGGAAGATCTCAAATATTCATGCAAGACAACCCAAGAATTTAGAGGAACTGGAGAAAGTTTGCCAAGAAAAATGGGCAGGTATACCTCCTGAGAGTTAAAGTTTTTATTTTTAATTATTACAAAATACTGCATGCCATCACTGATTTTGTATTGCTAAAGATGGGAATACACAATATTAAGAACTCAAGGTATGCAAAATGTACAGGGACTATTTCCTCATTTTATTTATTGCCATGTTTTGTTTGATGATTGTGCCATTCTGTTATGCCTTAAATATGAACTTGAGTCCTATAAGAAAAAAACATTGTTTTGCCTTCTCACTTATGTTTTCTTTAAAAATTCTCCTCAGACATGCAAACTTTTGAGCACAGCTGTAAATTACTCTCCTTCATAGGTGTTCTAACAACCTTTAATAATTTTCATGGGTAAAAGTAGATTAGTATGGTCCTCATTACTCGGAGAGAGCCACTGCCTGGCAAAACCCACATTCAAAACCAGTCACAGAAGGACCTTCAACAAGAAATCACATACTGTATGATAACGTTATGTCATCTTAAACAACACTTTTTCTTCTTAATAACTGTTTCTAAGTCAAGCTACAAAGGCAACTAGATTTTAACACAAGGCTAAGTTGCAAATTCCTCTCTAAACCCTAATCAAAGGTACTACCTAGTGTATGGGACAAGTGAATTTTACACCCTTGGCCACTAGCTTGCCTAGCTTAGCTATTTGTGCTTTAACCCTGGAAATTCAAAGTTAAGGTAGCTGATATTCTAAAGCCAAATAGTGTATATAAGTGAATATAGAAAGAGAAACTTACAAGATTTACAGGAGTGTGCACTACCTCCATGGTTTATTCTCGGTTTACACTCGAGGTCATCTGTTGTGCTGGATATCAGCATGGCTGTAATGGCAAGAACTCTATCACTGCCATGCTGATAGCGTGCACAATGACAGTCCATTTCATGTGATATTGCTTACCATATACAGTATCTCACAAAACTGAGTACACCCCTCACATTTCAGCTTTCACTTTATTATATACTGTATTCTCAAGGGACAATACTATAAAAATACAAAAATGTATATACTTTAGTGTAGTCAATGTGCAGCTTGTATGTGCAGTACAGATTTACTGTCCTCTAACAATAACTCAACATGCAGACTTTATTGTCTAAATAACTGGCAACAATAATAAGTACGCCCTAAGTGATCATATCCAAACTGTGTCCAAAGTGTTAATATTTTGTGTAAGCACCATAGTTATCTACCACAGCCTTAATCCTCTTGGGCATGTTATTCACTAGAGCTGCATATTTTGTTGCTGGGATCCTCTTCCACTCCTCCATAATGACATCACGGAGCTGCTGGATGTTAGACACATAGCGTTTCGCCATGTTCTGCTTGAGGATGCCCCACAGGAGTCAAGCTACAAATAGGTTTCAGGTCTGGAGACATACTTGGCCACTGACAAACACATGAACATCATGAATAGGAAATGTGACTTTGCATGGTTAAAGATGTACAACTGTTATCACTTAGGGTGTAACTTTTGTTGCCACCTATTTTGACAATGATGGCTGTATGTAGAGGACAGTAAATCTATACTGTTATACAAGCTGCACATTGACAAGTTTCATTTCTATAGTATTGTCCTTTGAGGAAATATGCGAAAATGTTTTCTGAAATTAGAGGGGTGTATTCACTCTTGTGAGTCAGTGTATGTCATTAGAAAATCCTTTGAGAACTTTTTTCTTTGTCTGTTCTGTACCCCAGAACCGGTCCCCTGCTGAGCAGCTCTTCATCACTGATGCAGTTTATGGGTGTCTAGTGCATCGCAAACTTTTGGATATTGTGATCAACAGCTTTTATGATGGACAGGGAAAATATTATCTTAAAGCTAATCGAAACCTGTTTGTCGGTATGTTAACATTGCAAACAATTAATATTTTTAGTTTGTAACTAAAGATGAAATGTTAAGAATTCAAAATGGATTATGACTTTACCTCACAAATCAGTTTTCCTTATTATGTTCTCTTATTTTATTTCTCAGTGGTTTCTTATCTTGCTATCTTCCATCTGGACGATCTGGGCTTGGATCAATTCAGTACAATTATAAAGTCACTGGACAACTCAAAAATGTACAAAGTAAGGAGAGACACATTATCAAGAGTAGACATGCACATCATATGACCCTGAGTTTTAAACGGACTAAGATGGTCATTGTTTGACCTAATCTCTTGCCTTTATCTTAGCCTTTTTTCACTGTCTTGTGTAATTTATCACACAGAATAACATGCACATTTCTAGTGTCCCATTATCAACAAATATTTGTTCTGTTTCCCCCTTAATCATCCCTGGACATCTCAGTTCATGAGTTTCTTCTTTAACGTTTCCAACCTCACCACATGGATCCGTGGGGAGTGGAGTCAGCTCTATGATGCCACCTATGTAGAGCGCAAGTGGATAGAGCCATTACTGAGGTAAAACAAGGGAATGAATGACTGAGGCTTCTCGAGAGCTTACAAATACCTACACACATTTGTGGAAGAATAATGCATCACAGATGATAAATAATTAAACAGGAAAACCAGTATGACTCCTGTTTTTGTCAGTCACTGTTCCAGTCTCCCCATGTCCTTAGATGGCAGACTGAAATAGAAGGCCTGTTAGAATACCTTGAGAAAAAAATATCCAAGGGCAGCCAGCCAAAGAAATTTCCTAAGAAGTCAACAGAACCTCAGGAGTTTGATCTAACGAAACCCAAACCTCGTTCACTTCCTGCTCCTGAACTGATTCCACAACAGGAGAAATTCAAGCCGGTAAGCAGAAATCTCTCACAATTTCTTATTTTAAGTCATTCTTAGGATGAAATAATGAGTACCATTGTAATTGAAGTACCTTAGAGCCATCTAAAGGGGTAGAAAAAGTCATATTATATTTTTACATATGTTATTATATTTTACAGTGGACTTTGCCAACTAGCCACAGCAAGGATGCAGGTTGCTCTGATTTAATTTGATTTCACTCATTGAATAGACATTATATTTTCAAGCTGAGATTTAGTCCTGAATATTATTGAACTTCTGTCTCTAAATCTGAGCACATGGCTGGCACGAAGGCCATCTTCTAAATTGCCTGGAGACTCCATCTACTGTATCTGCCGGTGCAGTAATGGAGCACATTCACAGATCACTCTCCATGACTCTGCAAGCCACTTCCACCATTTAAGATGGCTCTAAAATAGATGCTACAGTATATATTAGACAATACTTTGCATACTTCAGGTCTTTTAAAATGACCATAACTCTTTCACACTCGTATGTTTTTTACTCAGGTGCCTGCCTATATCCACAAAGCTCCTAAAGAGCCACAGGTTTTAGAGGACATCAAACAGAAGAACTATCTGGAAGCACAGGTAAATCTTTACAGATGTGGAGCTGCTATAAAAATGATGTCCTGTTGTGTTACAACAGGCTGATTAACTATTCTAAAATACCATAAGTTTTCTTTATTATTGCCTGAGATATGTTTGATTTATTTACATTTCTGCTATCTATAGAAAGTATTGTATGAGGCGAACACTCAGCAATTCCGATGTGCAAACCCACAGAAGTCAGAGAAAACCAAAGTAAGAGAACTGGTCATGAAAACATAATATATTTTCCCTACTTGTGTATGGCTTTGTATAACAGTCATACAGACACGAACATCCTTTATAATGCAAAATCTGTTTATCGTGCAACGCGGTGGTTTGTATTTCTTTAGAACATTCTGTCCCATATTCAGCAAAGCTGTGAAGCTGAACTCAAATTTGACTCTGTTTACTCCTCTGGAACTCCGGCCACTCATAAGGTAGATTATAAAGACTACAGTGACTAAGTGCAAAACTGGACATGTTATCATGTGTCCTTCGTGTTTGGTTCAAAATGTTGCAGACAAACACTTTGCCTGTCAGACTGAACACAACAGCGATCCTTCGTGAGGGAGCGTTTCACAATCGAAAGGTGGAAGAGGAGTTGAATAGGTATCCATCTGCTCTATGGGAAACTATTTAAAAAAAACATATACATTTATTAAAGTGGTCAGAATAGGTCTTGCTTTGTAATATGTCTAATATACTATGTTTACAGACTCGAGCGTTTGATGCAGGGAGCCAGTGATCCATCAGCTTTCCTGCAGTGGCAGAAAGAGATGAAGGAGAAGGACTTGCAGGAGGAGCTGGCTCAAATGGAGTACAGGAGGCTTGAGGGAAAGATTATCCATAAAGAAGCTCTGCTGGCACAACAACGGGTCATTGAGCTCAACCAGCACAAAGCATTGCTCAAGAAAGAGGAGGTTAGTTGTCATTATTTGTATAATTTTTTTAGCATTTGTAGTATAGTATATGCACCTTTGTGTGATTTGATCTATACGATTGTCCCAGACGGCAGAGCTGATGCGCAGGTATGCGGAGAAGCGTCTGAAAGAGGAGAAGGAGATGAGGGAGCTGGTGCAGTTGGTGGCTGATGGCCACAAAAACTCTAAAGCTGCCAAAGTGAAACTGCAAGAGATCAAAAGACGCATTGGTGTGTTTCCTTTTTTTCCCCAGAACCTATCATTAAAAAATAATAATATGATGTTTATTATGTAAGCATATTGTGTATGATTACTGCAGTTAAGGAGGTCTCTGAGCAAAGCCAGGAACTACTTCGGCAGGTGTTAGAAGAAGCCCAGACTGAGCTGAGCCGGAAGTTTGAGCTCATCCGTCAGATTCGAGCCATAGAGTCAGTGCCTCATCTCAGTCATAAGTTTATAGATGACACAGAGGTGTGTAACATCTTATGCATGAAATAGTAATACTGTTAAAGCAACTTAATAATGGCTTCCAGAGCAACAACAAAATATATTCGGCATCCCTTTGCTGTTCCAGACAGGAGGTCATGACCTGCTTTGTGAGATGTCTTTGGTGGAGTTGCGGGAACGTTTGTCCAGGCTGAAAGAGGAGGAGCAGCATGAGCAGGAGAAAAGGAGGCAAAAGATTGTGGAGGAGAAACAAAGAAAAGAGCAGCTACTGCTTGAGCATCTGGACACCATTACTGCATGCAGGAATTCAGCAAGACTGATCACTGCACAAAAGTAACCATACTTACAGCATATTTATTGAAAAAGATCAAACTAAAGATTTCACTTTTTTTTTTGTTTAATGTGTGGGTGTCAAAGTGTCAAAGTGTCAGTGACTTTGTGAAACAGAGAGGAGGAGAAGAAAATGAGATTGAAGCTGCAGGAGGCGGTCAGCATGGATGAGAAAGTCATGGCCTTGAAGAAGACTCTGGAGATGAAGCAGCAGGAGATACAGAAGAGGAAGGAAGCTGAAAAATCCAAAGTAAAGTTAAATGAACAAGTGGCTACTCAAAATGCTAAGGGCTATAGCCATAGAAAGGTAAGCGCTTATACTCAACATAGCCACATTCTACATATCCATAACGGGTGATTACAGTGCCTGACCTTATAAACATACACATTGAGATGAACATATACTAAACCAGTACTGATCTTTGGATGTTGTTTACATTTTCCCCCTATTATGAGCAGCAGGCACTAGAGAAACAACACTGGCTGCAGCTGGAGCAGGCTTTAGAGAAACAGGTCCAGAGGTCTGACCAAAGGAATAACTTCCTAATAAATTAACACTTTCAGTGCTGTATAGTACAACTGTACTATCTGGACTGTCAAGAAGATCAATGTTCAAAGTAAACCATGGATTTCTATACTTTTAATCATTTGAATGTAATTAAAAACAAAGACAGACAAACCAAATATGATACAGTGCTTTATTCTGATCCAAATGGAATGATTATCAGATATGACCTGCAAAGAACATAAAGCTATGTATAGAATTAAAGCAAACAGTTATAGGTAAGAGAAAGGATTTGTAAGTACTGCACAATAACTGTTTACAATGAATGTCTTTCGAGTTAATTCAATTCAGTTTTATATAGCGCTTTTATAGGAAACTCATCCTCATCTGGGTGATATTGGATAGCAGGGATTGATCTGCAGTCATACGTTATGTTAGATTCGAGCCATAGAGTCAGTGCCTCATAATCTTAAGGATTATTAGGAAGCTGGAAAATGTGGAATCCACCTTGTAATTGGAGTCTCGCATACAAAACTACCACAATTGAGCACACAAAAGTATGACATGTAAACAGCTCACAAGACAGTCAAAATGCACAGCAGCCTAGTCTGAGAAATGGCCCTGTCTGCATTCAATTAGCTGCCTAAACCTTTTCAAAAAAATCTTTGCACATTTGGATCGTCACATCCTCACCGTACTGGGGACGTGATGCACACTGACAGAAGACACTGAAGTTTCGCTTCTCCTTGCCTGCAGAACAGAATGTGAATGTCTGTTAGCCGTTAGCTAACTCGCAAAGTTTGGTACGGGCACCTGTTAGCTGAGCTTGAACTCATACGCTTATCACTGTCAACGTGAGACGGGGAAACGACCAGATTTCCGTTTTTGTTTGTTTGTTTGTTTCTTTATTTCCAAACGGAAATCAGGAAACATCCCATTTTTAGGAACTACTGTGCAGTATATTATGCTAGGCTATCATGTAGCAGCTATATGCTAATGGCTAAAATTGCCTTCTTAGCTCTTAAGAAAAGCAATGTTTACCTTAGAGATTAGCAATTTGTGGCTAGTTTTTAACCTAGCCTTCTTTAGCTCTGACCTTTTTTTAATTACCCTTAGGATTGCTAAATATTTACATGAATGAACAATCTCACATATTTCACTTATTGTTTGTCAAAAATGCAGGTGCTTTCCTAAAAATACATGGTCTGTTTTATCATAGAACTTGTTGAGGACAATAAATACATAGAAAAAGTATTTTAAAGGAGCATGTGGGACATTACAAACAATCAGTCCAAAAAAGTTTATAAAATTTGGGAGATATATTTGTAGAGACTTATCATTGTACTAATGTGTGAGGAAATGTTTGGTCATTTATAATAAAACCTCAAAATTAGAGCCTGTTTAATTCCGGACAGTAAAAAAATATTAAAGAATAAAAAAAGTTTGCCATTTTGTCTAGACTTTTCTTTTCTTGCTACTTGGACAATAGCTTTACCTCAGAGGTAGCAGGAGGTTGTGTGCCTCACAAAGACTATACAGTGATCGACATGGCCAGGGACATAGAAAAGATAAAGTTTATTGTCATAGACGAGCAGCAAAAAATTGTTTTTTTTTTTTAAAAGAGTCCTTTGATTTACTTGTATTTACCAGTGGAATCTTGAGCTTGTTCTACAGTCACATATAGCATGATAAACATTACCAGGCGGGATTTTTCTAAAGGCAAAGGAACCATTAGAAGTAATAAAGTATGTGGAACCAAAAGCACTTGAAATAAGTAAAGGATCATAAGTAACATGAAATAAAAATATTCTTATATTTTAAGCTATTTCTAGGAACATTTTTTTCATGTGCAGTAAGCCATAATCATTAAGCATAAGCATGCACTAAGTTGAGCTGCGGACTTGCCTCGATTTTTTGGGTCATAAAAATGATGGGCTCTTCCACTTTGAAGAGTGTTGCTTCATGTCAAAGTCGTACACATACACCCAAGTTTCGTCGCTGGCAATGATCCTTGATATGAAGGACAGGTCATCCACGGCACGCTGATGAAGGTCTTTGGCAGACTTGATGTTCGATGTGATGTTCCTTCTCCTCCTGGGTCTGCAGCCCAGGGACGAACTTGGCAGCAACACGGCGTATCTTCAAATCGCACCTACCTAAGGATTGCCTGGACTGTGCCGTGATGTCGCTGATTATTCCCCGATGATCATCATGCACAAGTTGCCACTCTAAACATCTCGAACGACTGATTGCAGCATTGCTGTAAACTTACTAAATCATGTCAAACATCTTTGTGGCAGATTTGCCCAGTTTCACACAGAATTTCATGTTCGCTCTTTGTTCTAACTTGCTGTCCATGATTAAATACCAGATGTGGTAACACACATGGTCAGAAATGCACAAGTTACACAGCTCCAGATGTACACAGGGCGATGTTTGGTGCTCCCTGTGTGCTGCCACCTATTGGTGTGTTACAAAACTAGTCTTGAAACTTTTTGATACCACCTTGATACCACCAGACAAAAACTATTTATGATATAAAAAAATTTCAAGATGATATCCAGTATTATTTTCTCACTCAATGTTGATGTCCAAGAAAGGTGGAAACTCACTGGTTGTTGATCAGTCAGGGCATGAGCCTCCAACAGTGATAAAAAGCGTCATTTAGTACTGAAAAAAAAAATCACCTACATAACTGCAAACTGTAGTTAACTCTGGTTAAAAGGGTTAACACATTTGTTCCTGTTTACAAATGAGAGGATATGTTGATATTTTTCTTTCTGTGGTGCATTAGTACTGATCAGATCATGTATCATTATGAATTACTACAAAAGGTCAACATTGGTCATTAATTATTTATTAAAAATGAAAACTAAAATAGATTTAAAAACGATCATTTAGTATCAGTGGCGAATGGTCAATAGAGGGCGCTCGAGCGTCTTTTATTTTACGACTCGTAATCGTAAAAATTGGGTTATCTGAAATAAACACGAGAGATTTTGAGAGATCTGAGACTGTAGATTTTGTCTGCAGTTGTTAGTGATTTAAACATTATTATTATTATTATTATTATTATTATTATTAGATTTTTAGTTAAGCATATGTTTAGTCAGTGTAGCACATCACCACCTACAACATTTTCCACCAGTACTAAGATAAGGTTTATTATTTATAATATTAAAATATAAATATGATATGTACTGTGAATAAAACATACAACAAAATATAAAATCAACACAAAATATGTGTTTTGTGTTAATAATCGTATTTAAGGTAATATGAAAAAAAAAACAGCGCAAGCCACTATGAGAAGTGACGTCAGGTCGCCATAGTAACGGCAGTTCAGCATCGTGTTTATTTTCTAATCGCGTTCTGACGCGATTCTGCTATTTAAAGTCGAGTTACTCTGTGAACTCTGTGAGCGTTCATGCTGTGTTTTTCTCTGCGATCACTCACTGCGATTTTCTCTCTCTGCGATTATATACTGAGACTTCATCCTGCGACTCTTCTGAGATTTTACTGAACCACCTCCGCATCTACGATCATCTGCATCGACTGCCGTGTGATCCAGCATCCACCGGAGCCGAGATGAGCTGCTGGAAGTGGAGAGACGCCCCCGCGACTCCGGCACAAGGAGGATCCTCAGACCGGAGAGAAGTTCTTCACCACCGGTGAGTTACAGTAATTATTGAATTCTGTTTGGCATCGCTCTCTCTAGCACAAACAGTGTTAAATTAAAAATAGTGTGCAGAAATGAAGCACTTGCTAATGCTAAATGCTAATGGTTTAAGATAATGATTATGACTTTTTAAGCAGTTGATTTTTGAAAATGATTTTAGTTAAAACATCGAGCTAGTTTTCTAAATGTTTACTAAAGTCAGATAGAAACACTGTGCAGAAACATGAGCACACTGTTGTATTTAAATAGCTAATAATTATAATACCTATTATTATTTCTTTGTTTTTGAAATATTGTCAGCTGGGCGCAAAACAGAAAACGCTCTAAAAACAACAACAGTATTAAAATTAGGACAAATGCTTTATATGTGTCTTAATTTTTTTAAAAAAATCATTATTAACCTAGTTAATAGTGGGAAAGAAATTAGGTTTACAGTCAGTGTTGAACTTCCTAGATTAATAAACAAATAATTTAAGACATAGTAGTGTGATTGTAAGCATTTACATCGTTGTTTTATAATAGAGCGTTATTGAAATAAAAGTGTGTTATACTTATAAATTGTTAGTTTTATCTGGAGATGAGATAAGGTCGGCTAACAGGCACCTGTTCAAAGTTAGCTAGTTAGCTAACGGCCAACTGACTTAACGTTCTATCCTGCAAGCAGGGAAAAGCAAGACCTCTCTATGTGGTTAGAATTTCACAGAATTTCCAAAGGTGCAAAATAATAATAATAATAATAATAATAATAATAATAATAATAATCCCTCAGTGCCTCCGTTTGGCGACCACACCATTTTCCCAAGGTTTAGCCGCTAACTAAATGCAGACAGTGCCATTTCTCATACTAGGCTGCTATACATTTCTACTGTCTTAGGGGCCGTTCACACGTCGTATCTTTTGCGTGTTCAACTGTGTTATTTTAAATGTGTCAAATAAATTCAGAAGTAGAGTTTAATGCAGAAATACATTTAAATCACGCAACTTTCTCGTCGCTCATGGTTGCTTAGCAACGGGAGAGCCACGCCTCTTGGGAAAGGAGAAAGTGTTTTTTTCCACGAGATTTTAGATATGGCGTCAACAGTTATTGTGTAACTTTTCTTCAAATTCATTGTGATATTTCAGTGTCTTTTTGTTTCCTTTAAAGTCGATTTGTTTAATAGGTTTATTTAGGCATAAAAGCAAACACAAATAGAAGCATATTATTTGGTAAAGTATTACCAAAATAATGTATAATTATTAAATAATTCATGATGGTATTCATCAGGATAAAGAGGGTTGTGTTCTTTTATTCCTATTCAAAAGTAATAGCTCTTTTAAGCATACCAAATATCTTAAATAAAATACATTTCTGTCTATAGCCAAGTGTCTGCACAGCAGTCCGTGTGTGAGAACTATGATGAGGAGACTGCGAGGAGAACACAAGAGAAAGGCTGCATTGACGTGGTTTTTCCAGGAAATGTGACACAACATGGCTGTTACAGACTCATCTGTGAGCTTCTTAAATGTGTCTTGTACCAGAAACAGCAGCTACCCATGACCTATGACCAGATGGTCTTCCAAAAACAGCAGCTTGCAACCGCACAGGTGAGCGAACGGAGGAACATAAAGACTTGCACAGAGAATAAGCCAAACAGTTCTTTAAAATGAGTTTGTTCTATTATGATGTACAAATATTACGCACATGACTACTATTCTCTGCCCACAGCTGGAGGAAGAAGCTGTTAAGAAATCCATCAGGTCATCAGGGGACTCAACTTGGCAACGGACACTGCAAGACCTGGATGAGGTGCTTGTTCACCTGGAGGATCTCTTTTCCCTCAGTTATGTACCCCGTGTGCTCTTCATGCTTGGAAGCTCTGTGAATTTTCCCACAGAGTTATACGAGATCAACATGGAGGCTTTGGTGCGTGAGGGAGGCGACAGGAGTTTAAGAACTTCCCTGTGTTTGAGGCAGCTGTTTCAGACCATTTTCATGGCAGATTTGCTTTCTGATATTAAGCCAGTGCGCCTCATGGGCACCACGGTCATGGCGCTCGCCCATCGGGACTGTGGAGTAGAATGGTTTAAACCTAAAATTGACTTCAGGCTTCCCACAAGTTTAAAGAGACAGGTGATCATGTTAGCCACTGCTGGGTCTGAAAATGGACTAAGGAAGCCTGACACTACTGATAATTATATATGGTTCCAAACACCTGTAACTATTAAGGGGTTCTGTAAATGACATGGGAATAAAGACCGATAATAGCATGGTGAGATTCGGTCTGTGTATGTGACAGGCAGTGGATTTATGTTAAGGGGCCACTTCAAGCCACTTTGGCCGGGAATGTAACCTGATGAATTGAAGCGACTTGGATTTAGTTTTTTAATAAATGTCATTTTTTGTAAGCCTTCTGCTTGTTTATTCATTGAATTGTTACACAGTCACCTTTTCATATATCTTTACATTATGTCGATAAGAGACTTAACTGCATCTTTAAAAGGGTTGTAGTTATGGTGAACCACATTTGGTATAGGGATAAGAAATAAAAAAAAATATATACTGTATAGATATTGTAACGCATGTCCTAGGATTCTCTTCCTTTACCCAAAATAGAAAACTGGGGTTTAAGCTGATCCTCTCTAAAGAGCAGCTGAACTATCAACCTGTTCAACATAAACAAGAAAAATAGCATGGATAAATTGGCAGGGTTGCGTCAGAAAGGGCATCCAACATAAAACCTGTTCCAAGTTGTTGTGCGGATCAGCTGGTGCATTGTGGCGACCCCTTGACGGGCACAGCTGAAAGGCAAACAACATTGCATTAAACTTGTTTTGTTGTCTTACAGTCTCGACTGAGAGGTCCACTGCCAAAATAAAAAGTTTCATTCCCTCATATGTAATTTCATGCTGTTTAGCAAAATGAAAGAGAAACAATAGATCTTGACACTTCAAAAATCTAATGAGAACTGCTCATTTTGGGTTGGGTTTTGCGGGTGCCGGTATGCTCCTACCAAAATTTGCAGCGCCGCAACATATTTTGCACACACTGCAGTAATGGTTGGTTCCTCTCTGCCCCTTCCTAAAGGGTAAACAGCCATAAGTTCTATACTGTCCAGTTTGGAACCAAATCCAGCAAATTCAAAACAAATTCTGGCTAATACCTCCACCAGGTCCGCCATATTTTTAGCAGGCCTGGTTTCTTCACTTCACTCCGTTGGTAGAGGTAAATGGTTGATTACCCCGCCATTAAGTGGAGAGCTTCAGATACCTGTGTTCACATCATGCAGGTCATGGTCCTGTCACGTCAGTACCGTGGTGAAAAAGGCCTGCCAGTGTCTCTACCACCTCAGACGATTTAGAGACTCCAGACTGCCCTTCAAAGTACTTAGGAACTTTTACTCAGTATAGAGAGCATCTTGACAGGAAACATTGCAACCTGGTTTGGGAACAGCACTATGCAGGACAGACGAGCTCTACAGAAGGTGGTGCGATCAGCCGATCGCATCATCAGCACCAAGCTCCCTGACTTGGCACTCAGTCTACAGCAAGCAGTGCTGGACCAAGGCCTGAAAGATCATAAAGGACCTCAGTCACCCCAACAATGGACCGTTCTCTCTGTTGCGGTTAAAAAAGCGCTTCTGCTCCCTGAAAGCCAACACAGAGGGACTGAGGGGAAGCTTTTTCCTGCAAGCGATACGAACTCTCAACCAGAACACCACACAGGACTTAAAATCTGTTCTGCTTCCTTTGTTCTCTCACAAAATAAGACTCTCCTTAACCATACACTACTCATGCTGCATATTGCAGATTTACGCACATTGTTGCACACTTCTGAAACTTTGCACATTGTTCTGATCATACAGTAAGTGGACATTGCTTATTTTTCACACAAATGAGGACTAACTGCACTCAGTTGTAACTTATCCTGCATAATCTATACACTTATCTATTTAAATTCTATTTTATTACTTGTACATACTGTAGATTTTAGAGCTAAATTTCAGGTCACAGCATTTGACTGTGTATGGCCCTGTATGTGACAAAATTTGGTTGATTTTTAGTTCTGAGAGATGTCATCAGGTGAAAACTGTCAGTCGTCTTTGACATAGTCTCAGCTGACCTAGTAACATTGGGTTTAAAAAGTTTGTTACTGCAAAGTTGTACAGAACCTCTTCTTTAAGCTACCATGTTGTTCAGTGGCGTGCACATTTCTAGGGTATTATTTAAACAAATATTTCTTCAGTTTCCCCTTATTCATCCCCGGACATCTAATTTCTTGAGTTTCTTCTTTAATGTTACTAACTTCACCACATTGAGCGCATTCTACTCAACACAGATCCATGATGCCTCTTACATGGAGCACACGTGAAAAGAGGCATTACTAAGGTAAAACAATAGCATTAATAATTAATGATTGGGGCTATTAGAATACACTAATATACACTTGTTTTACTATTTTTGATGTCAACTTTAATATCTGGACTATTTTCAATAAAAGGTTTGTCAAGAAAAATCAATGTTGAAAGAAAACTATTAAAAATATATAGAAAACCATAATTTAAATGCAACTAAAAGCAAAAAGATAGACAAACCAAAAATGTTGGATGGTTTTATTCTGAACCAAACAGAAAGGAAACGATTATCAGATATGACCTGCAAAGAACAGTAAGGTACTTTATAGAATGAAAGCAAACAATTACAGTTAGAGAAAGGTATTGTAAGTAGTGAACAATAATTATTTACCACTGTACAACAATTGTATTACACTTGCATGAATTAATAAAAATTTACATAAAAGACACTAAACACTGCATGAAAAAAAAAAAATCAATGTTCCAGTTCACCTTCATCCTACGTAGCTCATTATTACGCAACATTCCACGCATCTAACCAGATGATTAATGAATGCACCAATGTTGAAAGGATATTCGTATGAAACTCGCTAACTCGCAAAGTTTGGTACGGGCACCTGTTAGCTGAGCTTGAACTCATACGCTTATCACTGTCAACGTTGCCATGAAACGATTATGTTTAGCTCTAATCTCAGCCACAAAACTAACAATTCATTAATAAGTATTTTCCTATTAAAAAGTATGTTCCTTTTTCAAAATAGTAAAATATTATGACAGTGTATTGTTGTAGTCCTAATGTGAAGTGGGCTGTGTCCGGCCTGACCTGTTGTGCGAGTCCGGACTTTGAGAACCCCTGCATTAGCGATTTCAACTTTAAATTGACAATCAGGGCAAAAGTCTTTTGGAAGCCCATGCACAGCACACCACCTCCGCACACTCCTCTCTGAAAAAAAACTCGGTATAAAACTGGCTACATAATGCAGTGAATATATTACTACAAGACATTCTGCTAATTTTTGTCTGGAATAAACACCACATAATTGTGTCAAGTCATGTATTCTATTAAATAAAATCAGATAACTGCCGTTTATTACATTTTCCATGATATGTTTTCAAGATAGGTAACAAAAAATTATCTGATTTTTGTTTCCCTGTTGTAAATCAGGAGACGGGGAAACGACCAGATTTCCGTTTTTGTTTGTTTGTTTGTTTCTTTATTTCCAAACGGAAATCAGGAAACATCCCATTTTTAGGAACTACTGTGCAGTATATTATGCTAGGCTATCATGTAGCAGCTATATGCTAATGGCTAAAATTGCCTTCTTAGCTCTTAAGAAAAGCAATGTTTACCTTAGAGATTAGCAATTTGTGGCTAGTTTTTAACCTAGCCTTCTTTAGCTCTGACCTTTTTTTTAATTACCCTTAGGATTGCTAAATATTTACATGAATGAACAATCTCACATATTTCACTTATTGTTTGTCAAAAATGCAGGTGCTTTCCTAAAAATACATGGTCTGTTTTAAAAGTATTTTAAAGGAGCATGTGGGACATTACAAACAATCAGTCCAAAAAAGTTTATAAAATTTGGGAGATATATTTATAGAGACTTATCATTGTACTAATGTGTGAGGAAATGTTTGGTCATTTATAATAAAACCTCAAAATTAGAGCCTGTTTAATTCCGGACAGTAAAAAAAAATTAAAGAATAAAAAAAGTTTGCCATTTTGTCTAGACTTTTCTTTTCTTGCTACTTGGACAATAGCTTTACCTCAGAGGTAGCAGGAGGTTGTGTGCCTCACAAAGACTATACAGTGATCGACATGGCCAGGGACATAGAAAAGATAAAGTTTATTGTCATAGACGAGCAGCAAAAATTTTTTTTTTTTTTTAAAAAGAGTCCTTTGATTTACTTGTATTTACCAGTGGAATCTTGAGCTTGTTCTACAGTCACATATAGCATGATAAACATTACCAGGCGGGATTTTTCTAAAGGCAAAGGAACCATTAGAAGTAATAAAGTATGTGGAACCAAAAGCACTTGAAATAAGTAAAGGATCATAAGTAACATGAAATAAAAATATTCTTATATTTTAAGCTATTTCTAGGAACATTTTTTTCATGTGCAGTAAGCCATAATCATTAAGCATAAGCATGCACTAAGTTGAGCTGCGGACCTGCCTCGATTTTTTGGGTCATAAAAATGATGGGCTCTTCCACTTTGAAGAGTGTTGCTTCATGTCAGAGTCGTACACATACACCCAAGTTTCGTCGCTGGCAATGATCCTTGATATGAAGGACAGGTCATCCACGGCACGCTGATGAAGGTCTTTGGCAGACTTGATGTTCGATGTGATGTTCCTTCTCCTCCTGGGTCTGCAGCCCAGGGACGAACTTGGCAGCAACACGGCGTATCTTCAAATCGCACCTACCTAAGGATTGCCTGGACTGTGCCGTGATGTCGCTGATTATTCCCCGATGATCATCATGCACAAGTTGCCACTCTAAACATCTCGAACGACTGATTGCAGCATTGCTGTAAACTTACTAAATCATGTCAAACATCTTTGTGGCAGATTTGCCCAGTTTCACACAGAATTTCATGTTCGCTCTTTGTTCTAACTTGCTGTCCATGATTAAATACCAGATGTGGTAACACACATGGTCAGAAATGCACAAGTTGCACAGCTCCAGTTGTACACAGGGCGATGTTTGGTGCTCCCTGTGTGCTGCCACCTATTGGTGTGTTACAAAACTAGTCTTGAAACTTTTTGATACCACCTTGATACCACCAGACAAAAACTATTTATGATATAAAAAAATTTCAAGATGATATCCAGTATTATTTTCTCACTCAATGTTGATGTCCAAGAAAGGTGGAAACTCACTGGTTGTTGATCAGTCAGGGCATGAGCCTCCAACAGTGATAAAAAGGGTCATTTAGTACTGAAAAAAAAAATCACCTACATAACTGCAAACTGTAGTTAACTCTGGTTAAAAGGGTTAACACATTTGTTCCTGTTTACAAATGAGAGGATATGTTGATATTTTTCTTTCTGTGGTGCATTAGTACTGATCAGATCATGTATCATTATGAATTACTACAAAAGGTCAACATTGGTCATTAATTATTTATTAAAAATGAAAACTAAAATAGATTTAAAAACGATCATTTAGTATCAGTGGCGAATGGTCAATAGAGGGCGCTCGAGCGTCTTTTATTTTACGACTCGTAATCGTAAAAATTGGGTTATCTGAAATAAACACGAGAGATTTTGAGAGATCTGAGACTGTAGATTTTGTCTGCAGTTGTTAGTGATTTAAACATTATTATTATTATTATTATTATTATTAGATTTTTATTTAAGCATATGTTTAGTCAGTGTAGCACATCACCACCTACAACATTTTCCACCAGTACTAAGATAAGGTTTATTATTTATAATATTAAAATATAAATATGATATGTACTGTGAATAAAACATACAACAAAATATAAAATCAACACAAAATATGTGTTTTGTGTTAATAATCGTATTTAAGGTAATATGAAAAAAAAACAGCGCAAGCCACTATGAGAAGTGACGTCAGGTCGCCATAGTAACGGCAGTTCAGCATCGTGTTTATTTTCTAATCGCGTTCTGACGCGATTCTGCTATTTAAAGTCGAGTTACTCTGTGAACTCTGTGAGCGTTCATGCTGAGTTTTTCTCTGCGATCACTCACTGCGATTTTCTCTCTCTGCGATTATATACTGAGACTTCATCCTGCGACTCTTCTGAGATTTTACTGAACCACCTCCGCATCTACGATCATCTGCATCGACTGCCGTGTGATCCAGCATCCACCGGAGCCGAGATGAGCTGCTGGAAGTGGAGAGACGCCCCCGCGACTCCGGCACAAGGAGGATCCTCAGACCGGAGAGAAGTTCTTCACCACCGGTGAGTTACAGTAATTATTGAATTCTGTTTGGCATCGCTCTCTCTAGCACAAACAGTGTTAAATTAAAAATAGTGTGCAGAAATGAAGCACTTGCTAATGCTAAATGCTAATGGTTTAAGATAATGATTATGACTTTTTAAGCAGTTGATTTTTGAAAATGATTTTAGTTAAAACATCGAGCTAGTTTTCTAAATGTTTACTAAAGTCAGATAGAAACACTGTGCAGAAACATGAGCACACTGTTGTATTTAAATAGCTAATAATTATAATACCTATTATTATTTCTTTGTTTTTGAAATATTGTCAGCTGGGCGCAAAACAGAAAACGTAACATTGTAACATTGGGTTTAAAAAGTTTGTTACTGCAAAGTTGTACAGAACCTCTTCTTTAAGCTACCATGTTGTTCAGTGGCGTGCACATTTCTAGGGTATTATTTAAACAAATATTTCTATTCG
Organism: Clarias fuscus; assembly: GCA_030347435.1. NCBI lineage: Eukaryota > Metazoa > Chordata > Actinopteri > Siluriformes > Clariidae > Clarias > Clarias fuscus. The sequence continues at coordinate 15,065,716 of CM059216.1, read as the reverse complement.
CATTCTACTCAACACAGATCCATGATGCCTCTTACATGGAGCACACGTGAAAAGAGGCATTACTAAGGTAAAACAATAGCATTAATAATTAATGATTGGGGCTATTAGAATACACTAATATACACTTGTTTTACTATTTTTGATGTCAACTTTAATATCTGGACTATTTTCAATAAAAGGTTTGTCAAGAAAAATCAATGTTGAAAGAAAACTATTAAAAATATATAGAAAACCATAATTTAAATGCAACTAAAAGCAAAAAGACAGACAAACCAAAAATGTTGGATGGTTTTATTCTGAACCAAACAGAAAGGAAATGATTATCAGATATGACCTGCAAAGAACAGTAAGGTACTTTATAGAATTAAAGCAAACAATTACAGTTAGAGAAAGGTATTCTAAGTAGTGAACAATAACTATTTACCACTGTACAACAAATGTATTACACTTGCATGAATTAATAAAAATTTACATAAAAGACACTAAACACTGCATGAAAAAAAAAAAAAAAAATCATTGTTCCAGTTCACCTTCATCCTACGTAGCTCATTATTACGCAACATTCCACGCATCTAACCAGATGATTAATGAATGCACCAATGTTGAAAGGATATTCGTATGAAGATCTAAATTCAAGTGCAGTTTAATGGGCCCTGTAGTGTTTATGTATCATCCTGGTACATCTTCAGGAAATTACACTTCAGAACAGATGATATATTTAAATGCAAAACATAAAATGTGCACAACAGAATAGTCTACAAAACAAATAGCAATGGTAAAAAAAAATCTGTCTAAAACAATTCTACTAGATAGTGATTATTTTTTCTTCTTCATTACTACTAATTAAATGTTTAAGACTTATGCCCAAGGTAAATATGTAAAATACCGATACGGCTGCAAGTATGCATACCGGAAAACATGAAGACAAGACTTAATGCCCACTGCAGTCCCACGATGTGCGTTCTTGCAATGCAATGTGCCAAGTGTTTTATCGAAAGTGCACACTGTATAACAAGGAATCCCCAGATTTTACAAGTCTCCTTTTTTATTCGTCACCCCCCCCATAGTATGTTCGGTCTGACGACATGCATGATACCGTATTTATCAGTTCTGCTTTTGAGTCCAGCAGTCGAAAGAGAAAGTCCAAGATGTCTGAAAATAAATTACAGTTCTAGTGGTGTTGTAATAGGTAGAAAAGGGAGAAAGTAATTATTGTAGCTCACCAAGCTTTGCGGTTCATCTTCTCTCTAAAGGACTTCCTCAGTTTGTTTCTTGGGGCAGGCAAGGGTGGCTGAGGGGCCTCGGCACTTGCTTGTTCAGCATTTTCAGACTGCTTGAACTCTGTATCTATCTTGACTGGATTGTAAAGGTTCCGAGAGGGCTCGACCTGAGCTAAAGGTGGATTTTTGCGGGAAGGACCATGGCTCTTCTGTAACTGTTGAATAATAGCTGAGAATTTAGCATCCAGTGATGGTCGTCCGGTGCGATTCCTCATCACCTTGGAGTTTTCCTTCTCCTGGTAGGGTGGAGGACATGATGGATGGGCAGTCGGGTGACCAAATGGTAATTTGTCAGGGGGTGGCGGAGGGGCTCTTCTCTTCTTGTTGCTGTTCAAAACTGGACTCGCTTTAAACTGGACTTCTTTACCTGGTGACAGCACAGTCTTCTGTACCACAATTGGCCGGGAGCCCTCAAACAGCGCTGTCCAACGTGGAGGCTCCCTTTCCTCTTCCTGACCAATAAGAAAGCGTCCATCTGTGGCTTCAATCTTATCATGAATTATGCTTGTCAAACTCTCAAATTTATCTGGTGAGCCAATACCTGGAAGAAAGCAATATCAGTTTTAAACAGACGATTAGAGGAAAAGTCCAAGTTCGTTGATATGTAATTATTTCCAATTGTCATACGGTCGTTACTTACTAAGATCGTTGTAGACCGAGTTAGCTTGCTTTGTAAGGAAAAGTGGGGGTTTCCGTGGGGACAAAACCTCAATTTCCATCAGTTTATCACAGGTGTGCCTCCATTTACCTATCATACAAGCAGTGATGGCTCATTCTTTAAAACTCAAAAGGAAGAAAGAGGACAATTTTCTTCTCTTTAATTTACACACTAATACACATTAGTCACTCACTCTGATCATAGATGTGTTGCAACAGATGACTGACCCAGTCCTGCAGTAAGTCAGGTGTCTCAGCTTTGAACACATGGCATGCAGGGTCTCCCGTCCCTGGATTAATAATGCTCAGCCTAGCCCCACCTTTCTGGTTGTCCTCAGTGGCACGAAGGCGGGTGTCCTGCACACAAAATATTTCTAAATTAACTACAGTTTATATGCATATTGGCCTTGTTATTTTTGTAAATGCTAAAAAAAAAAAAAAACCCCAGTGGGATAACCACCAAGACACGGTTTAATTAAAATTGTAGTATACATTAAGAAATGCAACCTACACCCAACATATTGATTGCCACCATTTCATTTCTGTCTTACCTTGTTTATGGCGATTATTACGCTGGGCTCTATCTTTGCTTGAATCTCCTCAGGAGTGAAGTAACAGGAGAGCAGGCCAGCTTTCAGTACACAGTACAGCCTGCAGCAGTGCTGCAACCCCTCAATACTTTGCTAAATATACAGATTGTATTTAATTATATAAAAATTATATTACATACATGAATTAGTCACAACATATAATGGCATACATATGGCATACACAAAACTGAGACTAACCTGCTGGCTTAGATATCCACTGATCACATCCTGTGTCATGCAGTCAGGCTGTGCCACCAGCTGACAGCACAAGTTCCCATAGAGAGGCAGCCATGATGATGCTTCCGCTGAGCAAAGAGACAGGAATTACTCTTATTAATCTCAGAAAATTAAGGGTCACCTGTCTAAAACTCGGTGACATATAGCTTTTAAAATAAACACATAGGAACAAAACAGCATTATGGTGTTTCTTCTTCACTTACAATTCTGCAACACGATGAGTGAGTGAGACTGGAATGAATTCCCGGTTTGCTCCAATCCCAGAGTTGTGTAAGCCAAAAGGGAATATTTTGTTCCACTAAAATAAAACACATTACATCATAAACCACAGATAATCACTTTACTGAGAACACATGATGTACACACAAGACCTTATCTGTCACTAACAAACATGCCACTATGTGACAGATGATATTTTTTACTATTGTAATGTTTAACATGAACGTTTACTCAGGCTCCTACTCAGTAATGATTACATACAGTACATTATGTGTACTGTATGTGTGTTTATATGAAAGCAATCCATACGGTGGAATTGGATTGGACTGAAGAAAAGCATCAGGGTCTCCTCCATCCAGAAGGGGGCAGAGTTTCCTTCCAGATCCTTTCCCAAAAGAGGAGCGCAGCTTCCTTGCTAGTTTCTTTGGTGTGTTGACCAAAGTTCCCTCCTCATCCACTGCGCAGCTGTACAGCTCAACAGTAAGCTCAAAGTCCGGCTTAGCCTCCGAACTGGAATAACACACAGGCTTGAACACAAATCCACTGTACACTTTACCACTGTATTTCTGTAATTATGTTCAATAATCACTTACAAGATGGTTACACCCTCAAAGCAGATATCAGTCATTGTTCGGTCTACAATCACCATTTCTGTGTCAAATATCTCAGAGCCAATCTTCATTAAACAGAAGACTGCAACCTGATGAGAGTCTGTAGAAAGAAGTCAAGGCACCATCATAAATAAAATAAAAAATTCCTGAATCAGATATGTGCATATTACAATCGGCCACATCATCGTTATGTACACTATCCAGTGCATTCCGAAGGTTTCAAAATAAATATAAGAAAATTCACAAATAATCTAGCCAATGTCATACTGATTATTATCCCAAAACAAACATGCATATGCAATTTTACCATATAGTACACCACAATAAAAGGTTAGGTAATTCTCATAATATGAACTTTATGACACCTGTCCTGGACAAAACATATTTATCATCATTGAGACACAAACAACTAGGGCTTGGAAATGACAAAAGTATGAAATTGCAATGGTAGCTATATGATACACACTAAACAATCTGTATGTATATTTCAAGGTTTTTCTATCAATGAGATATAGTAAGCATAATAAATAAAAATGTAAGTAGATGACAAGAGAGAGAATTCTGTAAATTTCTATCAAAATAAGCAAAATGCACTTACTCCCTTTGGTGTTAAAGTGTTCAGAATCCTTCCACAATAGTGGAATCCGCAGACCTTCATGGGAAAAAGACAACGCAATTGTACCAGGGGCATACTTAAATATCAATAATTTAGAAAAGTATTTTTCCAATATCCTACCGGTTATGGCTACTTTGCCCTTGCAAGGAATTCCATCCTGAGGGTCTGACATCCTGTAAAATACAAATATACTTCAGTAACGCTTTCACAGGTTCCAATCACATCTGATTTTCCATGTAATGTGCTCATACTGCTTCAGGAGAATGTTTAATGTAAAAGTACGTACACCATGTCAGACCGATTTTCAGCCACATCCTCCTGCTCCATCTTCTGCTGTGCCTCGCTCATATAGGCTTTGATTCGTGAGTTGCAGGTTAACAGGCTCTTGGCTGCATCAAGGATCTGTTCTCTCTTGGTACTTGCCACCAGAAGCTTATATGCCCCTGCTCTCATTCGCATCTCAAGGTCCATCTTTTCCTGGAGATTACAGTTCTAGGAAAAACCCAGGATCAATGATCAGCAGATATTTTGCATGTTCTTCACACAGGTGCGCATACAAAGAATTGGGGAAGTACATTGTTTTAAACAGTAGGTTATGCATTTTAAGCAGGTTATATTACTAAAGTAATATAATGCTAATATAATGAGACACAAACATTTCCACCAGTCTTCTCTGATTCCATATGCCACGTACAATACTGTGAGCGCGCAGAGACAGGCATGTTTGTACGTGGACTTTGTATGCAGGCAGGTGGAGCAAGATTAGCATCTGGTAAAGATGAAGACACAGAAACTTAAACAATGAGGGATTTGTACCTAGGAACCCCGCATTAATCAGGCTGGACAAAGTATATTTATTATTGCCTAAATTATTTATTCCTTCACAAATAATTCTTGATTTATGTTGAAGAGAAAGTAGATGTTTTTACTCATCGTCTAGACCACTTATTCTGTATAGAGGGTCGCGGGGGCCTGGAGCCCATCCCAGGAGACTTATGGCAAAGTGTGTGCATGTGAGTGAATCAATCCATCGCAGGCACGCTTACATACACACACTAGGGGCAATTTGGGAGCGCTAATTTATACATTATACATAACTGCACAGTAAAATTCTTTCCAATAAACACACACAATCATCCGATTAACTCAACTACCTCAAAACATTAAGATTGGACTGATAAATCAACACGCGCAAAAACTATTGTACACACCAACCTGTAAATGCTCTGTGGCACAATACTCATCAGTCGCTAATTTGCACTAACTATTTTTTTTTATCTTTGCTGCTACATACAAGGAATGTTTACTGTTTCTCCTCCCACTACCTAAACTCATTACCACAAAGTAATGTCATGTCGCATTATCACTTTGTCGCTCGTTTGCACATCTGCACTTGCACTTAATGTTCTCTTTTGTATAAAAACATAGATAGTTCATAGATAATTTATGCTGTATGTAGCACCTTGGTCCTGGAGGAATGTTGTTTTGTTTCACTGTGTACTGAACTGTATATGGCTAAAGCGTCAATAAAAGCCTACTTGACTTTGCATTTATTCTTCATTCTTCTTTTTCCCCCACTTTGTTACTACGCTGGTGTCAGAGGTATTATATGGAACCCCTGAAGCAGTCAACTTAAGAGCCTTGCTCAAGGGTCCCACAGTGGCAACCCGAGCTCGAACCTTAACACTATGAGCTGCTGCGCCATCGGGCCACTGTCGCCCCTATTCTGCATGTCTTTGGACTATGGGAGGAAACCAGCGTACGCAGAGGAAACCCACCAAGTACGGGACAAACATGCACACTCCATGCACACAGGGGCAAGGTGATAGTGCGAACCACTACGCCCCCGTGCCACCTAGATATTTTCAATCATGCAGCTTATCATTCAGGTATGCTAACAATTTCCCTAAGCTTGTTCGCACTTCAAGGAATACTGAATAACCATATTAGATATGATTATGACTTTAGTGAAATAGCGTTGTAGTTATACATACTTCACATTTCATGTGGGTCAATTAAGTAGTTAACTTCTCACATTCATTTTAACGGTAAAAGTGCCTGTTTAGTGCAATGTTCCTCGACGTTTCAATGCTAATAAAACCAACGTCTAACATCGCGTTAAACAATAAAGATGACTGACCTGTCCTATTGTTACACGCCAAGTTAACGTTAAACACACTTGGCTCAGGAACAAAGTAAAATAACGAACCTCGTTTTGTACAACCAAGGCACTGTCTCTTGTCTTCTTTCTCTTTATCTCCATGGCGAGGGATGAACCTGGCGGTAGGGTGGGCTTTGTCCTAGCGTCCCGTTTAAACATTCGAACATCCCGCGGTGACTCCATACTGGCTGCTTCCCTGAGACAAGCCCCTCACGCGCTCAACAAACCGCCCGAGTGGACAGCACGGATTCAGCCAATCACTATCGTCCGTGCCTCGCCGTTGCCTAAACAACCAGCGGACTGTACCACTTTTGAATTTGAAATGTAGGCTTCGTAATGAAGCTTCATAAATACAAAGGTTCATTTAAAGCACCTTCAAGTTTTAGTCATATTATTGACAACTTATCTATTTTATTTAGAGTACGTGGTTATTTTATGTGTATACCATGGAACAGAAGTGTCTGTATATCCGGTGTTATTTGATAGGCTCTCCCGTCTGTGCTCGAATGGATCAACCCGGTTCGCTGTCGCACTCTGCATACTAATGCCTTCATCTCAGCAAGGCTTATCAAATCACTGTAGCTGACCTAGCTGCTGGCCGCTGTCAGTGCATCTGGGAATTGCAGTTAATCGGGTATTTGTGGTTAAATCATTATCGCCGTTTGGGATTTCAGCAGTGATGCCTGTGATATCTGTGTCGCTGTTACAGCAGGCTAGCTGAATTGAAAATAAATAATAAAATTCACAAATCGAGAATCGGAGACAGCCCGTCAGCCACAGGTCCAACAGATCTCAATGATCGTCATCTGAAATCCGCCTGAAAGCGTTATTATCCCGCGGACTCACCTGGACCCAAGCAAGGTAACGTTCTGCCTGCGAGCTCGAGGTGGATGACGTTATGACAGTTATGTAGATGACTCTGGCTGCATGACTTGGTCTGACTTTGTGCTCACAGTAATAAGTGCAAGCCTCAAGACAACACCTCCTTCTGTTTCGACGGATAAAGCTGGAATAAACCAATAATCTTGTTAAATTCACGCGTTTGTGCACGAGTAGCTTGAAATCTGCGTGGTGCGTGTACGTCATGCGAAAGGCTGTGGTTAGGGAGTACAACAGACAATACAGGATGTAATATGTTGAAGCAGATTTTTTAATGACCAAATTACACGTGATTGCAGTTATAGAAAGTCAGGGTGCATGCAGATGTTTCGAGTTAGGAGAGTTAGCTTCTCCTACTTGGCAACTGGGCCCAACAATGGGGAGATTTGATTAATGATGTAAATTAATATTTGGATAAGAACATGCATAAGACAGAGGAATTGTTGTGCATATGTATATAAATGGCTTCAGTTATCCAGATCGAACACTATTATTTTGTTTAAAAGTACTGAATTAAACTTGATTTGATTTGCAAATGAACCTCAAGTAAGACTTTGTATTAATTGGTGGGTGTGGTCATCAAATTCCACCTCAGTACTAAGAAATTGTAATGTTTCCCTGACAGGTTGACATGCAGCAAAAGTTGTGCACGCGCAACACAGCCTTATTCGTGGAAAACGGCCAAGCTTGTGGTGCGGGCGCTCCATCTCCACCGCCGTTTCGATGCCCGCGGTGTGGAGAGCACGAACGTTTCCACAGCCTGGCTGCCTTGCGGGCCCATCTCGACTACAATCATACATACGATCCAAGGCAGAACCTTAGCCTCCCTGCCAGCAGGGGGTACATGCACTCTGACGGCAAGAGAACCACTGCTGAGACGCAGACATCAAAGGTCGCAGGCACTGACACGCGTTCACACCAGTTCCCGTTTAGCTCTGATCCCATTCCACATGACCAGACGGCAGACCCGTGCCCAGAACAGTCTTCTTCCCCAGAGAAGAGTGCCGCCAGAGGGGAATTGTCCATTGGCACCAAACTTCTTTCTGCACCAGTGCCCTCGATGGGGCAGAGGCTGGAGGGCATGCTGAGGACGGCCAGTAGCAGCATGGAACGAAGGCTGCTCCGGCTCAGTTCAGAACTGGCCCACACTGACACAGCACTTCTGTGTGAGCGTGCACACTCGCACCACCTGGCTCAGGAGCGGCAGGAAGTGCTGGAGAGGGAGCAAGCTCTCAGCAGACAGGTGAACGCTGCCATTATGGTCATCGCCACGCTGCGGCAGCAGCTCAGTGTGTCTGAGCATGAGCTGGAACGGAGAGAACAGTGAGTGCAGCCTGAAACACAATTGCAACACGTTTTTGTGTGTGTGTTTTTTTATTATTATTACTTAACACCTTAAGGTAATATCAATATGCTGCTGGTTGTAGGGAAGTGCTTGCTATTCAGAAATTTCTGGAGGCAGCAGCACAGCACGAGATGTGCGGGAAAGTCCGTTTGCGGCGGTTCATCGAGGGCCTCCTACGACGCATCGCCCTAGCTGAAAGGCTGCTGGAGTATTACCAGAACACTCCTCATGAGCACTACTGCACAGCCCACACGGTATGTCAAGGGCCACACTTTTAGACTTGGGGCTCATTAAATGAGCTTCTCTGTATCTTGCATGTGTCAAAGTGACTTGCATATTGTAAGACATGTAATACCCACGCTTAGAACTCTCTTATTTGTCCAGGTGGCTCCTTTAGCTGAGACAGGTCCCCAAAGAATAACCAAAAGCAGGTATGGTTTGGATTCTTATAGATTAATGTTAAGTTTTTAATTTGCACAGTCTGCACACACTAAATTTAGACGTTGGTTGGGAAATCTTTTTCTGTTTCGACTCGTAGAAGTCGTTGTTTTCCATATTAATAATTCATTGAGAATCAAAAAACCTGGTAGTAAAGTTTCTTTAGTCTATATGTAATGATTTTCCATGGATTTTCCATTTCTCAGTTTCCAATTGTTTTATTTTTTTGTATTAACATTGATCTACTATATCCTGACACTAAATGGAGATGAAATGTGTTGTCACAAAGTTGTGTCTGCATGTTTAAATGCATGTTCTGATTTTACTCCTAGGTCTACAGGAGAGCAACTGGTCCACGACGAGGAGCTGTCACATGGGCATCAGGCTGGATGGGGAGCATCCCGGGCCTCTGGGGAGAGACGGGGCCATCATGGCTGGGTCCAGGGGAGGAGGTCAGATAGTTATGAGGTTTAGGTGTGTGGCCTGAGCCTTTAACTGAATGTACTGGATATGTTTAAATTGTAATGCATTGAAATTGTAACTTAAGCAAATATATAAACAATAGCAGCATTCAAGAATATATAGTTGCGGTCAGAAGTTTACATACACTCATCATTGAACGTGAATGTCAAGGCAGCATTGACCTTTTTTAGATTTACAGAAGTCAGGAACTCTTAAACAACTACACATTCGAAAAATCAGTTTAAAAACCTGTAGGTATGTCCAAATTATTTTAAAGTGTAGACACTTTCCCAAAGTCTGGCAGAAACCATCACCTTGAGCCGAGAAGAAAGCCCAAGAACCACCAAGGCACGTGAACCACCAAGCCATGAACTGAAAGCTGCTTGAACAGTAATGCCAATGTCTACAATCAAGTTTTACATCCCTCAAAAGCTGCTGTCCAGTAAACCTTTAAGCTCCACTAAAGTTTGCAGCTGACCATGTGGACCAGGTAAAAACCTTCTTGGGAAAAGGTTTTACCACAGGTATGATTAGAGGTGTAACGTTGAGGCATTTAAGCTCAAGAACACTGTCACAGATGTTAAGCATAGTGGTGGTGGTAGCATCATGCTTGGGGCTGCTTTGTGGTAAGCGGAACTGGTGAACTTGGCACAAAGGAATAATTTTATAATGAAGAAGGATGACTACCTCAGAATTCTTCAGCATAACCTCAGCCCATCAGCTATACATTTGAAGCTTGGACAAAATTTTATATTCCAACAGGACAATGACCCAAAGCAAGTCCCCCTAACCCCAACCCCCCACCAAAAAAAAAAAAGGTCAAAAATCAGCCCAATGCTGCCTTGCCAGTTATGTTTTTGATACGTTTATGTAAGCTTCTGACTGCACATGCATATCATTCATGGATAAAAATGGACATGGATAAAACTGGGGTATCCTTTTCAGAAGAATGTGAAAAAGGCAGATATTGGTAGCACTCTTAATCCTTTCTGCTTGTAATATTGTTTCGGTCAGGGTTCTACAGGACTCAGCTGTGTCTAGTGAGGGCATGTTACTGTTCTAATAATCAGAAATCTCACCTTGTCGAATGCCTTTACACTCTTTATGTCATGCTGTAAAAGATGCTAGCATAGTGCTGACGTTGTGGACACATGGCGAGACTGCCCTTTAAACCTAATACATATGCTACCTAGGTTAATAGTTTACATTCTGATGAATTGCAAACTGATTCAGTATTATGGGAATTGAATGTCTGTTCATATCTAACCCTTATTCAATGCAGCATTGCTGTACAGTGCCTTGCATAAGTATTCCTTTGCAATGAAAAAGGGGATTATATGTCACAAATCTACACTAAACAAGTGGGAGAGTGATATATTTTGCAAAATCATTTGCAGAGTGACTTCAACATGTGGGCTAGGAAGTCTTTTAGGAAAGTCACTTTTAAGTTCAAGTATCATATGAGAGAATATATTTAAATAAACAGCATCATGAAGCCCAACGATATACAAATCAAGGTTTTGTTATAAAAAAAATAGCGTTCCTCGGCATGCCAGTTTGACCGGAGTTCTTACGGTGAAATTTCTTATTGTGAAACGCATTTTCCCATGGGAAATAATGTAAATGCAGATAATCTGTTCCTGCAGCCCAAAAATATTGGCAATATTACCATTTTCCAGCACTATAATCATATTTTTGCATATAAAAACAATCAGAACATGTTGTAAATGTAAATGACATGTTAATTATGTAAAATATAAGGTAGGGTGTTTGTATGCCGAGGTACCACTGTATATGCCATACTAAGTCATTCCAAAAACATGGGAAAAAATTTAACTTCCACATCTCAGTCTGGCAGTAGTCAACCACTAAAACTCTATGTTGTAATGTTTGGGGCAACCTAGGCTCATCACACTGAGAACATCATCCTTGCAGTGAAGCATGGTGGTGGTAGCGTTAGGTTAGGCATTGCACTTGGTCTCTTGGCTACATTTCTGTCTAATGCAATCCTTACAGAGTCACTGACTTTTTGATTCTTCTAGGCAGGGTTGCAGATATTCATATATATCTGCAACACCATATAGATAGGGGTGCCAAACGTTTTTGCCAAAAGTATTATGGGTACTATAAAGTACTATTTTTCCATGCACTGTTATTCAACAGAAGATAAGTATCTTCTTTCTTTGAACAATAGTGAATGAAATAATTATAAGTGGAATACCTTGCATTATTTTGGTTAAAGAAATTAGGCTAATTATAATGAAACAAAGTATTTTCACATATTTTTTCATTCATATTATGTGTATATGACTAGTTACCGTATGAGTTCTAGTGCACATGCTATTATGTGGCTGGGTTGTTTTATCAGAGTGGGTGCATTTTCAGCTCCACATTAGGGGTTTTTTTCAGCACGATCCCTGTCCTGCACAAAGTGTGTGGGCAAAAGAGAGATTGAGTAAGTGAAAATACAAATAATTACTGTCCAGAAAAGACAGTTTAAGAGAGTAAGAAAATAAAACACATGTAACACATTTCCAAAAGGATTTTTTTGCACAGGCATTGGCCCAAATACAGCTAGTGGTAGTTGTACAGCTGTAAAGCTGTTCAGTACTATACGGTTGGAGTAAAATTTTATTTCGCCATACAGTAATTAAATCTTTAAGTTACTCCACAGTTTACATGCACGTCGAACTGTGGGGAGCGATCCACAAAGATCACAGACCGACTACATCTGGCACTAGGTGGTGGATGCATTTTGTTTCTCGAGTTGTCCGTCAGTCTGATATTCTCAGTCATGTTATATTTCAAGACAGTGCATGAATGTTATCAAATGAATTGATTGGATTTTGGAATTGATCCACAGCGTCACCAGTCACTGCAAGGTCAGATGTATGAAATGGCCTTTCTTAAATAGCTTTCTTTTTTTTTTTTAAGGGGATTTGAAGCAAACAACTTAATAATAGAAGGACTAGGCTCTATGGTGATGAAGGCATTGTTGACATTGAATTCTACAAGATTTACTAATAATAATTTTATTCTAAATTTGCCAATAATTTTGCAAATTATAAAGGAATGGTTTAAGGAGGGTTGAATACTTATGCAAAGCCCACATAAAAAAAAAATGCAAAGAATTTGTAGACCTTTAAAATAATGTATTGTAGTCGACAACATGTACTAAAAGACAGTGTTATCCAATACTAAATATGTTAGTTGGCCTGTGTTTGTTTTTCTTGATTTTACGGTGCTGTTGCACACAGTGAATGTCTGATATAATCTGAATGCATTTGTGAATATACTTGATATTTCAGTGGTGCTGTTGCCTGGGGCTGTATACTGTACACGTTTCATAACCACTGTTATCATAACTAGTATTGTCTGCGTTATGTGGAATGCCTCGTAACAGTAGCCAGGCTCTAGTAAACTTCAACTTTTACAAGAAAAAAAATATCTTACAGTTATCAATATGAACTCAATCTGCTTTTCATAGAAGCAAAAGTTGTGTGTGTGGGGGGGGATTTGGCCAGTGTGAGGTGACAGTAACCAGAGCAATAGCACATTTTTACGTTTTAAGCCTTTAAGTTCCGTTTTGGTACATTTTATGTAGCACTTTTATCAAGTTTAAATAGTAGCGTACATGTTCAGTTTGAGGAGTCTCAGAGTTTATTGTATTTTCCAAGTATTCAATAGTTTGCACATTGTTTCCTAATCATTGTGAAAATGTTCTACATTTGTTGGGGGAAAAAAAAAAGAAAACATACTACAGGGTGGGCCATTTATATGGATACACCTTAATAAAATGGGAATGGTTGGTGATATTAACGTCCTGTTTGTGGCACATTAGTATATGTGAGGGGGCAAACTTTTCAAGATGGGTGGTGACCATGGTGGCCATTTGGAAGTCGCCCATCTTGGATCCAACTTTTGTTTTTTCAATAGGAAGAGGGTCATGTGATACATCAAACTTATTGGGAATTTCATGAGAAAACAATGGTGTGCTTGGTTTTAACGTAACTTTATTCTTTCATGAGTTATTTACAAGTTTCTGACCACTTATAAAATGTGTTCAATGTGCTGCCCATTGTGATGGATTGTCAATGCAATCCTCTTCTCCCACTCTTCACACACTGATATCAACACCGCAGGAGAAATGCCAGCACAGGCTTCCAGTATCCGTAGTTTCAGGTGCTGCACATCTCGTATCTTCACACCATAGACAATTGCTTCAGATGACCCCAAAGATAAAAGTCTAAGGGGGTCAGATCGGGAGACCTTGGGGGCCATTCAACTGGTCTGACACTAACCCACATTGGATAGATCCCTCCAAGACTGTTGGAACAAAAAAAGTGATGGTATGGTGTGGTATATGGGGTACAAAGATAGTGGGGCCATTCTTCATCAATGGAAACCTCAAGGCCACTGGATATTTGAAATTGCTACATGATGATGTGTTTCCCTCTTTATGCACTGAAGCTGGCACGTTCCCTGAGTTTTTCCAGCAAGATGGTGCACCACCACATAATGGGTGTCAGGTCCGAGCATTCCTAGATGAACAGTTTCCTGAAAATTGTATTGGTCGTCGTGGGCCAGTTGAATGGCCCCCAAGGTCTCCCGATCTGACCCCCTTAGACTTTTATCTTTGGGGTCATCTGAAGGCAATTGTCTATGGTGTGAAGATACGAGATGTGCAGCACCTGAAACTACGGATACTGGAAGCCTGTGCTGGCATTTCTCCTGCGGTGTTGATATCAGTGTGTGAAGAGTGGGAGAAGAGGGTTGCATTGACAATCCATCACAATGGGCAGCACATTGAACACATTTTATAAGTGGTCAGAAACTTGTAAATAACTCATGAAAGAATAAAGTTACGTTAAAACCAAGCACACCACTGTTTTTCTTGTGAAATTCCCAATAGGTTTGATGTGTCACATGACCCTCTCCCTATTGAAAAAACAAAAGTTGGATCCAAGATGGTCACCACCCATCTTGAAAAGTTTGCCCCCTCACATATACTAATGTGCCACAAACAGGACGTTAATATCACCAACCATTCCCATTTTATTAAGGTGTATCCATATAAATGGCCCACCCTGTATGTCAGATGTTGGTCGAAACTATCTTCATTAGAAATCTGATTTCTAACATTAATGCTTTTTCTGGTATCAATACAGGTGGTAGTGCAGTCATAAAACAAATTAATTATTGTCAGTCCATGATGTGATGATTGATTACTTGGTTTAATAACTTAGTTATTACATAACTTAAAAAAAATACTGTGATTTGCAATATTACATTGCAGTGAATTCAGCCAGCATCTTTATTTTTTTAGGTTGTTTACATTTTACAATTAAGCTGCTCTTTGAACTTTACATTGTTGTTGTTATTTTTATTATTGTTATTATTATTATCATCATCTGTCAAATGTGGGATTAGAGATCCAGTACATTTTAATACTCATATACTGTACGTACCATGAACAAAATGAAAAAAAATTATTGGTTCATCCAGGCGTTTATTTATTTGCTGGCTGCTGAAAATAACTGCAGTATATTGTGCATCATGCACAATTATTATTATTTGTTTTAGTCTCAGACAAGATTTTATTACAGTTTTTTTTTAATAGATCATTGACTATAATCAGAACACAATTTGATTTTAGACATATTTATTTATTCGAAATAAATATTACCACTGACTCAAATAATGTGTAGTTATAAGTTAAAAATCCAAAAATTATCAAGGATTATTTTAAATCCTAAAAATGACATGTTCCCTTTATTATTGCTTATTTGGTTTAAAGATCCACTGAAAGATGTGATTTGCCAATCTCACAGCTCTATACTGACACTAAAAGAAGAGACTCCTGTTCAGTTCTTTATAGCTCACTCAAATCTTTCCTGTCACTCACTGAATATTACCTTCTTTTTTTCTTTTTTCCAATGATGGGTCTACAGCAAGAAAAAACCTGAAATAGCTTTTAGAGAATCCGAGGTCCACCTGTTGTATATTTTGTGTGAGCATGCTGTAGGTGTTCTGTAACTAGTGCAATATGTGAGACTATATTTTTGGGGAGAGGGCGGTGTTTGTAGAAAGCTCTACGAATAGAAAGATGTGCAATCATTCATGTACAGTATTTATAAATGAAATAATAAAAAAAAGTTTGCTATGAAGGACAATCAAAAGTTGGAATTAATTAAGTTGTTTCATGTTTATGGATAATCGTTATGAATCAGTCTCTTTCGACTTCTACTGATTTTGAATGTGCCATGTTATGTTTCTGTTAGAGATGTTAAGCTTCATTTCATTAGGTTCTATAGCCACTGTGTGTGCCTTTCTCTTGAACTCTCGGCATCATTACATATGCAACACTGTGAAGTATTGCAAGGTTCGTGCTGATCTGTGTCATGTTTGAAAAACAAAAGTGATTATTATTGTTCTTTTAAAATATGATTAAAATCCAAATATCAAGATATCAGACTGGCCTCCATTTATTCTGAAACTGAATTTGTTGTTCTTATACCAAGTATAATATAATGAGGTTTTAGGTAATATGAGGAAGTGGTAAGTTGATGCGTAAGGTTTTGAGCCACTCACTGATCAGAAGATTGTGAATTCAGTTTGAATCCCAACACAGACTGAAACTGTTGAGTCACTAAATAAAACACTTAATCTTTTATTGCTCTGCTGGAAATACACTAAAAATGTAAGTCGCTTTGGTCAGCCAAAACAAATAATGTAATATAATTTGATACACATTCATGCATGGTGATAATCTTCTTGTGCCTGAATAAGCACTGAATCTGAAACATTTTTCCCTTGAATGAGTAAGGTTTTTGTTGAAAAGGGGCACTAGAGGGCAGTATTGGTCAGATAACCTGCATTTGTGCTATGGATGTGTTTGTGTTTCTTTTCATAATTCATCAAAGTGTCATATGTGAACATTTTGGAGGTCTCACATGTTATTGACACCCACTGACCAATTTACAAGATACATCAATTATATAGGTTAAGTAGCAGTTGAACAAGTACTGCCTATTTGTCACTTCACATTTTATAAGCCTAGGTCTATCCTATCCATCAGTGGAAAGGGACCACCACAGGAATACTAGCTATTTTTTGGGTGGTGATTCATTCTTACAATGAATCACTGACATTACCATGGTACTGTGTGTGTGTGGTGCTGTGACAAATATATCAAGTGTAGCCACATTGCTACAGCATGAGAGTTTTATCCACCAAGCAAATATATCCTGCTAATGCTGGTCCAGTTTTGCGAAACGAACACTGATCAAGTGAGTGGGTGTGTCTAATAAAGTGTTACACTGTTTTAAAACTTTAGCATCTTTTCGTCAGCATGTACAAGATCTACACACTCTCACATCAATGCTGAGAATAATGTCCAGTTCCTGTTGTGGTCACTTAACACTTATGGACAGGTAAAGGACAAACCATACTGAAAAACAGATGGGCTACAGTCAGGTTTTATATACCTCTGAATTGCATCTAAATTGTTTTATCTGTCTAACATGACTATGATGACCAGCCAGTGTGTAGTACAGGAACCCAGAAATGTCCTAACCTATATCCTATTTGAGTCAGATGCCATATGATTATGACATTGACGATGATTAGCTATTTTTAAGACGTGTGTAGGAAGAAATTCAAACAATAAGGAAGTTCAAAATGTGACAAATATTCAAGTGTTTATATGCATCTCATCTCTTTGGCCATATAAAACGATCCACATGCTATTTATTAAAGGATAGTGCTGAACCATTAATTTCTAGGAATACATGTTGGCAAAACTAAAGTAGGAATGACTGTGATCAGAGAGCGTGTAAATGCATGGTGAGGTTGCACTGTAAAGAATGGTTTAATAGCAAAAGTAAGGGCATTTTCACACACACATGATATGATGACAACTCACAGGATTGAGACCATATGTGGAAAAATCACTTTGCTAGACCCTATAAAGATTAGACGTTGAAGGGAAGCACATGAAGTGATGTATCATGCATAATGCCCACAGGTCAAGCCTCTGCAGTCAGTGTTATTATCTTGGGTTGCTTCAGTTGGCCAGGTCTAGGCTCAGAAACAATATGTGGCAATAAAAGTATTATTAATAAAGTAAGGTTATCATTTCTATGTATTTTCTTCTTAGCTTAAAGCATGGGCCTATATTAAGACTCAAATTGTGAAAGAGTGATTGTGAAAGCGTGACGCATCATTTTCACATATATATACTGGCCACCACATTGTGTGTCATAATTGAAGCTAAATGCAGGATTAGTATGCGACTTTTCTTTTTTTGTTTTGTTGCAAAGGCAGTTGGTAATAGGCAATTTTAGCGCTAATTTTAGACATTTTTAATTTTAACTTCCCCAAACATAACTCGGAGAAAAAAATTTAAACTGGATCAGAGAGGCAAAGAAATAGCACAAATACACACAATCATGTGTTTCTATGACCAAATATATATATATATATAATTTGCAAATTTTTTGTGTTCTAGATTTTTATACTTATTTGCAACATATTCTGGTAGTGCTAAAATTTACCCTATATAAAAGTAATGATAACTTTTTTTCTACATGACATCAGTGATGGGAAGTTTGGATCCTTTTAGTGACTCGGTTCTTTGAATCTCCGTCATCAAAATGAACGGATCTTTTTTTGAGTCATTAAAGTTAATTTCATTCTTTTGATCAAAAATAAAATAAAATGTTAACATACTCAAATTTTGGCTATAGTTCCAGTAATTACAATATTACAATGCAGCTAAGGAATTATTATGATAAACAGAATGAGCAGCTCACCTCTCATACAGTCCGAATCGTTCGTTCTTTTGTCACGTGACTCTCATAGACGCTATGAAGTGCGTTACACAGGAAACAGAATTGAGTGGTTCTTCTCCTGAGTCTTCTAGTCCGAGTCAGGCTAGTCATTGACCTGTGCTAAGTTGTTGACTCATATCTGTGCCGCTTGGGTTTTAAGAGCTAATTTTTCAGCCACTTACTGATCATCTACCTTCAAGCTACCGTAGATATTGTATAATTACCTAAGCCATAGAAACCCAATGTGAGGACCCATGGAGTGTCACGAAGTTATTTTTGTCAGCTTAAAATTGGCCTGGTTGTCTGAAAACATAATAAACTCATAACTCAGAATGTTCTTACATTCTAAAAACATGAGGTTAATTTAGCACTATAGATTTCAGTAAAGGTTACAATCATGGATCTGTAGGCAAACGCTTCTTTAAGCTTGCTTCATTAAGAGCTTCGTTTACTGATTTAGAAAGCATGCAGGCTGGCCTAGAGAAACAAAGAAGGTTGAAATCCCCCTGTGCGTAGAAAATCTGAAGTTTGCAACCTCTGAGCCAAAAACAATAAAGCTCTTGAAGATAGAATACATATTAAGAAATTTTCAGAAGAACCAGGGAAAGACTGGAATAAGGCACATTTAACAACGATCATTTTCAGTGTTGCCTGAAAATCACTGGCGAGCTTCACTGAGACTGAGGATGGACTTGGTAAAGGGCTCAGACCCTTTCACTACATATGTATGTGTGTGTTTGTGTTTCTAGGGCTATTGATGATCAGAGAATGTGTATGGTGGCCTTTGGTGTGTTAGGCTCTGATTCTTTGTTCCAGGCTCAGGGAGCTCAGGGAGCAGCCTTTAAGGTCCAGGCTAACGTCATGCATTGCATTATGCATACCAGGACCATGGCCTCTCACATTTACATTTTTCTGATGTTTTTCTAAATGATGGAGAATGTTTTACAAATGTTGAATAGTACAAAATAGTTTCTAGAAATAAAAATATATACAGAGGAAATCATTTATTTTGTTCAATTGACTGAATAAACAGAGTCAAAAACAGCAGCTTATTTAAAAACCATAATTAGTTTTATCATGAATTCTATACTTACTTAAAAAGGGGGACAATGTGAGATAAGGGACCACAATATTTAATCTTTATTAAGACCTTAAAGGATGTTAAAAAGGGGAAAAAAAGTATTTTGCTTTCTGTTCACAAGGTTTGCCTTTTTAAGGAGACAGTGAGTGTCTGTGCTAATAAATAAATAATAGTGGTCTCGAATGTATACCAGAGTAACCACAACAACTGAGATGACTAAGCCGTAGACATGCATTTGGTGTTATAAACTAAACTAAAAAAAAACACACACACACACACACACACACACACACACACACACACACACACACACACGCACACACAGACACACACACACACACACACACACACACACTTACAGGCAGAAGTGATTCATACCCAAATGGCATTTTTCTAAAAATGCAAAAATCGTGTTATCATCTGTTTATGCTCGTCACAATCACAAACCTGATTTGTACAATCCATTAAAAATCCAATAATGCATATGAGATAATAGAGCCAAATTTTCTTTTCTTTTTTTTTAAATATATTTTTATTGGTATTTAACAACAACAACAACAACAACAACAATAAATAAATAAATAAATAAATAAAAATAAAAAAGCAGAGCCAGATCAATATACAATCAACACCCACAGCAAACATTTAAAAACAAACAATAATCTGTTAATATAAGAGTGAACATGGAAAACAAGGGCAAAACAGTCCAGCAAAAGAAAACATAAAAGAAAGAGTCATGATTGTTCAAGTAGACTCCACAAAGGGTCCCATATCTGCCAGAATAGTTCAGATTTGTTCTGTAAATCATAAGTAAGTTTTTCCAATAGAAGAAGATTACCCACTTTTGCCAGACACATCTTTAAAGTTGGTACACGACATGATGACCATAAGATAAGTATACATTTCTTTGCCAAGTAATGAAATTTAATAAACAATTTAAATCAGAAGGAAGATCTAGTGATATTTTACAATTTAACAGGTATATAGTTGGAGACATTGTGAATTTTCTAACCAGTAGTTTCTCAACCAGATCATGCACTTCATACCAAAAAGTTTTAATTTTCTTACACTCCCAGAATAAATGCATCAATGTTCCCGTTTCTGATTTACATTTAAAACACAGCTGAGATACATTTGGATACATTTTGTGTAGGCGTACAGGGGTGAGATATGTTCTATATATGAATTTGAAGTTTTGCTCATGCACAGAAATTGAAGTGGATTTGTGAAAAACCTCCTCACATATAGAGAGCCATTCATCATCAGTGAATGACTGGCCCATATCCTTTTCCCAAACCTTTCTGAGAGGATTCAAAGGTGAAGGGGTTTCTGATAAAAGTGAGCCGTACAGATAAGAAATCTGACCCTTCAACGCCGCTGGAAGCAAGAGACGATTTACAATATCAGACATTTCAAAACGAATTTTGCCCTGTCTCATTTCAGATTGAATAAAATGACGTAGCTGGAGAAATTTAAAAAAATCTGTCCTAGGAAGCTGATAATCCATTCTAAGGGTCTCGAAAGATTTGACAACATTATCTGTAAATAAACTGGCTAAAGTAAAAACACCTTTCTCCACCCAGGTCCGAAGACCAATATTAGCTAACGAAGCAGGAAAGTCGGGGTTCAGAATGATTGGGGATTGCATGGTTAAATTCTTGGGGAGGTGGAGATATTTTTTGACATCTTCCCAAGCCAAAAGGGTATTTAAGCCAAAAGGGTATTAATAAAAAAATTTCAACTACCGGCCGGATCTCCTTAAAATTATTAATAAATGGAAGCGATGTTAATGTTCTCGGGGCACATGCAGAGGATTCCATAGTGACCCACAAGGAGCCTGTATCATTTGAAAACCATCTAAGCATTTGTTTGATCTGAGCAGCCCAATAGTAAATCTGTATGTTGGGCAAAGATCCGCCTCCACACTCCTTCGGCTTGAGAAGAGAAGTGAATCTAATCACTTAGATTTTTTATTGCTCCATATAAATTTTGTCATGCACACTCGCTCTGCGACCGGCACGAGGACCCGGAAGTAAGATGGCGCGTCACATCGCTCAGTCACTGAGTTCATTCATGCCTTCGCTATCGCTTCACCAACTATTTCGTGAGTACTCACCTACTCAGATCGCTTCCTTGATTGAGTGTGTGTTGCCAGAATGCGGGTTTATTTGTGTAGATCCTTACTCTTTGTGTAAGAGAGTTCTAAGAGTAGAACTCTTCCGCGTGGTTATCCTGCCTGCTCGCGCTGCTTCCGCGTTTGGGTTTACCGTCCACGCAACACGGGCTAACTGCTAAGGCTACTGTGTTCATCCCTCGGTTGCGCGTGACAGAATGACTAAGCCCAAAGCAGTAAACCCAACGGAGTTTGCTCGCCTCTGCGCTGTGGTTGACCAGCATGCCGAGCTGATCAATGAGCTCCGTGGTCTCTCCGAAAGGAGCTCCAAGACGTCGCGATTTTGCGCCGCAAGGTGCCGGAGCTGTGGCAGGAGAACGTGACCCTCCGCGAGGCGGCTGTTCAGTCGGCTGTTGCCACGCCCCCCGCAGGGGCGGCAGCGCCGCCCCCTCCTCCCCCCTCTGACATTTTCATTGCTTTACCAGATAAGTGGGATGGCACAGATGGGAAGTGCAGTGTGTTTTTAACAGCTTTAGATCTTGTGTTTGAGTTCAATTCCACCAGGTACTTCACAGACTGACTGCGCGTTGCACTTCTCGTCTCATTGCTATCTGGGCAGGCAGCTGAGTGGGCCACGGCGGTTCTCAGGTCAGATTCGGACACAGCCTATTCATACGGAGAATTCACCCGCCAACCTGCGGCAGGGTGGGTCGTCCGTGAGCCGCTACACCGCGGATTTCCGTACCCTCCCCGTGCAGACCACCAGGGGGGACGCCGCCCTCCGGACGGCTTACTACGAAGGACTGGCTTCTCGCATCAAGGACGAGCTCGCCGGATGAGAGCTTCCAGCTACACTGGAGGGATTGGTTCAGCTCGCCCTCCGGATTGAGCAGCGCCTGCTCGCTCGTCCGAAGCCAGCCCCCCGAACTCTGCCGCCCATCACGCCCCTTTTTTCACATTCCACGCCCCGATCACCAGCTTTCACCACCACCACTAGGGCGTCTGCCGGGTCTCCACCTCCCGCCGTGGTTGACACGGGAGCCGGGGAACCCATGCAACTAGGACGCGCCTCCTTGAACCCACCATAGAGCTATATGCCCTTCACGCCCGGGAAATGATCAGGCCCGGTGAGTCAGGGGGGCAGCTCACCGGGTCACCTCCATCTTGCCGCCACCACACCCAGCATCTCGCGTCTCATGGTTCAGGTACACCTCCAATTTGGCCATAGACGAGTCAAAAGTTCCACGTTCATCGCCGCCGGGAACTTTATTGACTCCTCCTATGCCAAGAGATTGGGGGTGGAGACTGAGGCATTATCCCAGCCGGTTCGAGTGACGTCCGTCGACGGTCGGCCCCTTTCCTCCAGCCCTATCACCACCCAGACTCGGCCCATCACCGTCACCATTAACCAACACCACGAGGAGATCCGCTTCCACCTCACCTCCATTTCCTCGTCACCCATCATCCTAGGATACCCCTGGTTACTCCAGCATGACCCTCTCATCTCCTGGTCTCAAAACCGGATCCTACAATCGGGCCCAACCTGCCTCGAACTCTGCCTACAGGCGCCGGCTGGGACGTGCTCTAGGGAGTCCGAGGCCCCCGATGTTGACATCCCTTCAGCATATCGTGACCTGGCTGAGGTCTTTTGTAAAAGACGTGCTAACCACCTTCCTCCGCATCGCCCCTATGACCTGGCGATTGAGATCCAGCCAGGCTCCACTCCACCCCGCGGCCGTCTATACTCTCTCTCTTCCACCGAGATGCGGGCGATGGAGGAGTATGTGTCCTCCGCTCTCCGTCAGGGTACCATCCGACCCTCTTCCTCGCCCGCTGCTGCTGGGTTTTTCTTCGTAAAGAAGAGTTCGGGCAAATTACGTCCATGTGTCGACTACCGGGGGTTAAACAACATCACCCTAAAAAAACGACACCCGCTGCCGCTTACCAACTCTTACTCTTACCAAGCCCTGGACACCCTCTCTGGTGCCACCATTTTCTCAAAGTTGGACCTCCGGAGCGCCTACAACGTGGTGCGTATCAGAGAGGGCGATGAGTGGAAGACGGCCTTCATCACCCCTACTGGACACTATGAGAGTTTGGTCATCCCATTTGGACTCTGTAACGCTCCCGCAGCTTTCCAGCAGTTCATCAATGATGTTCTCCGGGACATGTTGGGAAAGTGGGTATTCGTCTACCTAGACGATATACTCATCTACTCCCGTACCGCCGAAGAACACATCCGACATGTCGGGCAGTTCTTAAGAGATTGCTCACCCACCGACTGTACTGTAAGCTGGAGAAGTGCGCTTTTCACAAGCGCTCCACCACGTTCCTGGGTTTTGTCATCTCGTCCCAGGGTGTGGCCATGGACCCGCAGAAACTGGAAGCTGTACGTCATTGGCCCCTACCCAAGACTCTCAGGCAGCTTCAATGGTTTCTCGGGTTTGCAAACTTCTATCGTCGCTTTATCCGGGGCTACAGCACAGTCGCAGCACCACTGACCACATTGACTCGCCCCTCATCTCGTCCCTTCCAACTCGACTCCACGGCCATCAATGCCTTCTCCAAACTCTGCCACCGATTCACCACCGCTCCGATTCTCCTCCATCCAGATGCCGATCAACCATTCGTTGTGGAGGTGGACGCCTCAGAGGTGGGCGCTGGGGCGGTTCTCTCCCAGTGGGGTCCAGACCAGAAACTACACCCTTGTAGTTTCTTCTCCAAAGAATTTAACCCCACTCAGCAGCGATACGGGGTGGGGGACCGCGAGCTGCTGGCCATAAAGTGGGCATTGGAAGAATGGCGACACTGGCTTCAGGGTGCCAGAGAACCATTTATCGTCTGGACCGACCACCAAAACCTCAGCTCCATCAAGACACTTAAACAACTCAACCCCAGGCAGGCGCGGTGGGCTCTCTTTTTCGAGCATTTCAATTTCCATCTATCCTATCGTCCGGGGTCAAAAAACACCAAAGCCGACGCCCTCTCCCGACAACATGAGGGGGACGTTCCCCGGGCGGACCCCGCGCCTGTCCTGTCACCCTCTAAGATCATCGCGCCACTCCGTTGGGACCTGGAGACGAGGGTCCGCCAGGCACAAGCCACGGAGACCGAACCGGCAGGTGCGCCGTCTGGACGACTTTTCGTTCCAAGGACCGTCAAAGCCGACGTCATTAAATGGGGGCATTCTTCACCGCTGTCGGGGCACCCAGGCACACAACGCACCCTTCAATATATCCAGCGCGCCTTCTGGTGGCCCTCCATGGCCAAGGACGTCGCGGAGTTCGTTCGGGCGTGCCCAGTGTGCGCCAGGGCCAAGACCTCTAACCAACCGACACCGGGGGAACTCCAACCACTCCCAGTTCCCCGTTGACCCTGGACGCACATTGCCGTCGACTTCATCACGGGCCTGCCGGTATCCGAAGGGAAGAGCGTCATCATGACGATAATAGATCGGTTCTCCAAAGCTGTGCACCTGGTGGCCCTTCCCGGACTTCCGTCAGCCAAAGGGACAGCCGAGCTGAATTTAGAGCACGTAGTTCCTCTGCATGGGTTCCCAAAGGACATCGTCTCGAACAGGGGGCCCCAGTTCACTGCACGGTTCTGGAAGGCCTTCTGCCGTCTGATCAATTCTACCTGCAGTCTCTCCTCAGGCTATCACCCCCAAACAAATGGTCAGACGGAACGGGCCAACCAACAACTGGAGCGCTATCTGAGGTGCTTTGTTGCCGACCGTCAGCGCTCCTGGGCTCGCTATCTCATTTGGGCTGAGCTCTCCCACAACCTCCACGTCTCCTCCGCCACGAAGCTGAGTCCATTTGAGGTATGCCAGGGTTTCCAACCTCCGATGTTCGAACATCAAGAACTGGAGGTCGAAGTACCCTCAGCCCAACAGTTGGTCCGAAGGTGTCGGCGGTCCTGGACTCAAGCCAAGGAGGCCATTCAGCACGCCAATACCCTCTACACCTCACAACATCGCCGTCGACACCCTCCGGGACGATTGTACCACACAGGTGACAAGGTATGGCTCTTCACCAAAAATCTAAACCTCCATACAGAGTCCAAAAAACTCTCGCCTATATTCATCGGTCCATATTGCATCACCCTCCGTGTCAACCCTGTCACCTATCGGCTCCAGCTGCCTGCGGCGCTCCTGATCCACCCAGTATTCCACACCTCTCAGCTCAAACCCACCCCACTCCTCCTCCCCGTATCATCGAGGGTAGTCCCGCTTACACGGTACGCCGGATCCTCGACTTGCGCCCTCGGGGCAGAGGTACACAGTACCTGGTTGACTGGGAGGGCTACGGCCCCGAGGAACGGTCTTGGATTCTGGCCCGGTTCGTCTTGGACCCCGAGCTCATATGGGACTACCGTCGTCGGGTATCCGCCACGCCAGGACCGTCGAGAGTCGGTCCTGGACAGGGGGGTACTGTCATGCACACTCGCTCCGCGACCGGCATAAGGACCCGGAAGTAAGCCG
This sequence comes from Clarias fuscus, assembly GCA_030347435.1. Lineage (NCBI taxonomy): Eukaryota > Metazoa > Chordata > Actinopteri > Siluriformes > Clariidae > Clarias > Clarias fuscus. The sequence continues at coordinate 15,039,713 of CM059216.1, read as the reverse complement.
GTCGCGCTTTAAGAAAGCATAAAAGGAAACAAGATGGCGCGTCACATCGCTCAGTCACTGAGTTCATTCATGCCTTCGCTATCGCTTCACCAACTATTTCGTGAGTACTCACCTATTCAGATCGCTTCCTTGATTGAGTGTGTGTTGCCAGAACGCGGGTTTATTTGTGTAGATCCTTGCTCTTTGTGTAAGAGAGTTCTAAGAGTAAACGCGTGGTTATCCTGCCTGCTCGCGCTGCTTCCGCATTTGGGTTTACCGTCCACGCAACACGGGCTAACTGCTAAGGCTACTGTGTTCATCCCTCGGTTGCTCGTGACAAATTTACTGATGGCTGTATTCAGACACTTAAAAAAGTTAGAATTCAAATAACAGGATATGCATTGAAATAAATAAAGTAAACGGGGAAGCACATTCATTTTAATTGTGTTAATTCTTCCAAAAAAAGAAATTGGCAAAGACGTCCACCTGTCCATATCCTGTTTAAGTTTTGTTGTTAAGGGTGAATAATTCTTGGAGAACAAATCCTTTAGGTCAGGGGTTATGTGTATGCCCAAATAAAGAAACCCAGAGTCAGTGATGTGAAAGGGACCCTGTAATTTAACATTCTGTGGGGCATTTAAAAACATGGCTTGGGGTTTCCCTAAGTTTATTTTGTATCCACTACACTGGCTATACTGATTAGTTATCTCCAACACACAAAGAATTGATGACTGTGGCTGCTTCAGGTAAAGAAGGACGTCATCTGCATATAATGATATGCGGTGTTCCATCCCACCTGCCTCCACGCCCTGGACGCCTCTATGCATACTAATAGCTTCTGCCAAGGGTTCGATGAACAAGGCAAACAGGAGTGGCGACAGGGGGCATCCCTGACGGCAGCCTCTATGAATTGAACATTTACCTGATAATAAACCATTAGTATTAACCACAGCTGTTGGATCAGAGTAAAGAAGTTTAACTAGTCTGATGTATTTAGAGCCCAAATTGAATTTGTCCAATATTTTAAACAAAAATCTCCACTCGACCCTATCAAACGCTTTTTCTGCATCTAGAGATATTATAGCAGCTGGGTCACCATCTGTATTCAACTGATGTATTATATTCAGGAGACGACGTACATTGTCTGAACCATAGCGAGATTTAACAAATCCAGTCTGATCAGGTTTAATGATCTTAGGCAAAATTCTCTCCAAACGACGAGCCTTGCCACAATTTTAAAATCTACATTAAGTAAGCTGATTGGACGATATGAGGCACAGTCCAATGAGTTCTTTCCTTTTTTAAGAATCAAACTAATAGAGGCAGTCTTCCAGGAACCTGGAATAAGACTGTCTTCCAAAAGGTTATCAACTACAGGCATAAAAATAAGAGAGAGCTCGTGCCAAATTTTTTTATAAAATTCCAGAGGAAAGCCATCCAACCCTGGTGCCTTCCCACTAGATTGAATAGCCGCAAAAATGTCTTCCTTTGTAAGAGGAGTGTTAAGAAAAGCCTGGTCCTCCTCTAAGATAGAAGGTAACGATATCTTATCCAAAAAAAAGGGGGGGGGGGGGGGGAGTCTTCTGCTGCACATAAGAAAGTGTACAGATTCTCATAAAAATCTTTGAAACTGGAGTTAATTTTAAACGGATCAGACGAGATTACTCCATCAGTAGTTTTGATAGCATTAATGGATCTTTCAGCTCGTTCACAGTTGAGTTGATATGCTAAAAGATGACTAGGTTTATTTCCATATTGATAAAACCTTTGCCTACTAAATGTTATTAATTTTTGTACATGTTCTGAATAGTCCAGGTTTAATTTAGATCTGGCACCGGTTAGAAGATTCCAATTGTTTTGTGTAGGTGAAATTTTATGAAGCTGTTCCAATCTTTTAACCTCTTCTTCTACTTTTTTCCTATATTCTCAGCCTTTTGTTTTTTATGCCAAGTAGTAAAAGAGATGATGTGGCCTCTTAAGGTGGCCTTGGCTGCATCCCATTTAGTGGCACTATTTACTGGACAAAATTCATTATCCTGCCAATATTGGGATATTTTTTCTTTAAGGAACTGGCAAAACAAATTGTCATTAAGGAGAGTACTATGAAATTTCCAATAGGATGATTTAGGGATCGAAAATTCTGTCAAACCTAAATAAACAGGATTATGATCAGAAAGAACCATTGGACCTATTTCACAAGATCTTACACAATTAATGTACCTGGAAGGCAAAAATAAATAGTCTAATCTGGAATAAGAATTATGGGGAGGACAGTAGAAGGTATAGTCTTTGACAGCTGGATGTAGTTCTCTCCATATATCTACCAAGCCTGAAGAACGACACATATTTTGAAGAGTTTGTGAAGAACGGGAGGTTGATTTTACAGAAGATGACCTGTCCAACTTATTATCCATGACACAATTAAAATCCCCAGCCATAATCCCCAGACCATTACAGTGATTATTAAACAACAGGATCTTATTTGATATAAAGTCAGGACTGTCCTCATTCGGGGCATACATATTTAAAAAAGTTAAGGGTTTCCCTAAGACGTGACCGGTAATCAGAATAAATCTGCCATCAGGATCCTGTTCAGTCTGCTCTAAGATAAAAGGAAAGTTTTTATGAATCAAAATAGCAACTGCTGTTTGTTTGATGAAAAAGAACTGAAATATACCTGATCAATCCAATCTCTTTTGAGCTGTAAATGTTCCCTATCTGACAAATGTGTCTCTTGTAGAAGTGCAATAGTTACATTTTCTTTCTTCAGGAATGTTAAAATCTTCTTTCTCTTGACTACACTAACCATGCCCTTCACGTTCCATGTGACCACCCTAGTCAGATTGGACATATGTTAGTGCAGTGCAAAGTATTTGGATGCTGTAAGTGGACAGAAGTGAAGTAAACGACATACATCTGAACGATCAGCTCTGCTAAACACAAACAAAACCCCCCCCACAAGCCCTCCGCCCTCTCCCTATTCCCAAACGATAGAGCTCAAATAACACAAACAACAACTCGTCACGCACACATTCCCCAACTCCTCCACAGCATTGACCAACCTGAGAAACGGCAGCCAGAGAAGACCGCCTCAAAACTCCTTATAAAAAAAACTTTAAGTCCACTATAATATAAAAAAAAAATATATATATATATATATATATATATATATATATTATATATATATATAAGACATTAAAATAAGACATAAAAAAACAATGAATAATAAATAAATAAATGGCAGGTGACAGGAAAAATCAACGTTTATGCAGATCCGGCGCCACAGTCATAAAATATACAGCCTGAGAGGGCCTTGTGCATGCGAACCAAATTTCACCGGATAACTGCATCACCTTCAAAAAGCCATTTATTTACAATTAAGTTCAATAGGAAAAAACACCCTTAAATTGTTTAACGGAAGAAAAACACCACGAAAACTGTCTTAAAGTCAACGCTAATTAATCAGAGAAGCTCACTTATCCGGAACGTCCAGGAAATTAGTGGCTGAGTCAACAGTATCAAATAAAATAATCTTTCCGTTATGTAAACAACGGAGTTTAGCTGGATACGCAAAACCCCGGTAAACATCTCGTTTCACCATCGTCTTGCACACCGCTCCAAATGCCCGCCGCCTCCGCACGATCTCCGCAGATAAATCCGAAAAGAAGCGTAATGTGGCACCTTTATGACTGACTTTGGTTTTCTTAGCTGCTTGCAAAACTGCCTCCTTTACCGGGAAACGTAGGAAACGCACAATAACACTCCTCGGCGGTGCGCTCGGCGTAGACTGGGATGGAAGGGGGGCCCTGTGTGCGCTCTCCATCTCTATAGCAGGGAAATCCGCGGGAAGCTGTAACCAGACTGGCAACATTTTCTGAAGAAATGCCGTCAGAGGTTCATTGCCCTCCGCTTTCTCAGGAAGCCCGACAATTCTTACATTTTTGCGGCGACCACGGTTCTCGAAGTCATCCACTTTGGCTTGGAGTTGTTCCACGGCCACGCGCAAATCGGCCATCTGAGTGCCGCATGCGCTCCCCGAGTCCTCTACCGCAGAAATCCGCTGCTCAGCTGCGCTTAGCCGGGTTTCACTGTCAGTAACTCGTGTGGCGAGGGCAGCAAAAGAGTTCTCAAGAACTGTAACTGAGGTAGATATTTTCTCCAGCTGTCCCTCAATACCGTCTAAACGAGCACCAACAGCCCTAATCTCGTTTAAAATTAGCGAGGTGTCCGGCTGTAGACTAGCGCTGCCCTCTTCCCCGTCTCCATCACGCGCGGTGGGGTTTTTCTTCTTTTCTTTTCTTTTTTGTGATCTTGTCAATGTAAAAATAGGAAAGTCCTTATCCTTCCACTTTCCATTTCTAAATGTGTTATTAAATAACCACAAAGTGTATAAAAAATAGGGCGTAATAAGAAAAATACGGAGTTTCGACGCGGAGCAAAACTCCTAAGCTGCCATCCTGCTTCGGGTCACGTGTCCTCCCTCAGAGCCGAATTTTCTATTCCACTTTTTAAAATATATTTACATCTAGATGTATTTAACATCTTAGAACATGGCACATTTTGTTCAACACACCCACATTTCAAATGGTCAAACAGCATTATGGAACATTTGACTGACAGGGGATTCTTATTTATAGTGTGCACTGTTAGATTAATTGTTTAAACAACTCTGAATGTCTGTTCATGTTATTAGTTCTAAGATTTGCCTGTTTTTATTGATAAAAACATGTCTACGGGAGAAAAGCAAGCCTTTTAAACGTTGGGAAAAGAACGGAACTCAGTTAAGCCCATTGTATAAGCATACGGCATCGCCAAAACAACAACTGTCTGTAGAAACATATCCCTCTGGTGTACAAACAACCTGACAGTGAACAGGTCGGCCCTGGAATAAACAACAGCAGCAGCTGATGACAGAAACCTTGTGAGAAAAGCCAAAAACAAAAGGCAGTGACATCACCACTCTCCACAGTGCAGGGGTGAACGGATCACAACCAGCTGTTCTAAGGAGACTTTGAGAGCAGAAACAATCCACTAGATTCAAACCACTCATTAGCAGTAATAATATGAAGGACAGATTTTAATTCACAAAAAATACACAGACAAGCCACTAAAGTTCTGGAAACAAGATTAGCCTCAAACAAATTGATAAAAAGACCAAAGTGTGGAGAAATAATGGATCTGCTCATGGTCCGAAACATACAAACCCATGGGTCTTACACTTAAAAGACAATAATTGGCCATGCCATTTCAATACTTTAGGGATGGTATTTGTATTATTTTGCTAAAAAAAAAAAAAAATTGTTTCGTGCAAAATAAAAATTACATTTTAAAATCTTTTCACTTATGTTTTTACATTGGTCTTTCAAAGATTTCAGCATTGTTTTTATGTAATCCACACATTTTTCCGATGCCTATGACTCCTAGTTGAAGGAGACCTAAACCCCAATTTTGCTCTTTTAAAATTAGTTAACACCAAAACTGGCAGGTGGCAGGTACCAGTCAACAGATTGGACAAACCTTAACAACATAATTTATAACGTTGTTCATTGATGCTGAAGACATTCAACTTATGAAAGAACATACATAAAAAAGTTTTAAACAACACAGAATATAGTTTATATTTGTCCAAAGTAGCTACATTTAGCTTTGATGATAGTTTGGTACACCCATGGCATTCTCTCCTCAGGTTCATGAGGTTGTCCCTTGGAATGGGTTTTATTTCACAGGTGAGCTTTATCAAAAGTTAATTTGTTACATTTCTTGCCTTTTTAATGCACTTTAGAGCGTCACTTGTCTTGGGCAGAGGAATGGTGGGTACAGAGTCAATAGTCCCAATAGTCCCCTACAAGTATTGTACAAATCAAAAGACAAAGCAAGAAAAACTCATGTAAATAAAGAGAAACCACAGTCCAGCATTACTTTAAGAAATGAAGGTCAGTCAATTTTAATATATACCCAAGTGAATCACCAAAACCATCAAACAGTCTGATGAAACTGGCTCTTATGAGGACTGTCCCAGGAAAGGAAGACCAAGAACTACCTTTGCTGCCAAGTTTAATAGAAAGACCAGCCTCAGAAACCACTGATTTATGTCACCTTTACACTAGAGCGCACATAAATTCTTCCTAAAGTTTAAGTGGCAGACATATTTCAACATCCATTGATCAGAGAAGACTGTGAGTCAGGCCTGGATGCATGTAGGAGGAAGTTTAATGACGTGGGGTGCTTTGCTGGTGACACAGTTTGTGACTTACCAACCATACTTACTCAGCAGGGCTACCAGAGCATTTTTACTGTGTCATCCTATTTTTACATGTGATCCTATCTGGTTTGTGCTTAGTGGGATCATCATTTGTTTTCCAACAGGACAATGATTCGGTTATGCAAGGGCTATTTGTCCTAGAAAAAGTGTGGCCCTTACAATCATCCCATCTAAATCCTACTGAGATGGTCTGGGATGAGTTGGACCAGAGAGTGAAGCAGCAGCCAACAAGCACTACACCTCTGGGACGTCCTTCAAGATTGTTGGGAAGCCATCATTTCAATGTCTTCAATCTATATCTATATAAAAGAGAAATTCTTGTTTATGTGGGTGGGTAAGGGTTGTACCCAAACACAGCATCATCACCAACTTTTATGTCATACTGTGAGTGTGTCACAGCAAATCCTCGCATTTACAGCGTCATTTACAGTACAGCGAAAAACGTATGACAGACTGAGCTCATAGCTATTAAAAACTGGTGGAAGACCCGTGTAGTGAATATCCCTCACCGTGTAACAGTCATAGGCCGTGTAACAGTCGTAGACATCATCGTCATCTCCTTTTGTGTCATATTATGAGGTAATAATATATCTGCGGAAACGATGGAGCAACGTGAGAAGCGGCAGCAAGTTGACCGGACACTTTTGAAAACTATAAAAATAATTAAGAACGACTGAATAAGGCGTATCCAAATGTTTGACTGGTAGAATATACAGTATATCATCTGTTCCACAAATGTTAATCTTCATAACATTTCATAACATTCATAACATAACTTTTTAAAAAGTTAATGTTCCATTGATTTGCTCACCATTCTAGATGTAGTGCACTCATATGACATCAATCTCACTGTCTAATAAACTCCAAAGTGCTGGTTATTGAAATAACATTCATATTGTATCCTAACAGTCAAAATTGCCCCTGCAATAAGTGCTAACAGAAGCCCACTGAGGTAATAATTAAACTACCCCATGGTTGCTTTGTAAACATTTTCAGTGGAGGAGGAGACAAGACAGTTAATGATAGGGTTGCCAGGGTTATGTTACTCACGGCAAATTGAGCCATGTTAAAATTCTCTGTGGTCATACAGATCTAATACCATTATGCATACAATAACTGTTTCTATTATATATTAGAGTGTACCCACGGCTCTGCCTGCATGAAGATCCTGATGCCCACGTACTACCATTACCTGTAAATGGATTGTGCGGTCAACTTGCGGTCAATGTTTCTGAAGATATATTATTTTACCTCACCATATGTCTGATAAATAAAATCTCAGATATATTGAAACTAACTTCAATTTGCGATTTCAAAACAATTATTTTTCTTAAAATGAACAAAAGTGAATAAAATAGTAGAAGGTACAGGATTTTTTCTTTTTATTATTATTTAAGCAAAAACAACATAACCAAACATGGACTGCTTATGTGGACTAAAAGTACAAACTTTCACTAACAAGTTTTCTTGTTATCTTAGAAAAACTGTAATCAGTACAACATACAGTACATACCTCCTCTTGCGATTAATAAAGTGCAAACTTTCACCAGTCTTTACAAGTCCTGGTTAATCTAGCAAAATATGAGGGATTGACTATGAGTGCAAGCTGCGGACCTAAATGACTTTTTATAAAAATAGAATAGTTTTTTTTTTGTTTGTTTTTTTTAATCACTGAAGAAAAACAATCTCCCTATTGCTCTCTTAGGGAGTTTTTCCTGGCACTGTCGCCGTCGCATTCACATTTCATACAAACTTCCATAAAAAAAAGATTCTGTAAAGCTGCTTTGTGACAATGACAATTGTTAAAAGCGCCATACAAATAAAATTTAATTGAGTTAAATAAAATCAAGGTGTCTTACAGCATTTTACATGTTTTTAGCAAGGAACACAAGCCTGTCCACTGCATCAGGCTTGAGACATGCCCTGTGGCATCAATAAAATCAATTTTCATTTTTCAACATCGACATTAACCATAAACTCGATCTTAATAACGATTAATCGCGCAGCTCTACCTCACACGCTACATCGGCCAGTGGCGACAGACTAAACAGAATTTGTGTTTTATATACAGTACTCTATATATCACAGTTTGCAAGTGGAATAATATCTGTCCAACAAAAATATGCATGACCAACAGTGACCTGGTTTCCCATAGAAAGTCTGATTTCTCTCTCTGCGTGCAACTCATAACACTGCAACAATGGCAAAGGAAACTCCACCTGCTGCATCAAATACAACTGAACAAATAGACTCTATGTCCACTTTAATAGGAGCATACTGTATGTGCACCTGCTTATTTATGCAGTTATCAAAACAGCCCACCGTGTGGCAGCAGTACGAGATTGGCAAACTGGTTTGAATCTCCATAAATTAGATAGTGATTAATATAATCATTCTTTACAAACATGATGAGGAGAAAAGCATGTTATTATTGACAGAACATCAAAGATGAGCACATCAGGTTTCATTCCTGTCAGCCAAGAACAAAAAGCCATCATAGACCAGGTGAAAATGAAGATCTCTGAATGGAGGGGCTTTTAAATTACTGCTGCACTTAAATGGACTTCGGGATTATGATATATGTGGGAAAGTATGCATGTTGTCACGTTGTATTTACAGTTCCACACTTTACTGGGAAACCTTTTTTAAGCTAACCTGCCCCTCTAAGGGTCTCTGCACGGCCCTAATTACGCTACTGATGGTGTTTCCGTGGAGACTCGGCTACCCCGGGGGTCTGTGGCCTGTGCTCTGTGCGTGAGAAGTGTGGGCCATGTGTGCTTCTCCCACAACAGAAATGTACTCTGGGTATTGTAGTGTAGCGGTAATATATTCCCTACTAAACCGATTATTGTTTATTTTTAAACAACTGAAAGACAAATTATTTCCAATAGATTTTACTGAGTGAAAGACTCAAAGGTAAGAGTAGAATTTTTTTTTGTCACTATTGACCGGAAATTCTGACGCTTCCGATTTGGTATGACTACAAATCCCATAATTCATTGTGCCAAGCCTCCATGTCGTCACTGCGGACGTGTAGATCAGATCTGTGTATATGGGGATATTGCGTTGATGATTAATGGGTCGTGCTCGCGTGTTGTACGTGACTTGGTGTAATGTGTTTTGCTAAATTGTAGGTTTCGTATTGATCACGACGGCTTCGGGGTTGCGATTTGATTTTCCGCCCGCTGTTTGAATGTTGCCACAAGGCTTGAGCTTGAATCCGCGTTGCTAACTACCGTTTAGGACAAGTGTCTCCTGCTGTAGTGTTCTATGATGCCTCAGGACAACATGAGCTCCCTGGTGCAGAGACTTGCCCGACAGGCGCTCACGACCTTCCGCAACTACGCCGGAGAGGAAAGCAAGGCGTTTGTGGAGAACCAGAGCAAGCTGAGGAGCCTGCTGGCTGAGGTCCGGGCGGCAGACCTGAAGATTGTCCCTCGGTGTGTGGACAGCAGCTGCGGGCCCCCGCAGCACCACGGGCCTCCTGTCACCTACATGCACATTTGCGAGACGGACTCGTTCAGCATGGGGGTGTTTCTATTAAAGCACGGCTCGTGCATCCCTCTCCACGACCACCCGAACATGTACGGCATGCTGAAGGTGCTTTACGGCAAGCTCAGGGTGAGTTGTTACGACAGGTTGGACTACTCACCCGACAGCGCGAGCGGGAGGCAGTTTAACCCGAAGGGCGCCGTGCGGCCGTCTGTGCATCGCTCTATAGGGGAGTACACAGAGGAGAGCGCCCCGTGTGTCCTGTCCCCCCACAGGGACAACCTGCACCACATCGAGGCCGTGGACGGACCCACCGCTTTCGTTGATATTTTAGCACCACCTTACGACCCAGACGACGGCAGGGACTGCCACTATTATAAAGTTTTGCAGCAGCCACCCGATGGTGCAGATAGAAAGGACGAGGCTCAGCAGGAGACAGCGCTATGGCTCATGGAAATCCCTCAGCCTAGTGAATTCTGGTGTGGTGCCGAGCCTTACCCCGGCCCAAAGGTTTCTCTATGAAGGAATTACTTTCACCTTACCTGAAAGACTTGGCAGGTCTATGAAAGCCTGATTTCCGTTTGTCCTGGTACTGTATTGTCCTGGCAACAAGCTGGACTGTGAACTCTGCAAACAACTACAAGTTTTTTTTATGAATATACCTCTCATGGACCCATTGCTGTGTCCCACCATTACAATCATGACCTGGCCTGTCTGGCCAAGCCTGCCTCTTTTTGTGTGATTGGTAATGCGCATAAATGTTGACTATTTCAAAGCAACATACTCTTAATTGTTTTATTATATTCTTATTTCAGTAATTAAATATAAAAGAAAAAATAGAACTAGGCCTGTTTTGTGCATTTCTTATAAACAGAGTTTGTGGAAGAACAGACATTTAAGTATGATCTGTAAAAATAATAATAATAAAAAAAAAAAAAAAAAACGTCCCCTAAAGATCCACAACCATGGCATATTTTGTCTGGTTTTAATTAACTCGACCCTGACTTTTTTTTTTTTTTTTTTTTAAACCCTGCTTTCCTGTTTAGTAATCTACATTCAGTATGTCATACACACTGGCCTGATGTTCTTTTAACACAAAGCTACTGGAGTGAGTGAGTAAAATAAATATATCTAGAATCCAATTAAATTTTTGCAGCTCAACTCTCACTTCAGATTCACTCGGACTTTGTGCCCAAATCAAATGAGACTCTCTACAGCAGTGGCTCTCAGCTGGTGGGTCACGCCCCCAAAAGTGAATCGCATACAGACATGAAGTGGTCCATTGGAATGTTCTCAGTCAAAGGTTAAAGAAGTTTGTACAACTTTTGACCATGCATTTTTATTTTGAAAGGCATCTGGTATTTCCAACTTACAAACATAAACAAATTGTAAGCAGTCTCTATTATCTGTATTACCAGTATGAGGGTAAACAATGACAAAAGAAATCCTTTCGTCAGATTTGCCTTAAATACACACAGAGCACAACACATTGTTAGATTTTCTTATTTCAGCTTTTGGGTCATGACCTAAGTGAGAACTGTATGAAGCAAATGTGTTTAAGAACCACTGCTAAAGAGGACTATGTAACTGAATGGCATGAATTTGGGCATTTACGCCGTTAATTGCTTAATTGATCCTTGAACTATTTTTGTAAATTATTCAGTTTTGTGTTGTGTTGAAGAATCCTAACGATTATAAACAATAAATTTCAGATTTTATTTAAAATTGACTGATTTTTCTTAGAACAAATTCTCTCTCTCTCTTCTAAACTCCATTTACACATGGGAATTTCATGTGCCTTTTTCATAATCACATCAAGATAGAGCTTATTCGCATAAAAATAAATGTATATTCATTCAATCCTTTTCAAACATTTAAAACTAATCATCCAAACTAGTAACAAAGATGGCATATGTTGTACATGTGTAAGTTCATTGAATGCACTTGCCTCCAAGTGTTGGCGCTATATTAAAACTAGTAAGATTTAAAAACCTGATCTGGAAAACGTTTAAATAAAACTAACTAAAATGTAAGGTACAAGAATGCTAGTTGGTGTTTAAATGTAATAGTTGATTTGCATATTAACACATGAATAGAGGTGTCAGTCTGACCAGAGATGGACTTGTCTACATGTTTGCATTCATGTGGTTAAAATCTTATCAGCAGACAACTCAGATAAAAGAAGCGTCAAACTTTACTTTGAAAACTAACTTTAATAAAGTGAACTCAGAGGTTGCCTTTCTTTCTTCCTCAAAGATGTCAAAGGGTAGCCTCTAGTGGTGTGATCATGCAATGTGAAGCACGTTGAAACTTTCCCATTTACACCATGGCATGTACAGCATATCTACATTGTCCCCATTAAATTTACAGATTCACACTTTATAGCATGATTTATACACACTTCATTTGTGTACAGAACAAATATTAGGAGGCCGCAATAGGTAAGATTTCTTGGCAAGGACCCAGTTTCACAAAAAGTCAGCACAAAATCACAGTAAGAGTAAAGTGAGCATTACTTCACCAGTAACAAAAAGCAGCAGTTAATTCTGTACAGTAGTCAGAGAATGTTACAAAGGAAACCATCAGTTTCAAGCTTTAAACAGTAGAGAAACAGAATAAAGAGCTCAAATAGCGTACTTGTAACAGCAGTTTTTGTTCCTGATCATGTGAAATACATAAACAGTGTCATACACAAGACTTATATAAAGCTGCCTTTAATTTTTTTTTACATACAGCCCAGGCCAGAAATCGCATAGTACCGTGCTATATCATACTGCTTTACTTAACACTTATTACCAGGCACATGCATAGGGTCAGGGACTTTTTAGAGCCCACTTTTTAGCAGAAGTGGCCTATTTTCACTATGTTTTAGGCAAAGTATGAATAAGAACAATCATTTGAGCAAAATGAATCATTTGAGCTTGAGAAATAAAAGCAACAGAATGTATTTCCTTCTTTTCTTCGTTTCTTCAAGAAGCAGACAAACAACTTCAGCTGAAAAAATGGCCTATTAACTGAATAACGGTTAAACAGACAAGTTGGCAAGCAAGCGTCAATGCTTCTGTTATTAATTTCAAACAGTAGCAAACTTACTCAAATGATACGCTTCTCTGTCCTAACATTTGAGGTCTTTGTTTCCAGGGACCTTGATTCGTTAGGTCAATCTTTTCACTACACTAAGGACTCTGCACATGATGAAAAAAAAAGAAAAAAAAAATTTGGCCTACCACGGATTCCCAGCCAAATTCTTGGAGTGCCCCCCCCCCGTCTTAAACATCGTAGTGTCTTCCCTGCTCTAATACACCAATTTCCTACCAATATTTTAAAATATTGATTAGTTTATTTAGAGCGGGAAAGACATTAAATATGCAGGACAGGGTGTACTCCAAGACCGGGGGTTGGGAACGTGTGGATGAAATTTTTTTCTACTCTGAGCACAAACCCTGAAGAGCTCTGCGTGTCCTGGTCAAATAAGTTAGTACATTATTTGGGACATACCCCATTAAACATTATGACGTCTCGGGCTGATAGGTGTTAAACAAAATCCTGTGTCCAGCTCCCTTTCCTTGTGGTCAGGGTTCATGAGGCCGTTTAATTTTCACATGGCTCCCTGAGAGCCTGATGTCTGGGCAGGAGCAGCGCTCGCCTTTTTCTCTCTCTGTCTTTGGTGGATTTTCGTGTGCCTCCTTCGTTCGTCGCTCCTGGCAAACTTCCGGCCACAGACGTCGCAGGAGAAGGGCTTCTCCCCCGTGTGCGTGCGGATGTGCGTGGTTAGATGGTCGCTGCGACTGAAGCTGCGCATGCACACGCGGCACTGAAACGGCTTGTGGCCGGTGTGGATGCGCACGTGGCGCGTGAGCTCGTCGGAGCGGGAGAACCTGCGGTCGCAGCCCTCCGCTGGACACGCGAACGGCCGCTCGTGGACCGGGGTCTTACACGGCCGGGTCGGATACTTCCTCGGGCGCAGGATTGGTCGCAGCGGGACACTCTGAGGGTTGGAGTCCGTGGGTGGCCTCAATCCGTCCACGGGACACGAAAGAGTGAAATTTCTGATCATGTTTAGCGGAGTGAGCGGCGGAGGAACTCTTACAGAGTCCAGAGAGCAGGAGAACGGTTTTCGGTCCTGGAAGACTGGCGCATCTCTTTGGCTGCTGCTCTGGTAAAAACCTCCGTAATCTGGAAGGATGGAGAAAAGCGCACCGTCTATGGTGGACTTCGGGGTTGTGTAAGAAGCTGGCGGGTAAGTTATCGGGCACGAGCTGGTTGACAGGTAAGCCGAGGGATCCTGGTAGCCATCCGCACTGCAGGTGTAGGGAGGTGCTGAAGTGTACATGTGCTCCATATCCTTCTGCTGACCTTTGGCACAAGCTGAAGCCCCTGAGAGATCTGTGGGTCCGGGAGAGGAGGTGGGGAAAGGGGTGAGGGCAGGTGTCGCGCTTTGTACTTCTGCGCAAACAAAGTTGATCAAACTGTCTGCTGTGTTCCAACTGCTGTGTGCGCCCTGCGCGCCGATGGAGATCTTCCCCGTGTAGGCGAGAGGAGAACTCTCTGTGTTGTTCGGCTCTATAAATTCAGCAACGCGTTTTTCCTTAGACAGACTGTCCGCGCCCAGGCCACCTAGCAAATAAATAAATAAACAAACAAAGTGTATTGGTTTGTAGTTCAGTACAATTTCCACACAGTATATGTGGAGTTTGTTCATAAAATAGTATATTCCATTACAAAGTGTTTAATACTCTATCCGGTACTTCTTTTTGATATACCGTGATTAAGTAAACTTTTTCCCCCCTGCCAGTGAGGTTATCCATACATACACACCCTCTCACCATGAAGAGTTTACAGCCTATCTGACTTTGGCACAGGTAAACTAATAGATTTACATAGGCCATAACATGTTCTAGACAGAGAAGCAGAGCGCTTGTACAGTATAGTCTATATTTGTGCGCTTACCTCCTGATGGCTCGCTTCCCAGGTCTACATGAGGAAAGCCGCTCGGTATGTCAGTAGGGATTTCATCCATAGGACAAGCATCCGTTGTAATGGAGCGGATGAAATCAGTGAGCGACTCAGCGACTTTATCCACACTGTTAGCTGTCATTTTAAGCCAATGCAAAGTTGCCTAAAAGCACTGAGTCCTGAGTTCGGCTTTATCCAGGCATTACCGTTTAGGAAATGATTACAACGAATATCTTTATTTATTGGATATCTTGAATATGATGACGCTGATCTGTTGTTATTTCGCACCCTCCACTTGTCCGACGGTAGATAACTGAGATTTGTGCGGTAGTAGGCATTTAAAGGAGGCTTTCAATATGTGCTACGTCATAGACCATAAAAGGACACGAGATAAAAGAAGGCTGGGCGGCTAATCAGAGGCGCGCACTGTGACACGACTGGGAATCCGTGTCTATCAAGTGACCATTTTAAGCGCTTATACTTTTCCACATGTCACATCTGTTAGTATGTGTGTCTGTCTGATACTAACTGCTTTACAGCTACACAATGCTGTTTGTTTTCGCGGTTTCTTTGCAGATTAAGGAAACACGCGCAGCCAACTTTCCTACTCGAAATCAGGAATTCCGGTCAGGTCACTCCCATAGAAGGAGCTCATCCGGCAGCCCAAAAACACGCCCTGCTGTCCAAAACGGAACATCCGGAAAGTTCGACACGGAAAACAACGCGTGATGGAGAATACCCTTTTTAACATTCGAACTTATCATCATAATCCATACCCCTCATAACCACAGTACAGTGTAATCAGACCAACATCTATATATGACTAAATGATGGAAAGTAGTATTTGAAGAAAACAGGAAAAAGGGATATTTTATACAATAACTGTATAAATATTCAATGTCATAATATTTAAAATACTATTAAAATATTGATTTACTTATTTTTTTGATGACATGACAAAGCAACCCAAAATAGACGTGTAAAAAAAACTGGAAGTCATATTTTAACGTGAAAATTTTCACAAAAACTTTTCTTTGCATGAAATGCATCAATCAATATATCTTACAGTGCATCAGTTCAATACTCCCTGTATTACGTAATGTTGCAAGTCATGCATGCATAAAAGAAAACTGTACCTTGTGTAGTCTGTTTTGTACCTTTACATTTGAGGGTCAAAAAATCAGTGAGAGCTGAACACATGTTTAAGAGCACCATAAATGAAAATAAATAAATAAATGGTCTTTAGGTTTTGTCACATCCAAGAATATGCTATATTCCTTTTTCCTAGGGTACTCATAGGGCATCAAAAGTTTGTATTTTTGTAACTTGCCATTGATATTGTTTTGTTTGAGCTTGCAGATTGTCCTTCCTTGTGAGTCAAATGGAAAGTGTGTGATTCAGTGTAACAATTATGGCCACAAAGCGCGAATGAATAACAATTTTAATCGAAATCGGCGGGAGCTCCCAAACTCACGTCCTACTCCATAAAACTCAACCGGAAGTCCTCCTGATTCAGTGTAACAGACAACAAACTTAAATGCTATAGTTAACAATTACTGTTGTAGACCGAAAAGACATGAAAAGATAGATGCTGTCTAGGTCTCAAATGATGAAACAGTGTGTTCAGCTGTTTAAAAAGGCATTGGCTGATTCTGCACTCATTCAATGTCCCAGTCTAGGTCCATTACACATTTCACTGTAAGAATACAAGCTTTTCAACAAGTAAAAGCTGCATAATTCATTATTAAGGTCACACTCCCCACCCCCCACCCTGCCTATTATAATTTTTTCCTAATTAATACAAATGCTAAAATGTGAGGCCCTACCGAATAAAAAGCAATATTATTATTGGTATATCCTCCTGCTCTACAGTGTTTGATAAGTGTTTCTGTGATGTAACCATAACAGGCCTAATTAGGAAAATGGCATGGGCAAATTTGGAAACCATTAGGTTGCTCCAGATAGATTTGAGAACAACTCTGCACCCTTGCCACAATTCCATAATGCAAAATTACTTTTCCCTTCTTCCTTCGGCTGTCAGGAAGACACTTTACATACAGTATCTCTGACACAGCATCAAACCCCTTGTCGTCATTCTTTGTTTTTCTGCCACCGTGATCTATTTTCATCTTTGGCGGCGTGAGCAATCGAGCAGTTGCTGTACTTGTGATTGAGGCCTAATTTTAAAGCCACCCACACAAGAGAACAGCCCCTTCTCCGTGGATTCTCAGCCAAAGCCGAGGCTCTCCTCACTGAATAGATTTGCCCTCCTACAGCTTGCCGCTCCACTACCTCCTTCCTGCCGAGCTCCCGCGCGCTCCGAGCTTCTTGCGCGCCCACACACACACATGCATGCACATGTCTTCACTGACTCTTCACGCAACCCAAAGTGACGCAACCCGTTTCACAAGTAGTCTATGTCTGAGTTATCTCTCTGGACTACATTCTGTGCATTTTTTTTTTTTTAAGTGTTTCCTAATTGTCATATTTTCTATATGTATATGTGTACATGTGAGACAAAGAAGCTGGCATTATGGCAAATTTGGAAACCTAGTAATTAAATAGGCATGTCACTCAAATAAATGCGATGGCCTAGACATACTGTGTGTGATGGCAGTTCACTAATGAGTGTTTGTCTCCCAACGCTTAAGTACACACTACATCAATTCCCCTCCTGTCATCCGACTTGCTGCAGTCCTGATAAGGGGCTAATCTGAAAATCATCCCATGAGCTCTTTTAATATTCTTGTACATTTAGTTGTAATGACTTTTAAAGAAAGTCCGTCTTCTCGGCTGTCATTTACTTACTCAAATGATTGTAGGCTGTCCAAGAAATTCATGTGTTTCAAAGTAATCTAAGACTGACATGTACATTATGGATTTTGACGTTTTTGAGGAAGTGTCTGGCTATTTCTGTAATGGGTGAACTCCAAGTGCACTACACAGGGATGTCTTTAAAGCTTCCACAGCCTAATTTGTGCTTTACATCTCAAATAGTGAAGCAATTTAGATTCTGGCCTGTCTGCTTCAACATTGTTGGGGCAGAGCTTCAATCCCACTCCATGTCCTTGTCCTTTGTTTCACACCCACAGGCACAAAAATGTATTCCTATTGTGTCTGCATTGCCAGCTTCCCTTTTAGATTTCTATTTTAATCTATCAGAAGAGAACAGGCACAAGTTAATAGCTGATTTAAAAGATAAAGTGTACCAAATTTCACGGAATATAAATAATTGATATAAATGAAAGTATGGTTGATTCTATGTGGAAACATTCCATGTCACAAAAACAGATATATATCCAGGGTATTGGTTGAATTTTTCAATTCCACAATCATAATATGTCTATATTGGTTTGTCTGATTGTCTGGCATAGTCTCCACAACCCCCAGCCCCCTGTGCCCCTCCCATGCCCCTTATGCCCTGTACGCCCACGCCACGGCATGTTTCACCACCCGTTTTGTTTGCGTGCGCTGTGGTGCTGCATGGGGGTCTGTCGACCCCTGCACACACCGATTAATCAAACGTCACAGAGAGATTTCTTTAAAATAGATTATTCCCTTTCATTACACAGCAGACGATCATTCAGTGCAGGTTTTTTTTTTATTTTTTATATTGCCACACTGGGCCCCAAAACATTGCTGTCTGGGCCGTTTTAAACCTATATGTTTTTCAAATGAAAACATAAAGTTCTTAGTAGTGCTTAATTTTATATCATGATTTATTTTAATTCCAAGAATACAGTACAACTTAAACAATGTTTTTTTTCTTTTTCATATAGTATTTAGACAATGTATAATCTTACAGTATATTAAATGCTAAATATTTTCATATCTATGTAGATCATATCCTCAAATATGTGTTTTTCATATTTTCTTTCAGATTTAATGCCAGTACAAAATAATAAAATTGATTTCAATAAAAAAAAGTTTATTTCTTTGTTTGGCTTGGACTATTAAAAGTTCACTCCTATTTTGCCTAAAATACATATAAATACATAAGTAGCTACACACATTCTACATTGATGTTATAAAGAACTTAGTTTAACACTTACCAGTATTTTACTTGAGGCTCTTTCTGTCCTTTAATTGGCTCTTTGCTTTACTCATCTAAAAATTTCCACCGAATCTTGCAATTCTAGGCCTTTCTGCTCCTTCTGCCAATACACATTCAGGCAGCCCACACAGGCTACCCAGTCACACAGACTTTTATAGAATTATAAGACCTCTAAGATCAGAACCAGTCATATACATTTCCTACTCCCAAAAACCAACTGAATATATCAGACATCGGGTTTGTTCCCACCTCTACGTATCCTCGGTGTGGAAATTGTTATGATAATGAATTAGGTCTGGGAGAGAGCTTGGAGATTGGACCAGAAAATGTTCCTTTGCTGGGGGGGAATCCGTAGGTGTTTGGGTCACATATGCACACCATGCTCAGGGCGTGGTTTTCCTAACAGCTGATACTTTGCAAAAAAGCTTTCTCACCAATAAAAAAAAAAAAAAAATAGAAGAGTATCATTGCGAAATAAAGATGGTTTTAGAAACACTACTTGGTGGAATATCAAAACTGTGTGGATTTTATAATATGCTTATCAATAGAAAGTAATGTAAAGTCAGGAATTCAGGGAACTATGATCTTGCATAACATTTGTGTACAGTTGGTGTACATAAACATTTATAAATCAAGTAATTTTAACTCGTTTTAACACAATTTTGTAAGCACTGAACTAAAAAAAAATCCCCTTTTCCAAGCAGGACATATACAGTATTGATCATATGATCAGTGATGTACATTTTGGATTAGCCAAAGACAGGAACTTTATTTAGAAAATGTAATAAAATAATAGCACAGATGGAATTTGTAATTCTAATGAATGAGTGTAACTCTGTTTTGGAGACTGGCGCGCCCCCATCACCCTTCTACCCAGTGCGTGGGTGGAGAGTCCAGGAAGATGGATGACCACGCTCCCAAAGCGTGATAGGTATTGCCCATGTCACCACCAAGAAACAAAGACATAAGGCAGCAGGATGGATTGCATGGGGGTGTTGATCATTAGGTGTAAAATCGACAGAGAACTACCAAAAAAAAAAAAAAAAAAGAAATCGACATCGCTGCTTATATATGCAATGACCATTAATGTGTGGTGCTTTGTTCTACTCATGATAGCAGTAAATTAGTAAATACAGCCGATTTCTATGTTCCTTTTCATTAAAAAAATTAAATAAATCATGGGGCAGCAGCACAATGCAAAAAAAGTTATGTAGACACAGTTCAAGAACTTCAGTTGATGTTCACATGAAACATCTGAATAAAGAAAGTGTGCTCTTTGTAACTTTACTTATGGCGTTGATTTTGATATCAAAAGGGCTGGTTTGTCGTCTTGGGTTCTTCACACATTACATTCTCTATGGTTTACACAGAATGGTGTGAAAAACAAAAAAAAACATTAAGCGAGTGACAGTTCTGTGGGTGTAAATGTCTTGTTGGTTTGCAATGCCAGAAGAATAAGAATAGAGTAATTGAAATCATCACTCTTTACAACTGTGGTGACCAGAAAAGCATCTCAGGATGCACAAATCATCAAAGCTTGATGTGGATGTGCTCCAAAGGCAGAAGAACACATCAGGTTCCACTCCCATCAGTCAAGACCAATTACTGGAGGCTAGATCATGGGTGCAGACTCATCCAACCCAGACAGCTGAAATTTAGAAAAAGGAATAACCTTTTTACATTCTTCTGTTAATCTGTGCCTGTAGACTTCCTGTCAGCCCTAGCAAAGTCTCTCTCTCCTCTGATTTCTCTCATTAGCAAGTTGTTTGAGCCTGCAGACCCTCTGTTCACAGGATGTTTTTTTGTTTGTCACGCCATTTTGTGAAAACTCCAGGGATGGTTGTGTGTGAAAGTCCTAGGATATCAGCATTTTATGAAATGCCTACACCATCCCATGTGAAACCCATAACAATGATTGCTGCATGATTGAGCAGATGTATAGGTGTCGATATTAAAGTGGATGGTGAGTGAGTGCATACAGCAGTACACATGACAATGCAGTTCATAAGTCGTGATCCACATCGGCACTGTGTTATATTAGCCAGTAGTTGCTCAGCTTTCTTTTGGCTTTCAGTTCAGTTATAATGCCTTGAAAATCCTTGGTAGAAATTCTTTCCATAAATTTGCTTCATATAAGGTCTTTAGAAATTGGAAAGTGTAGAGTTAATGCATTAATCATTAATATGTTATCTTTGGGAGAGGAATTACACAGAACTTGATCAATCCTGCTGGTGGTCAACCTCTGTTGCATAGTACTTAATCTACATTAACTGAATAAATGTTTATGGACAATCGAATATGATATAGAATTGATATACAATATGGTGTATACCAATTTTAAATGTAATTTTAATTCCTGTTTATTTATTTTTTATATTTGATATGGAATTAAATGATATTAGGGATACTGTTTTTAAAACATGATTTCTTTTTTAATGATAATAACTGAACATTAATGAGCACAGCAGGTGGCGCCAAACACCAACAATTAATGGAGATTAGCAGCAGAAGGATTTATATCAAGAGCTCCACAAAGAGGCAATAGATAGAATTTGATCAGAGCTTCTTCATTTGCCTGATTTTCCTGCTTTCTGCTCAATGCAGAGACAAGTGGTTTTACATCTACACTTTTAAAACAGACAAACATAGGTCTATTTGAAAATTAGTGCTTGTACCGCAATTTAGAACTTCATTATTGTCCTTTGTGTAATACTTACAGTATACACCAATCAACACTAATACCATTTCCATATAAATTAAATAACATTGATTATCAATTATATACCAGGAAATCGGTGACCATGGGGATCATGGTCATCCACGACTCATTCATGATTCAACAGAAAAGGCCATGTAGCACAAATTCCTCAAAACTTAATACTGGCTATGATAAAAAGGTATCCGAACACTCAGTACATCAGAGCTTGCTGTGTATGGGGCTTAGCAAGCAAAGAGTTCAACTTTTTGATCCGGTCTTTTAAATTCCCCAGATATCAATCTGATTTAAAAAAAATAAAATAAAACTCTGGTCCATGGTAGCCGCGCCTTTCCACTTAGCTGTAGCGCCTTGTTCCAGACGCTACAGCACACCTTCAGAGGTCTTGTGAAGTCATGCCTCAAGGGGTCATAACTGCTTTGCTGGCACAAGGGGAACCTTCACAATATTGGGCCTAATGTTTTAGGTTTAGCCTTGTTGAAGCCTTATCGAGCAGTTAAAGCAGTAAAAACAAATGAGAATTACCCAAGTTAAAATTATCACCTTTACTCAGTACCCTTTGTATAAGCCAGAAAATGGGCAGGTATGATGCCATAACTGAACATTAATGATGTTTTATATATATATATATATATATATATATATATATATATATATATATATATATATATATTATATGTCTAAATGTTTTTAAGCTGGATTACTGACGACACCCAATAATGTAAAGCAGCACTACGAACTATTTAGTGCTGTTGAGGAGTCATGACCATGTAGAGGCATACCAATCATTGCTTTGTTCATACTCAATCAATCAATCAATCAATCAATCAGTCAACAAGCAAATGCACTTTTGCTATTTAATGTTCACTGATGCATGAGGAAAAGCATTCAAGTCACAATCACGTTCAATTTGAAAGTAATTGCAGACTTGCACATCAACTTGGTTTTGCCTGATCAGTGTTAAAAGATGTCTCTCCCGAATGCATGTATAATCTATTGCTCTCTGACTGAAATAATAAATAGGTTTTGAAGCTTCAGAGGCTTGTTCACCAGCAAGATCTAATCAGGGGCCTGGAAGTGGGAAAAGGCCTGGAAATGTGTTACGCTCAAATGGGGCGTCCTCACATGCGGACAAAATGAACATGTCTAAATGTTTTCAAGCCCCTGAAAGCAGTGTCCCACAAACATCTCGACAAAGACAAAAAATGGCCAGAAAACCAAAATACAGGGAAATGTGATGTGAGAAACATGCTGGTGGACATGGTGAAGTTTGTGAAGTGGAAGGTGGAAAAAGTGTGAGTATGTATGTATGTGGGAACCCAATAATTGATGTGATATTGAACTAAGGCTAAGCATCCATATAGCTCATTAACTGCCTGGTTAATATCTTGGCTGTTTATTGCATCAATTTTATAACCAAATATTATGCAAAAAATGCCTTCAGATTCAAGCTGACATTAATTATATATGTTTAATTGTTTTTGAGGGGATTATTTTTAGGTTTCAATCCATTTAATAATATGAACTGAAAGTGCTACTGTACTTTACTGTATTCAGAGTTGAGAGCACATAGTGAGGAATTAATATCGGTATTCACACCTATATACTACAGACATATGTAACTACAGATTTACATGATATTTATGGGCTGTGAGTTGTGATTTGACGGCAAGGTGGTTTAGTGGTTAGCACTGTCGACTTGCACCTCCAGGGTCCGGGTTAGATTCCCGCGACGTGGACGTTTTCCTCCCACAGTCCAAAGACATGCAGATTATGCTAATTGGCGTTCCCAAATTGCCTGTAGTGTGTGAATGAGTGTGTGTGTGTGCGCTCTGCGATGGATTGGCACCCTGTCCAGGGTGTACCACGCCTCATGCCCTATGTCTCCCGGGATAGGCTCCAGGCCCCCAGAGACCCTGAATACAGGATAAAGCTGTATAGATGATGAGTGAGTGAGTGAGGTGTGATTTTCCAACCTTTTACTAATACTGAAAAGGTGTAAATCCCCTGTCTGTGCTTGAAAAATCTCTGGGGGTTTCCAGACCCCACTTTTACGAAAAAACACACAGGGCTATCAGTAAATTTTTCCTGCACATGAAATGATGCCCACATTAACCTGAATATATATTTACAGACACATATATATATACACACATATCTATACACATACAGAGTCAGCCAAAACCGTAGACACACTTAAGAAAAATAAAAATAATTCTATGATCTATATTATATTAATCATAATATTATCATATACATCACTATACTGTATAACATATACCAGTAAATTAATTATTACATTTTCCTGCAGTGTGTATAATTTTTTAAGTGACTGTGTGTGTATGTATGTATGTATGTATGTGTGTATATATATATATATATATATATATATATATATATATATATATATATATATATATATAAAAGTTGTAAATACAATATACAATATATAAATATTAGATTCTTTCAAATTATAAATGTTATTTGAATAAAAAATAAATTTAAAAAAATGCTTGCTGTGTGCTGTGGTGTTATTTTACACACAAAATTGGCACCAAAAACCTGCATTTGATTGATTCCATTTTTAATGGAAAATGTAAAACATCTCTTTAGCCTCAATGTACATACAGTAGCAAACAACACGTACAGCAAATAAAGCACACAATGTTATAGAAAAATCATAATTAATATATTATATATGTATATTCTGCTATTTACATATTATATTTCAGCTGTAAATTTCACAATAACCTTTTTTTAAACAAACACATCATATACAGCAAATTCCTTTATATTCTCCTTCTGCACAGTGAATACCAGCCAAACTGTTAATGATTTAATATCACCTTTAAACATAAACAATAAAAGCTAACAGCTTGGCGTTGGCAGACGTAAAGGAATGCTGCTATAGTTGTGTTGGCCTAGCCGTTCCTCCTGACTGTCTGAATCTCAGCAGACAGTGTAGCTAACAGTTAGCAGCACAATAACTACTGATTAAGAGTATGCCTCAAAGCATCATCTTCTGAATAAAAATGCCTTCGTTGTTGTTCTTTTGCATTGGTTATCCACAGCCTATAGCATGTGAGAGCTCGAAAGTGCTGTGCTTAGCAGTTCACATCTCTTCCTACTCAGCAACTCTGCAGCTGCCTGCTCAGAAGAGAGAGAGAGAGAGAGAGAGAGGGAGTTCCACTTCCTCTGTTCCACTGTTCACACATGCCTCAGCATCTCACCTCACTTCCTGGACAAGCAGGAAGATATCAGGTTTGGGGTGAGCTCTGGAGCAGACATAGCGACAATAATCAAACTGAATATAGTGACATCGTGGAGGAAGTCATGGGTCCTTGCACGGAAGCGATAGTGTTTATGGTCATTGGTGCGAAATGTGCGATTCAGGAATCGGATCTCAGAGCAGTGGTTTCCTTCTGAAGGGTCTGGAGATTGTCTGCACCTGGTGACATGCTCACAGAGTGAGCATGAATGCCGTCAGCACTCTTCCTCCTTCACCTCCTCTGTGCTCTGCTCTTTCAAGTGCCGGCTCAGAGCGGCCACAGCGTCCTTTACCGAGTGGTAGAAGATGTTCTTTACCTGAACAGGTAGGATGAACGTAAAGATGACTATCACAGAATACACAGTGGCGATGATTACTTTGTTTTCCTGCTCATGACTGTATTAAACAGTCCTCCTTATAGGCTAAACTGTTGCAAAAGATCTCTTTGACTTTTCATCACAGCATCAGTGTTCTTCCACAGGGAACCTAGCAACTATCTACATTTTTGGCTTAAGGAGACTACGAGAGGGTATAATTACCCACTGTTCTGACACATAAACAATGATTCTTATGTGTTTGTAAAATTACACACATGCGTCGGTTTGAAAGGTTTCACCATTTCTTTGTCATCTATTCACAGGTAGCGTTGGGATGATTACATCTTTATATCACGCAAGCAACTTAAACTTGCCCAAAAAGAGCGTTATACAATTGTCATTGTCATTTTATTTTTTTATAAAAACCGTACCACAGGACAGACATGAATAAGAACCATAAATGAAAGAAGTGTTTACCTGCAATTTGTCCTCATAATTGATTTGGTCTTTGAGAGGGCGGAGCTCCTGGGTCAGGTAATACGAGTTGTGAGCGTGTTCAGGAGACACAAAGTCCACATTCACCTGAATGCAACTGTGCAAATTCATCACCTGCGTAGAGGAGAAACGACGCATTCTTTGAATGTACATTGAATTACAGTTCCAGTCTAAAGTCTGGATATAACTACTATTAAAAGCAAATTTTAAGTTTCTATGATTCATTTTCTAACACCTTTTCAGTAGGTGGTGCTGGAATCTTTTGCAAGAACTTTCCATTTAATCTTATAGCTGGATCATCACCTTTCTAAAAGAGAGGTCTTGAATGGCTCCTTAGTTTTTCTTGTTTAGCAACGTAGATTTAAACATGCCAACCCAGCAATAACAATAGACATTAAAGAATAATAGACAACTGGACTAAGGATTGGATTTTTTAAAATTACACTCAAGATGGCTTCCATTAATTTCTTTTGTACCTGCCGTCTATTTTCCAAAACATAAACTAATTACAAATTTAGATTAGATAAAGATCCCTGACCAAGACAAAGCAATTACTGATATCAAATAAATTAATATATTAAACCTTCTGTGCAGCATGTGCAAGTTATATGCCAGGTCTAATATGTGCCTGTGTGAATCGTTTGTGCTGCGAGATTCATATCTGGCTGCCCGCTTTCTTCGTGCATATACAAGGGGTGTACAGTATATGAGGTAAATCAAACTGGAACTTGATGAAATTTCTCATGAAAGAATGCGTAAAACTAATTGACATTTACAAAGACCTTCAAGCACAGTACGGTGATGAGACTCTTACTATAGCTGTAGTAAAATATTTAAATGGTGCAAAAGTTTTAAAGGCCACATATCTGGAAGGCCACAATCCCATTCCAGGTGGCTCAGAGCCCACTGCAGTTGTTATCCTGAAAATTCAGTGTATGGAATGCTCTCAGGAAAAAAATGGCCTGGTTTACTCACCAAAGACTTGTGTTTTTGCAGGACAAAATACAACCTCATACTGCCCGCCGCATCACTTGTGCATTTCTGACTTTGCGCCAAGTGATTTCCACATGGATGCATTATTAAAGGAATTTGGATGCCAGCGTTTTGCACATAAAGTATGGATCCGGCCTATTGAGAAAACTTTCTAAATGTATGTGATCCAAACACTATTGAAAGGCTGGGATGAGTGCATGGTGTAGCAGCGGATTATATACAAAAAAATAACAGTTTTCCCCCCATATAACTATTGTTATTCTCCACATTCAAAAGTCCAAGTTTGACTTGAATGCCCGTCCCAAGTTAAAAAAAAACAAAACACCTGTTCCCTCAATGTTTTTGTTGTATGCCACATGATGCTCATCATGATGCAAACCTCTACGCTCATATCTATGTGCCTTTGGAAGTGCTAAAACGCATCAGGTTCACACAAAGTTAGGGGTTTAGATTTGTTACACACAAGTGATCTCAAGATCCATATCACTGTTCTTTCCACTGTCCTCTATTGCTTGTCCTTTAATAAAGTAGGTGAGACAGTGAGAGGTAACATGACAGAATATGTGGAGGACCTGGTGCAGGGCTCCGGCAGGGATAATCACAGTGTCCCCGTAGAACTGCAGCAGTGTGCGACTCTCCACACCGTGTTCCTCCAGCAGCCTCTGCCGCAACTCTGGGCTTAGGTACCAGCTGCCTTCGCGAAGAGGGTCTGCCTCATTCTCCCATTCTGCCTCGGAGTCAGCCTCAGCTACCTACATACACACCCACACACACGGCCATGCACAAATACAGCATATATTTAAATACTACGGATTACCCTAAGGCATATTAACTACACACACTTTGTTGTACATACACACGATGAGGGTCACATGCAAGCATGCACTAGCACCAAACTAGTGGTACTGTAATATCATGTCCAGATGCCCACTGATTTCACTGGTTTAATGAACAGTAACATACCGTTTGGAGGAATTCCTGGATCTTATGGAGATCTTTACTCAGGTAGATATGCCACAGTGCACCTGGAATTTCATTGGGATCTCTCAGCCTGTTCTCTGCACTCTCATCCAGATCCTCTCTTTCTAACAGCTTTAAAACTCCTGAAAGACACAAACACAGAGTTACCATAGTGATACACACTACGGGTCATGAAATCCCTTTAAAAGGTTGCATAGTGGTGTTTATAAAAAAACAAAACAAAACAAAACCAAAGTATAATGCAGATTCAAATGATTTTATATACTTACATGGAAATAACCATTATCAAATATCTATTTATTTATTTTCACTGACCAACAACAGGGAACACTTGTCAGAAGGAATATCTGGATTATATCTGTATCTTAGTGGTCATGTTATGGAACAAAATACCGAATTCATACGACTCACTGCATTTGATTTTAGTGTTTTCAAACAAAATGACAGTTAACACTTTATGTATGTAGGCTTATAGCTATTGTTATTGTGTTTTTGGCATTTCTGATGGTAAATACATTTCAGCCACAGGAATGTCCTAAGGTTGCATTAACAATTAAGCTCTAACCTGACTTGGAGAGAGCTCCATTGCCCCTGGCAACACCTACGTACACCAGAATACTCATAGTGTCAGAGATTTCAACATGGAGATTGCTGGTTCCAAAGTCCTGATCTGGGCATGCTGTCACACCTGTGGATAAACACACACACACATACATATATATACACATACAGTATATATATGCAATATTTAAGAATATTGAAGATACTGAGCTGCTAAAAATTATCCAAACTGGATTAATAAAAGAAAGATTCAGTATGACAAGTTAAGTGAAACAGTAGGAGGTGAAGGACTGGGGGGGGGGGGGGGGGGGGTTGGGGGTGGAAGGAATACCATGTGCACAGCAGAGGCGAGGACCCAGGTCTGGCCGAATGAAGAATGATGGAAGGCGAGAGGCCAGGTTGAGGGCGCCATCTGGACCAGTGTATTCTGGAACTGGCAACGCCCTCATAACATCCTCATACCTAGGAAAGACAATGCTGTTTTATTAACCAAAGGCAAGTATTATTCTCTGCCTCTGCATACCTGTTTAACATAAACTATGCTGTGAAAATGTTATTATTTCATCACAAATGATACAGGTAAAATCGTTACATTATTATTTAGTTAAGAATCAGACCCAACAGCTACGAAATGATTACCTGAGAACTCATTTTGAAAATGTCACAAAAGGTTAGACTGTACAACAGTGAGCGTACACTTGAGCTTTGTATAGAGGTGTATATTAAAATATGTTCAAGTTCTTTTCAAGTTAATTCGAGTTTATTCAAATTCTGAAAGCAGATTTTGGATGCAGTGGGTAAGCTGGGAAAATGCATGCTAACCTGGATGGCATGAGTGCCAGGAACTCCTCCCCTGATGGCCAGTCCTTTAGTCTGTACACTGCAGGGTCACCTTTAGCAGATTTAGCTCTCTCTGATGAAATAATAATAAAAAAACATAAGCATGCAAAATGATAACATCAACTGTAGCAGCATCACTCATGACAGTTCTGGACGACCCTTTGCTCTGCATGCTTCATTGTTTTCCCTGCTGTTAAACATCTGATCCAAATAACCAGCTAATTAACACCACAGTGCAACTTAAACTACACCAGGCCCCATTTAGACTGCTTAAAAGCCAGAGATTTCATTTATGTATATATTTATACATATGTACTGTATAGGCTAGGAAACACTTGGTAAGATATCCCTGCACAATACTTACTTGACACATCCTCGAATCCATCCCAGAATTCCTTGACGCAGGTGTTTATGATGCTCCCATCACGGCAGTTGTAGAAATCGCTGTGGAGTGCCGCAAATTCCCTACTAAAGTGCTCTGGCTTCCACAGGCTGGCATTCAGACTCTTGTGCAAGCCGGAGACCAGCACCGGCTGTGAGGAAACAACGAAATTAAAATCAATCCACACCTGACACTAAACAGTTTGTTATTGAGGCATTGTGTTCAGACGTCATGCCTCCACTGAGTATTCCACTTAGGCTAATTTTGTTTAAAAAGATGATCTGCTCTCTGTCCTGAAATCACAAGCTTTGCCATGTCTCTCTAAACAGGAACGGTTATAGCACAAACTGTGCTCAGAAACACAAACCTGCTCTTGAGTCCAGTTCTCTTTGAACAATCTTTGGTTGCCTAGGTGATGGTGATCTTTAAGCCAAAGCAACCGGTGGCTGCCTATCCAATCATGCGGAACACTGGAATGCAGGTCGGCCAATGGGATTCGAATAGGCTTCACCTCCTCCAGCTCCTCCTCCTCCTCCTCTGTCAGCAAATCCTGGTTTAACCCAAGTTTGGTCATCTTTGAGGCGGGAATTTTATTCTCCACTACAGAGGCAATAATGTCATCCAGGAGGTTGGGTATGCGAGCTTTCGTAGCGGTCTAAAGCATAAGGTACAAACAAAGTAAGCTATTTAATTATTTTAAAAAGATGATAATACAGAAATGTGAGGCAGCGGCAAGAAGTGACCTGATCAGTGTTGCTATAAACTGGTGCAAAGGCTATTCCAGGCCCAGTGGATGCCAGCCGTAGTTTTCCAGCTGTGGATGTCAGGAGGTCACGCAATGTGGATCCCTGCTCTGGGCTGCCTGACTTCCTGCCCAGAATCTCCATATTTTCACACTCCACTTTGCCTGAGGTACACAAAAAAGTACATCAACACAATGCACAATACACATATGGTGATTTGCAAAAATCTTTAGCCACCCTTTATTTCGTTGTATTTTGCTTCCAAAGAGCCAGAACTTCTCGTTTTTTCAATCTACAGTAGACTTGAGGAACAGTTTTCCAGGCTTCCTGAAGGACTTTTTTCCTTGCATTTTTGGTAAGCTTTTTGGTCTCACAGTGACCTGGAGTATGAATCATTCAAACATAAAAGAAAAAAGAAAAAAACTTAAGGCATAAACTAATGAGAAACAGGTGCAGATGAGGACAGAAGATCAGGCCAATGATGATGAATGCTGAGTGGAGTGAACAGACGAGAGGGGAAACGAGATACATAAACAATCGATTTGTAATTTGTACTTTTAGGGACTTTGCAGCCTTTCGCAGAAACACATTTGTTCCCATTTCTTAAATTTAATCTATATCATTTAATTTAATATGAAGAATTGAGGGGTGGCTCATTGCACAGAAAAAGATTTTTGCACAGTACTGTATTGTATAATGTCATGTCTTTTGAGAAACTATACAACTAATAAGTGACATATTTTATTCTTCCTAAGCCTCATATTATGTATTATGATATATTTATTGTAACCTGGAGGATAGAAGGTCTTTCAAAACACCAGGAGGCTCTGGCTATTTACAGACTGTTTATCAAACAAGGGTGCAGGATATTAATCAGCAAGAAGCGATAGATGAAACCACAGGTTTTCTTGCTGTCTGTGCACATGATATAGCGCATTAAGTGAAATGAGGATATGGCAGCTTTTAGCATCACCTAACCTGAGAAAAAAAAATACTTTGATGCTTTTTAACAAATTAAAAGGAAACA
Source organism: Clarias fuscus (assembly GCA_030347435.1). Classification (NCBI taxonomy): domain Eukaryota; kingdom Metazoa; phylum Chordata; class Actinopteri; order Siluriformes; family Clariidae; genus Clarias; species Clarias fuscus. The sequence goes on along the minus strand of CM059216.1, from coordinate 15,008,647 downwards.
TGCATATTGAGCAGGCTACATTAGGAAAATGAACAAAAATACAAAATGGTCCAAGCTGTGGCATTTATAAAAGAACAGCATGGTTAAACTAATAGCTTTGCTACTTCTACTTTTCTTCTTCTCATAGCACCCAAGTTAAAAAGATCCTGACAAACCCCATGCCCAAAAGTTTACGATATCTGATCATCACAAAGTTGTTAAAATCACTAAATTGTCTAGGACGGCTCCCGGGTCCTGTAACATTATACAATATTATAGGATTAAAATTGTATTATCTCAATGTGTATGGGTGTGATGGTCAGATGGCCACAAACCTTTGGCCGTATAATATACGTGATACATTACATACTCTACACAGTCACTGCAGGGGTGTTTGGCCTATTTCGAGGTTTGTTTATCTGAAATGCTTATCACCTCGCTCTCTCTTTCTCTGAAGTAAAGAGGAAGAGACTTTTTTTTCAACCTTCTGTAGGCTTGGGACGCCTGTTGAGAATAGAGAATAAACAAGTTCTTACTCACCTCTTCTCTCCGTGGATATCTTGTGTGCAGTCTTCATTGTGCTCTTCTGCTGATTTTGCTGCTGGCTTTTCACCTCGCACTGCGTTCTCCCAGAAAGCTGACATCACAACACAATCATCTGACTTTTTTCAGCATGAACAAAATGCTGTACTGAACATTGAAGGTAAAAATCCAAACTTGAATGGATTGTAAAGTAAAAACAGGGCCATACAGTACATGGCATGAATCGAGAATGTACTAGGGGAGCTCAGTGAAAAGAGGTTACCTGCAAGAGGCCGTTGGTGATGGTGGATCTAGAGAGGAAGGCACTGCTGCCGAAGCAAGAGCACTGAGAGGGAATGCCGTATTCTCTCCTTATAGAGTGCATGGCACTCTGCAGGTCTGCTAACACTGTAGGTCATACAGAATCATTTTAATATCGGCCTGACATCTTAATCAATATGACGAACAAGAAGCTTACTACGGGTCAAACTACAGTATGTGCGAAGACCCAGGCAGATGCAGCAGATCCACACATCACTCACCTCTTTCTGGTACAATTTGAGTAGGCATGAGATTCTTCAGGTCATGGGGCTGATTTTTCACACACCTTACCCAGGCATACAGTTCTTTATCTGAGAATGCGAGAATATAGAATACACACAGGTGTCATCACACAGGAAATGAGACAGACTTACAAATAAGTGTCATAGAAGTGTATTTCTAACCTTTGGCACTCTTTTTCTCACGGGCTTTGTAGCAGTCCATGCACACCACAAAGCCACACTTGTGACAGGCCCAGTGCATATTAAACAGAGTAGCTTCACATGCATCACACATCTCTCTCACACCTCTCACCGCTCGCTTCCACATCACCTGGGCTACACACACACACACACACACACACACACAGAGAAGAAGCAAAAAAAGTATTGAGGTTAAAACGTTGTTTTTAACAAAATGAAGGAGAACAATGCCGAGATATTATTATTTGTTCATATAATTTATTACTCAAATAGATTTGTCTATAGACATAAGTATGTGTTGACGCACAAAGACGCACTCACTGTCTTTTTTGACCCATGTGACAGCAGTGTTTTCTGTCTTGACAAGCTGGCAAAACTTGTCTCCTATGAGTGTCAGAATGTATTTGGCTGTGTCCAGCTCCATCTCCCTGTGCCCGTCTTCGTCTTCGTCCTCAAAGCCTGCCATCCACACACGCACTGCTTCTTCATCAGTGTCCTCGACAACTGCGAAGCCGTCCACGCGCACTACTCCGTTCTTGCTGTACGAGAGTCTACGGCAGGGGAAAAGGGCAGAGGTAGCAGATACCATGATCAGAGAATGATATATCTTGGTGGTAATAAAAGTTTGCTTCCTGGTTTGATGAACAACTAAATAAAATGCAGCCTGAGAGTGCTGATCCTGTTGAATTCGGCACTCTGTGGCCAAGTGGTGCTGAATAAGAAAGAGGCTGCCAGCGTGTATTCCTGAACCAAGCAATTTTAGATAGGCTCTCAGGAGCTGTTTTACAGACAGTGATTAAGTTTAGCTGTTGACTTAAAGGCACTTTGAACTGGATTTATAAACTTATGTTTCCATTAAAATCAGCTAGAATTCCTAATTAAACAATAATAAATAATAAAACTGTTTTAACCGTACTTCAGCAGTTTTTGCAATTGTAAATTAGAAAATTTAGTCCATTATCAGGCTCACCTCCAGTGTGTGTGTGTGTGTGTGTGTGTGTGTGTCTGTGTGTGTGTGTGTACAGTATGTGTGGAATTTGCATGTTCTCCCTGTGCCTAATGGGTTTTCTCCGAGTACTCCAGTTCCCTCATACAGTCCAGAGACATGTACTGTATAGGCTGACTGATATTTCCAAGTGTGTTTGAGTTTTGCAATGGATTGGAACTCCATTCAGGGTGTACCTCACTTTCTGTCCTTAGTTCCTTGGGATAGGCTCAACGCCCCCCAAACCCTACAGGATAATTGGAATAGAGAATGGATGGATTAATATCATCCATTAATCTGACGTTATCCAGGGTTCAAAGAACACCAGTTGCATACACACAGTTAGTGTGTATTTAGTTAGTTAGTGTTTTATTTTACCCCTTTAACTGACGGTGTAAAAATCACCTAGATAATATACAGTATGTCATGAGGAGAACTCCCAGGAGATGCATGACTCCAAGTAGGAGGAAAAACGTCTTGCAGACTGGCAGGTTAAGATAAAGCCTCCAGCCTGCTTCTAGACCAAGGCTTTTACCCAGTGGGCAAATCTCTGATTAGACGACAGAGCCCCTTGGTTTGACTCTGTGACAGACAAACAATTGATACGAGGAACTGATGACCGGTGTTCATTCTAAGGGACAACACATGGCACACACTTGACATAGCATTGGCCAGTGTTCTGCTTTGCCGTGTTTACCTTCATGGAAACACTGCTGATCAATGTCTGCAGACTTTTGCATCTGTTTCAGTGCTAGCACCAGAACGGGCAATTTACTGCTGGTGCATGCCATACATAACACAAAAATTCTAAACCCTTATTATTTCATCTGCGTGCCTAAGTTAACTGTTTGAGCAATGCACACAATGCACATACAGCTTTTCCTAGTGAGAGAAGTGATGCCATCTTGCAGTATGACTTTATTAATTAATTGCCTAACCAATATCACCATGTGTTATGGTGGGGTAAAGCCAGTCAAACATGCTATAAGTAAGTAGCCACAAATCCGTTATTCACCTAGACAGAAGGAAACTACCAAAAATAAATAAATTAATTAAAAAAAACTATGGGGGTAACTGACAGAGAAAGGACTGATCAGCAGGAAGAATGAGAAATGAAATGGAGGGAAAAATGACTCCCATCCATTAGCATTCTGGCTAACATGGCAAGCTCAGGAATAAATAGCATGCTGAAAGGTATATGAATGCTAGAAGAAAAGAGAGAGTGTAGAGAGACTGAGGCCCAAAAAAACAATGAAAACTCAATGCTAGCAGGTGCCAGTTATTATAATGGCATTCTAATGTTCCCCTGGAGAAGTACTACGATTTAAGAGAATCCCCATAATCAGCCATCTCACTCCCACTGGACGCTTACCTGCGGAAGTAGTAGAAGCGACAGAAGACGGGTGAAAGGACAGGCTCCTGTGCCTTGCGTGAGCGGTCCAATCGACACTCCCGACATTTCTGAACGTTAGCTCCGATCTCGGCACAGGAGTCATCCTGCAAGAAGGCCTCACCGCTCTGCTTCAGCTTCCTTACCTTCCTCCAGTCCTTTAGCACAGAACGAGGAATGCCGTCTAAAGAAAAAAAAAAAAACAGCCTCGATCAGCTCATCCATGTTTATTCAAGCAAAAACAGAATACAAACACTGGAATTATTTCTGCCATCTGTCTCTCTCGCTATAGTCAAGGACTACCGTTTTTTATTATCTTATCACAGGTACACCACTGAACAGCGAACGGCATTGGTACATCTAAATGCATTAAAGCAAAGCTGCTGATTGCTGAGAAATGAAAAGGTCTTTTTAACAGAAAAAGAAATGATCACAGCTGTGATCTGTCTGCTCCTTTTATTGAATATATTTCTCAGTGTGACTGTATCTCTACTGGATACATCCCAATCTCAGTGGCTGAAATGCTTCCAAAAACAGCCTAAATTGATTTAAAACCTGCTTAAATCCATTTATGCAGCACCGTACGAGATAGCTGCAGTATGGGCACAGCTAGTCAAATTTATAGGCAATAAAAATAACCTCGACATTCATTCAACTGAAACTCCAAAATCTGTTGAATAAAAAAAAATACATACCCTCACACATCACACAAAAAATGGAAATGAAAGACACTTACTGCCATGCAGCCTGTGCTGAGATTTCTCTTTGGTAGTCTGGATTGTACCGTTAAGTTTCCACTCATCCTCTTCTTCTCCTTCCTCTTCATGCTCTCTCTGACTCTCGCCTCTCTGTTTTTTCGAATCATTCTGCTTCTTTCGAAATGAGGGTTTGGCCCGACGTATGCTCCCTGGGTCAGATTTTTGACATTCGCTCTCATTGCTCGAGTCTCCTCCACTCTCACTTTCAAAGGTGGACTGAAAGGTCCGTTTCTCCCCATGATTATTATTCTCCATCCTTATGTCCCCTGGGAACGGCTTCCTCATATTAATGCATAGCTTCTTATTCTGAAAATTAGGCTTCTTACCATGCAGGCTGCCATTTCTATCCATGGTGGGTTTGACATCTTCTAAAGTAACTTTATTATTCCCAGTGAGAGGTGTTTTTTTAACCTCTGTGTTGCACTTCAAATTGCTTCCATTCGGCTTCCTGTCTTCAACTAAGCATTTCCTGTCCAGATTTTTAGATTTCCTATTATCCAGAAAAAGATCATTGCCCTCCTGTGCGGGCCATTTATCCTCCAGCCCGTTCATCTGTTGTTTGATTGGTAGTGAGACAGTGGTTGTGGTGGTGAGTGTGGTACTGCCCCCTGCTGTCTCTGAGGTGATCCTACTCCTGTCTTGTTCAGAGTGACGGGTAAGCCAAGCTTTTTTGAGTTTGTGGTAATTGTTTTGACCAGACTTGGCATATTGGTTAGTATGAAGTGAAGGAGACAGTGGCTGAACTTTTGCCACTGAGCCTGGTTTGCTGGCTACAACCCCAGTGACCTCAGGGACTAACCTGGGGTATTTGGATGAGCTAGGATTGAATATTTTATCAGAATCTTTATCTTGCTCCAGAGAGTGTGCAGTGCATTTGTTATGCAGGCTGTGTGTAGTGCATGTGTATCTGCTCTTGGTAGCGTTCAAAGTGTCTGTAGTGTGCAGGGGCTGGACGACATGGAAACTTTGTCTCGGTTCTGAAGCAGCTAGTCCAGCTCTACGTTTCTTTACATGGGGGATGTCTCTAGGGGGGCAACAGGAGAGATTCACCTTTGGCTGAACTACCCTACTAATTTCCTCCTTCTCTTTTTCACATTGCTCGGATACCAAGTCTATGCTTGAGTGTGGTGTATCGATATTTACAGAGTATTTCACCCCGTGATTTGCAGGTGCATTTATATTTTTGGTCATGTTCAAAGGTGTGTTACTGTCCTGTTTTAAAGCAACCATGTTAACAGGATGCACCGTGTCCACAGTTGTCCACAGGCTGCCCCTCTTACACTGACCATTGCTGTCTTTCGAGTGCGTGCTTGGCAAACTTTCAAATGTTCGCACATGGTCACATTGAACTTGGGAAAGTGACCTTTCAGTGATGGTGTGATTCACAGGCGTGTGCATGTAGCAAGAAGAGCGAACAATAACAGAAGCAGTGGCAGCCTGTGTGTTCAACAATCCTCCGTTGGTTGTGTGACCCCCTACCACTCTCTCTCGACTGTGTAAAACTCCGCCCCTCTGCAACTCATAGCCCTTGTTTGTGAGGGATAATAGCTCAGGACCCACCCTCTTTCCAGCGACCGCTCCGTGTCTGAGCTCGGGAGTCAGTGTGGGCGGTCTGTGTTGATTCTGACCCTTTCCAGATAAGCTCATTGGCTGGATGGGTGTCAAGGTAGGTGGTGACATCCTACCTTGCCTGGACTCTCTAGATGTCACAATGGGTAAAGCCGGGGGGTGAAAAATGGGGGCCCTGTGCAGTGAGGGTGCAATGCGAGAGGAAGAAGACGATGAAGAGACAGAAATTATAGAAGCAGGGGAGACTTTCCTCTCCATGCTACTTATGTCCTTTGCATCAAGTGAGATAGCTTTTGATATGAGCTGCTCTGTAATCTTGCCTAGGAGACCTTCCTCTTTCTCAGGATTCCGCTTGACGAGGGGCGGAGGTCTAGCCTTGACTGTGCTCTGTGTACTAGCGGAAGTGTGGACAGAGGCAGCAGTGTTTGAAGAACTCAGTCTCTCATACAGTTCTTTGCTGGGTGGAGCTCTACGTGTAGACGCCTTGTTATCCACACTGCTAGCTGCAGGGGTGTAGTAGCTACTCTGGGTGAGTGTCGGCGAAGGCTGGGCTGATTGCAACCTGGGAGGCACGCTATGTCTGAACATGTGCATCTCTCGCTCATGCTGTCGCTCCTTCTCTCTCTCTTTGAAATGTAGTGAAGAAGTGGGGCTTTTAGGATAGGGCTCTCTGTCTGAGCCGAGTTTGGCTGTGAATGGTGCTACTTCGATGCTCTCCTGCAAAATACGCCGGCTTTCCTCCTGGTAACAGCTGGTGTGGTCGCCCGTGAGGTCGTACACCAACTGAGGCTGTTTGGAGTGAGCAGAAGGTGACTCTGTGACTGTGGAGTGGGATGTGTGTCCACTCTTGCCGACTACTGCCCTCACACGCTCCTGTTCTGCCTTCAGTGGCATATGGATCGAGATTTGGGTCTCTACAAACCCTCTCCTCTCTGGTTCCCTAGAAACAGGACAAGTAGCCAGAATTTTTTATTTTTTTTGTCTGAAAACAAAAGCACTTAACACTGTTGTGTTTTATCTCACTTATGATTCTGCCTGAACTGGTAAATCATATCTGTTGTTCCAGGCCTGATTAGTATTGCTGTTAGAGTAACATGTGAAGTGGAATGTAGCAGTGGGTACTCACTCTGTGCTCTTGGAGGTGGGGGTGTTGGGCTGGGCACTCCTGGATGGTCTCTGGGGTTCAGCGCTCGACGGCGGTACAGGCAGTGGAGGTCGCAAAGCCTGACTTTCTGTACTGGTTACAGGAGAGGTCTGAGGGACCCAGGGGCTTGGTGTGTTCTGTAAACACACACAAATACAAACATCAATAATATGAATACATATTAAATATTGATAAAAAGTTTAGAACTGCCTATTCGGTCTGACATGACAAATTACTATTTAGCTGAAACTATTTAGAGAATAAACCAAGTCTTATATGTGCCAGTTCCTACAGTGACATGTGGATACAGAAATGCAAATGTATAAATTTTTTGTTCTACAGATGAAACATACAAAAACTCCCTCAATCCATTATAGATGAATAATCTGGTTCTAGCAACAGGGATTTCACTTTTTTAAAATACAGTATATTTTCCACATAACTGCCTTGTGTTATCTCCCTTAGAAAATGCACACAATTACAACAAGCTAGAGCAACATCATAAGAACAACACCTAGGCAATATTTGGAAGTGAATCTAACCAAACTGATATGTCCTAATAATAGAATTATAAGGAGTGATACAATATTATGCTGGCAATCAACAGGAAATATGACAGATTATGATAAAAAATGTACAAAGCATACCTTTGTACCATGTTTTTTTTCCCCCCAATTTTCCCCCTAATTTAGTCGTGTCCAATTCCTCCCCGTCACTAGGGGGCTCCCACATTAGGGCTACTACTACCACTCAGTCGTGAGAGCCGAAGACTATCACGTGTTTCCTTCGAACCATGTGACGCCAGTCGGCCGCCTCTTTTCGAACTGCTCGCTCACGCACCGTTGGGGGCGGTGTAACAAACTCGGAGAACAGCGCTATCCACTCGCTCCACTTACGTGAGCTCACAGACGCCCCTGATTGGCTGTAGAGCCGTGAATAATGTGGGAGCACTAAGTACCTCTCATCCCTCGGCCAATTAGCTCTCTCTAGACCTCCGGCTGCGAAAGGTTACAACATCACCCTGGGATCGAGCTCGCGATCTCCGGATGATAGGGCGAGCGCTTTACCACTGCGCCACACAGAGGCCCATTTGTACCATTTTTTTTAAACAATAGCCTGTTCAATTTCTGTACACATGTCTGACCCTAATCATTGAAATCTACCCTGCTCCTTCATACTATTTAGACATACTCTTCTGCACAGTAGTAAATGGTCTTGAATGAAAGCTTACCCTCCTCAGGCTAGCCTCAGACAAGCCTGCAGTCTCTGGGGGTGTCCACTTAGACCCTGGTATTCCCAGACTGTAGCTATGCACCCCATTAGGAAAAGGGGGCCAGAGGACTGGGTACAGGCCCATCGGTGCAAGGGAAGCAGTTCCCGGGCCCTGTCCTAGAAGAGATGGGGTCGCCTGTAGGGTCAACGGGTGGTGGGGAAGACCCAGAGGGCCCAGCCGAGCATGTCCAGCCAGCAGTGCTGAGGATGGTGGCAAACCAGGAAGGAGAGCCGGAAGCAGATGAGGGTGGGGAATGGATGGGTGAGTAGAGCACAATGGAGACTGGGAAGGGAGGGGAAGTTGTGAAAGGTGTGCAGCAGGACTTATGATCTTGGTGTGGGAGGTGGTGGATGTAAGGCTTGGGGAGCTGGAGGACGGGGATGGACTTTTCAGATGGTGTTTCGAATGAAGGTTGGGTGGGGTGTGTGAAGATTGGACATAGTTAGAGAGGCTCTCCAGTTCTCTCCTCACAAGTGCTGGGTCTCTATAGACCGTGAAAGGCTCATTTCTGTCAATGATCAGTGGGCTCTTTGTTGCTTTATCTGGAATATGTATATGACTACTGAGAATATTCTGAGGAGGGGTCCTTGATTGAGACTGTGTGTCTGTTGAGTTAGGAGAGGGGGCATTATGTTGATGAAGCGTCGAGGTAGGGGTCACTTTGGAACCATGTGTGCTTTTAAAGCCACTGATAACTTTATCTGTATTGACTTTTGAGGGTAAGCTGCACTGTTCGATTTTGACAGCTTGAGGGGAGGCATTGCACTTCAGCCCGGTAGGCTCTGTAACCTCTGATGGTTTGGGAATCACCTCAAGAGAGGAGCAAGCACTTACAGTGGACTTGTAGCCAACTTCTGAGACAGGAGCAGCATCAATTCTAGGACTAGCAGCTCCAGGTGCCTGACTTGATTTAACTAGTTTAATAGCATCCATTTTTGTGTTGCAAAGCATAGTGGGAGAGTGAGTTAAAACTACTCGCTGGTCTTCTTCCACTACTTCTGCGGAGTCACAACTGGGTGTAATGACCTCCGGGCATGTCAAACTGGACGTCTCAACCACTGGTGGAATCTCCTCAACGCCCTCGCACTCTAGTGGCGATGTGTGTAATAACACACATGCAGGCTCCATGGAAACCAGCTGGTCATTCTCTTGGGATGCCAGAAGGGCAGATACAGCTTCACAGTCCTCTTGTGATGTACCTTCATTCTGGTCCTCCTTCCCTTCATCTCCCTGTTGCACTTCTACTTTATCACGGCCCAGGCTCATGGTGCACTGTAGTGTATTAGCTGTTTGGTACACGCCATTGCAGGGTGTGTTGGTTAAATGACCCTGCAAGGGCATGACATTCCCTATTCTCTGGCTTTCAATGTCTGCTAACTGGTTAGAAGAAGGTTCTATGTTTTTTGGGACAAGCGAGCCTTCGGGTCATGTCCTAAATGTGCTCCAGGACTGCTGACTGTTATGCAGTCAGCTGAGTTCTTTGAAGATTTTCTCTGTAGGCTTTTTGAGTCCAAATTGCTGCCCTCCGAATCACTGCAGTCTGACTGGTCAGAGCCCCTGTTACCCTTCGGCCTCTTTAGCCCAGCACTCCTACTGTGCTTTTCGTCCTGCTCTTCCTCGTCCCCTGCTTTCCTCCTCTTCCTCTCGCTATGGTTGATCCTACTCTTTGAAGAATCTAGAAAAAAACAAAAGTAGTTAAAGCAATAATACGAGAAATAATTGCTATGCAGATGACTCTACAGGAAGTAGTATATTTCAAGCAGCAAACACTGATGGCTGGATGAGAATGCCCTCTCCCTTCAGAGGAGGGTAATGTAATAAATCTAAATGCTGCTAAATGGAATTCAAACAGTGAGGGAGCTGTTAATATCAGGTTAATGTATTGCTGCTGCACTTCACCTGCTCTTGCTTCATCAGCTTCACTCTCCTCCCTCATCCCGTCTGTGTCGTCCTCTGTCAGAGTGCAGTTGGAGTTCTCGCTGCACAGCCCTGGCTGTTTTCGCTGCACTGGCCCCGAGCTACACACCTGCAGGAGAGAGCGGGAGAGAGGAGGAGGGATAAGTGTGTGCATAAGCGCGCATGTGTGTTTATAGTATAGTCAATAAATCATAAGCGGTGTGTACGTGTGTGTGTGTGCGCGTGTGCCTTTGCGTGTGTGTATATCAGCGTGTGTAAGTTATAAAGTGTCGGATTACTTACTGTATGTGTGTGTGTGTGTGTGTGTGTGTGTGTGAGAAAGAGATCCAATACCTGATCTGTTTCTGTAGTGTTTCTAGACTGGTTTTCTGCATTCTAAAGAAAGATTAAAAGGCAGCAAGAAAACCCCAGTGAACACAATAAATTCTCACAACAGAAACACACACAAAAAAGAGGAAAAAATCATGAAAGTATTTTAGTCACCAAGGTGATTCTGCTGATCTTGTTAGTGTGAGGTGTACAATTTGCTGCAGCATTTTCTTCCACTAATAACAACTGGTTAATGTCATCTAGAACCAGCACATGTACAAGGGCTGGGTCCACACTCAGAGGCTCTGCTACCTATGGAGGACAGGATCACACACACACACACACACACACACACACACACACACACACACACACACACACACACACACACACACACACAAACACACACACAAACACACACACAAACACACACACAAACACACACAAACGAAGCACACGTCACTTCACCATACATAAACTGCAACTGCACGATCTAACAGAAAACAGTAAGATGTTTTCTCACCTGGTCGGTCAGGACTGTCATGGTTCTGCTGGTGTGATCATGGTGGCTGACGATACCATGGAGCCACTGAGGTTTGGAATCGGGGCTGAACACCTTCACCCTGAGGCCCTTCACACTCCCGTGTCCTGTATAACACATATAACAGCTGTTGGACTCTGAGCTCTTCTCGGTCACACCGTAACAAGCAAGCACGGTGACTTTGGTTAATTTCCCTGCCAGGGTACCAAGAGCAAAAGAAAATCCTACGGCCACATCAGACATCACATCCTAATTAGTAGGGATAGGAATCCCCAGTCATCACCTGATACAATATTATCACAATACCTCGGTGGTGATTAAGTATCGTGATGAGTATCACAAATTTATAAATATCCATATTAATTCCATATAACATTTGCCCCTGATTTTGTTACAAATTTAAACCTTAAAAAAAGTTTAACGATTAATTAAATACAGCACGTTCACATAACATTAGTTTTCTCATTTTAAAAGGGCAACAATACAATTTACTTAAATACAAAAGATAAAAATTTTACTTAAAATTAAATCAAGCAAAAAAAAAAAAAGAAGACATTTTTACTGAGCAGCACATATTTCTGTCATCCCCATAATTATTATTTCTAAAAACTTTACAAATAATTCACTAATAGTCCAGAGTGTAGGATTATAAATAAACGGTGACGTTTTTCACCTCAACTGCCTCCAAAGCCTCTCAAAACTCTACTTGACAGGGAGTAAGCGGGTGCGTGTGACTTCTAACGCATTCTACTAGAGATTCTATACTAAATTTACGCTCGCTGTGTTTTGAGACTGGTGTAAACATGTGTAACGGTGGACGAGAGACTAGGTCGGTCACAGAGTCTAAAGAAAAAGGCAGATGGGAGTCTTTTAACGCTCGCCAATTTTTATAAGGTGACGCCATAAAAATGAGCTTCTGTTGCGCCACTCGGAACGGAATCGGTTATGTCAGTGGCTGACTCATTCCAAAATAAAATATAAAACATTTAGTATCATTAAAATAGTCTGATATAATTCATCACATTATAATTTGGCCTGCTATTTTAAATGATGTCATATCCAGCTAACAAAACTCTGCAATATTTAACAGCCTGGTGTCATAATGTTCCCATCGGCTACGGCAGAAAATCCACTCTGTTTGGTGGGCAACATCAATGTTACCAAGTGCTGGGTGAAATGCAAATCAAACCTAGCAAGCTTCTCTATTGTCACTACTGTAGCTATTGTTTCCTGGCACTGTTTGGCAAAGAATTTCATCATCTTACAGCCTCCAGGAATGTGCTCCGATATGCACAAGTACCATTCTGCCATGGGAAATGAAAACACCTAGGAATAAGATTAGTAACCATGATGTGTCACAGATCTGCGGAAAAGTGGCAATTTAAAAACAACAACAACAACAAAAAAAAAAAACAATCTGTCTAACAATATGCTGAACAACAGAATTCAATGTTGAAGGTGTAGTGCAAAGTTCTGCAGGAAAGTGAAGAAGAAATTATCGATCTAGTAAGAAATAATAATAATAATAATAATAATAATAAAGAAAAAATTCTGAGAAACAAAATACACACTTGATGGACAGGGCTGACGATCAGCTTTGTAATAAACTAACGCCAACGTAACGTGAATAAGAAAACTCAACAGAAAGCCTGACACCACATTCCTGGGGTTTTGTCAGATGAGGGATATGAAGAGACGTCCTTATTTTTCAGCAACAAGAAAGTGGAATAGATTACCTAGCTGAAGAATGTGCTGGAGCTTACGGTGTTTGAGCCAAGCCTGGAGCTGCTCATGGCTCGAATGATCTTCTCTATTCAGCAGCGAGCTCCCGCCGTCCACTTCCCCCTGTGCGCGCGCACACACACACACACACACACACACACACACACACACACACACACACACACACACTAGTTAGCACAAGAGTGTGGTTCCTATAGGCCAGGAACTAATTAAGAGAGCAACAGGCATACAAAAGACTATAAAGTGCTTCAGATGGAAGGAAGGGAAAAAGAAAGAGAGAGACTGTGGAAGAAGATATACATGTCTACACATTTTTATGGACACAAACACACACACACACACACAGAAGAAAGATTTATTAGAGAAGCGTGTTAGACAAGCAAACGCAGACACACATGGTATTTCTCATCCAGACAGATGTACACACACACACACACACACACACACACACACACACACACACACACACACACACACACACACAGTTGAGTGATTCAGGTTATGTAAGACAAGCTGGAGTATGTGTACCCTGGGTTCCTTATTTAAAACAGAATCTCACACACACAAACACAAACAGAGAGAGAGAGAGAGAGAAAACGTTCAAAAATGACTAATATCCAGATTATCACACACATTACGCCTACTTTCACACTCATCCACACTAAATAAACAAAGCATTTCTCATATCACCTTCGACATATCAAATAACTTCCCCTTATATCAGTGAACTCTCTCCCTCCTTCATTCCCTCCTTCCATCTCCATCTCTCTCTGCACGTCTGTTCCTCTGCCCCCTCCCCCTCTTGCCAACAACACACAGACACACACATACAGGATTAAGTTTGATCCCTCTCACTTGGAAAGGTCACGTCTGAGCTAGGTCTTAACACAATTAGCTGTGCAGAGAGTGTAAAATGTGTGTGACGACACAGAGACGCACAGTGTCGCCTTGGTCCGAGTAGTCCCTGCCGTCCATCAGACTTCTCCCTTCCTCGGGTACATTTGGCTACCGGTTTCCGTTCCTAGACAACTCTGACTCAGAGATGTCCATGTGATTTCATACAGTAGCGATTCCGAAGGCTACACGACTGTCCTCGTCTTCACCCTACACACACCACATTCTCCCAGTCCATCTCTCTCACTCTCTGTGTATACTCGTACACATAAACTCATGTGTGTGTGTGTGTACATGAAAACGATCCTTCCATGGATCGCAGAAGCATGACCGAACACATTACCTTGTCAAACACTAATAATGATAACGCAGGTCTATCACATGATAATCTGTCCTCACAGTCTGGACTAGTCAAGGCACTGCTGGTAACCTAGATTATTTATCATCATCATCATCATCATCATCATGCAGAGAGTCATGATACTGTATATGCAGAAATTGCATATAAAAGAAAATGCATGTATAGAAAGCCTGATGAAAAGAATCAAGTCCCTTCCTAACATAAATACACACACGCTGCAGGAATGAGCGCACGACCCCGCTGAAACAGATACCAATTACTGGTTTGATTTCATCATCCTAATGATCGCTATGAAACTGTTAATTAATCATTACTGCTGATCAGTGCATTTCTATTATGAGCTAATTATTTCATTTTCGATGCCGTAACAATAGCACAGCTCGGAGTGCTGGCTGAGATCCAACACCGGCGTACCCTGCAGTGACCAAGCGTCCTCGGCTAAACACGCAGCTCGATCCGGGAATTCTAATTCCACTCGATCAGGAGCGGGGGTGAGATCTTAGAGGGGGGGGGGGGGGGGGATTGGGGTGGCTGCGTAATGTGACGCCTGAATCACTACTACAATCATCCGTGCCATGAAATACGTCAGTACGTTGATTCATTGATTCGTTAGTCTGACGGAGATGATCGGCATCCCTGAATTCAACAGGGATACACAGGTAGCAGAATTTCCTTAGAACCTTTTCAGCTTAATGACGGGAGAGAGACACAGAGAGAGAGAGAGGTCTGACGGAACAACGTAGAGTGGTGACACGACCAGAGACTGGACCCAGACACCTTGTCTTACTATCGCTGTGTGGTGTGCATCAATGCCGCTAGTAGTACTAAACTTAACCTAATACTCAGCGCCAAAAAAAGGTATAAAAATACATTTTAAAAAAGGACAAGCTGAAGAAGTTTTCCTCGTAGAGTGCAAACACACACAGAATGGTATTCCTACAGTATCGCTGAGGGGACATATACAACGGGGAAAATATACATTGTATAAATATATAAATCAAATTAAAATTCAAATTCAAATTTTATTTGTCACATACACAATCCTACACAGTACGATATGCAGTGAAATGCTTAGGCAACTGCCCTGACCTTAGAACAAGAAAAAAAAAAAAAAAAAAAAAAAACACAGCCTCCGAGTGGCGCAGTGGTTAAAGCGCTCGCCCTATCATCCGGAGATCGCTAGTTCGAATCCCGGGTGGTGCTGTAACCTTTCCCAGCCGGAGGTCTAGAGAGAGCTGATTGGCCGAGCTCTCTCAGAGGGGAGGGATGAGAGGTACACATTAATCACGGCTCTACAGCCAGTCAGGGGCGTCTGTGAGCTCGCGCAACGAAGGGAGCGGATAGCGCTGTCCTCCGAGTGTGTTACGCCGCCCCCAACGGTGCGCGAGCGAGCAGTTCGAAAAGATGCGGTCGAAAGGATGCGGTCGGCTGGCGTCACGTGGTTCGGAGGAAACACGTGATAGTCTTCGGCCCTCCCGGCTGAGTGGTAGTAGTAGCCTTAATGTGGCAGCCCCCTAGTGACGGGGAGGAATTGGACACGACTAAATTAGGGAGAAAATCGGGGAAAAATCCGAAAAAAAAAAACAAAACAAAAAAAAAACAAAATCGAGTCAAACCGATGAGACTCTAAGCTGCGGTAAAACACTTTAAAGAAGGCAAGGCTGCACATCCGTGAACGACGATCCCGGCCAAGGCGGCTCGGAGCCCACCGTGGTCGTTCACGTTAATATCCAGTGAGTAGACCGCTTTATTCTTGAAAATCTTGCGGAAGAGTCGCATCTGTCTGTACACACGATCATTCACCAGCACCACTTGCACATTACAGGAACACAGCTGGGAGTCATTGCCACATCCCTGTACAGTCTGACCTCGTTCCAGATGTTTGGAGTTCCTGGGAGGCCAGTATTAGAGATGTGAAGCTTAAGATTCAATGATTTGCCACATGTACCTTACAAGCACGGTGAAATGATTTAGTTAGAAAGCCAGGATCAGTCAGGAATACAGCCGCCCTGGAGCAGACATGGTTGAGGGACTTGCTCAAGGTCTCAACAGTGCGGTGCTGGGGCTTGAACCCTCGACCTTCCCATCAGTAACCTAGAGCAATAACCCGTTCGAACCACCACTGTTTCTGGAGTGTTGAGAAAACTTTCCAAACACAATCAAAAGTCCAGATTTAGACTCGAACACCCCTGAGAAAAACATGCCTTAACATATGCACATACAAATACGCGAAACAAACAAGCATGCCACCTCACACACGCACACACAAAAAACCCTTCACAAACACACACACACAAATACATACACACTGCAGGACAGTTCCTTGGCTTCATTAGTAGAACTCTGGCGGGGAACACGGAGACGTGATTGGGATGCAGTGGGCATGGCGCTAAACGAAATGCATTAAGCGCGCGACTGTTGTGATTAACTGACTGCGGAGGCCAGAATCGTGATGTCGATAAATAAGTGATTAACTGACCACACACACACACACACACACACACACACACACACACACACACACACACTTCAAGAAAAGCACCTGAAATTAAAGGCAAATTCACCAAAGAGTGTCTCCTAGCTCTGTCTCTACCACTACAACTTCACTTAGAATTAAACTGCAGCAGGCTGGAGACCAGGAGAACAGCTGCACAGTGTGTACGCGAGTGTGTGTGTCTGTGTATGTGTGAAGAGGTTAGTTTCATCTGTAATGTACACTGCTAACATTTCCACGCCTCGAATAAAAAAATAAATAAATAAAAAACGCAGGCAATCTTGCTAGAGGCGGCACAAAATCCCAGAATGATTAAGGAATTGGTGCAGCGGGGTTTGACAGGTGAAATGTATTCTTGTGTGTGTGTTTAATGGGTTCTAATAATGTGACTGCATGAGTGTGTGTGTGTGTGTGTGTGTGAGTGTGAGAGAGAGAGAGAGAGAGAAGCAGCCATCTCTGATTCCTATCTGACCTTGTATATGAGACACACGGTTATGTGAGAGACTGGGAGAGTGGAGCAGACTATGTACAGAGAGAGAGGAAAGAAAGAGAGGGAGGGGAGCGGGGGAGTGTGTGTGTATGCGTGTGTGTGTGTGTGTGTGTGTGTGTGTGTGTGTGTGTGCGCGTGTGTTTTACTCATCTGTGCCTCAGTTCTCAGGACGAAGGGAAGACATGATTTATTCATTTACCCGCAGGCAGGTTTTGATCTCTCTCTCACACACAAACACGCGCACGCACGCGCACACACACACACACCACACTTTCTCTCATTCTCTCCCTCTCACATGCATCTAGCACCGTCTTTCATTCTGTCTCTCTATCTCTCCACCCTACTGTTTCTGTGCCTCTCTCACCTCTTACTCTATTTCTCTCTCTCTCTCTGACACACACACATATTCACACACACACACGCACACACACACACACACACACACACACCCTCACAGCTTTAGTGGCTTTTAGGAAAGGGAGGGGATAAGAACAGATGAGAAATAAGAGGATAGATAATTGTGTAGTGTGTAGTGGTGTGTGTGTGTGTGTGTGTGTACTTGGTGGGGGGTTAGGGGGTAAGGGGAAGGCGGCTGATGGGTTGTCAGGGTAAGGTTAATTAGTGTTAATGAATGTGTTACATCATTATTTTAGTTGACGGGGGAAAAAAAACCTCAGAAATTTGAACAGAAATTACCTTAAGCAACTGCGCTCTCTCTCTCTCTCCATCACTCACACACACACACACACACACACACACACACACACACACACACACACACACACACACATTCCCTCCCCCTTCCTTTATTACTATTGTTTGCATGTACTTACACACACACACTACACTGTACACACATTTGCTTCCCCCCTCTGTCTTTCACTGTTATTTGTACATACCTATAAATACACACACACACGCACACACACACACACGCACACACACACACGCGCACACACACACACACGCGCACACACACACACACGCACACACACACACACACACACACACACAGAGAGGCACGTTTGTGCTGCTCTGCTCCTAATGACCCAGTCTAATGCACTCTCATTATCTCAGCCCGCACACATACACACAGAGTTGTAAGATAAACGTGCAACCGCTGACAGCCTGACTGAACACACCTCCTTCCCTCCCCACCTGACGCGCTACACACACACTCCAGTGCTTCAGTCTGGAATTAATCACTCCTCGCAGACTGGGAGAGAACGCTTCCCAGTAACGGGCCGGATCTGTACCTGGAACAATGTGTGCAGAAATCGATGACAGTTCACAACAAACAGTGCTGATTCACTCGCAGCACATCCTCAGCTTCAAGCAGTGGTGTGCATATAGGAGCAGCGATTATCTGCTACGTCACCGGCTGGTGTGTGTGTGTGTTAGGGTGTAATTAGTAAATGCAAGAATTTCCTTCCTTTTCACAGCAATGCAAGTCTAATGGCAGCTCTTTCTTAATAAACACTGATGTACACACCAATCACGTCTGTATAAATCGTGGAAATATCCGTCATGGATTTATATTTATGTAATATGTAATACATGTTATGCGACACAGTGGCTTAGCGGTTAGCTCCGTCGCCTTGCACCTTCAGGATCCGCGATTCGATTCCCACCTCGGATCTGTGTGCATGTAGTTTGCATGTTCTCCCCGTGCTTGGTGGGTTTCCTCCAAGTTTCCTCCCAAAGTCCAAAGACATGCAGATTAGGCTAACTGCCGTTCCCAAATGAGTGTGTGAGTGTTTGTACACGTGAGTGCCCAGAGATGGATTGGCACCCCGTCCAGGGTGTACCCCACCTCACACCCTAACTCTAAGTCTCCTGTTACAGGCTCCAGGCTCCCCGCGACCCTGTATACAGGATAAAGCGGTACAGACGGTGAGTGAGTGATGAGCGTTAATCTGAAGATGTCATTAAGTATTCAGACTGACTTTATATTGTGTTCATAAAAACTGTTCCCGAGGGGAGCAACAGAAAAGCTTTCATCAAGATACCCGACAAGTAGGGATGGAGGGAAAAAAATCTGTGATACAAAATACATGGCGAGAAGTAATGTACTTTAAATACAAAAAGGGAATCACCATTATTTCTCTGTATAATCTCCTGCTACACTAATGCACTCATCCCAGCGTTTCATTAGTGCTTGGACACCATCAAGGCAAAAAGTTCTCAGTATATGCCGGAGCCATTATTGGACTGCCTGCTTCACTCTCTGGAAACTCTGGTCTCCCAGGAACTCCTTTAATGCCCCAGACATGCAGATATCCAACAAATCCGCGAGTTTAGAACTGTACGAGGAAGGTGGCAATATTATATAAAATATTGAGATTTCTCTTCTACTTATGCTCTGTAATCTGAGGTGCTGTTAACTGGGGTGGTTTTGAGGCGTTTTCACATTAGGGATCGTTTCTGAGAACACTCGACCCCTTGATGGTTCATTTTGATCAATGAGAACACCATCGTTCTGTAATCGGGGAGCCGTGCCCAAGCCGTGTACTCGAATCAGTTATGGAAGCCAGTCGAACCTGACCGTGGAAGCATATCATCAATATCGTCCATCTCCACCAAATTCTCCTCGTCTCCAATCTCATCCTGACAGCTGATGAAGTAGGAAGGCACATGGAAGCGTTACTCGACATCCCGAAATATATTAAGCAAAGTGCGAAGGTACGATTGGTACCAAGTGTGTGCATACTGCCACCTGCTGTATCAGTGCGCGAGTATGAAGGACAAAATCAATGAGAACGCTGGCCTGCACTGGCTTTGGGTTTTGACGATACAGCTCTTGCAAGAACTATTCCAGAACAACTGACTTTTGTTGTTGATACTTAATTATATGATACCATACGTGTTCATAGTTTTGAAAAAACTAGAATGTTTTTTTAATTTTATTTATTTATTTATTTATTTATTTTTACATGTTTTAGAATGTAAATAAATAAATAAATAAAATCCAAACTTGTGTCCAAACTTTTTTTTTTACCCACCTAATTTTTTCCCTAATTTAGTCGTATCCAATTCCTCCCCGTCACTACGGGGCTCCCACATTAAGGCTAACTCAGTCGGGAGAGCCGAAGCACGTGACGCCAGCCGACCGCATCTTTTCGAACTGCTCGCTCACGCACCGTTGGGGGCGGTGTAACACATTCAGAGGACAGCGCTATCCGCTCATTCCGCTTGCGTGAGCTCACAGACGCCACTGATTGGCTGTAGATCCGTGATTAATGTGGGAGCACTGAGTACCTCTCATCCCTCCCCTCTGAGAGAAGCTCGGCCAATCAGGTTCCGGCTGCAAGAGGTTACAGCATCACCGGGGAATCGAATGATAGGGCAAGCACTTTACCACTGCGCCGCTCGGAGGCGTGTCCAAACATTTGACTGTTACTGTACACTCTTGAGACCAAAGCTGTAATGGTATCATATCGACAACTACACATTGTTAATGGATTTATATAGAGTAGAAAAAACAACAAATCGTTCCACCTCGACAGACAAGCTCACGTCCCAGTGAACCTGCTTCCTATCGTTCCGTATTCCAACACAAATACTAACACTAAAGTCAAGCACACGCCTGCAGTTCTTTTCTAGATCATCAATTTCTGATTATTTGGCTGCCCATGGCCGCAGGTTACACTGGTTCTGCGTGAGAAAACACCCAGACGACCATGAAAAGGATCAATGTGCCTCGCAGGACGCAGACACCTGCTGGCGCAGTCTGGTTCAGACGGGGTGATCCGCGCTGTAAAAAAAAAAAAAAAAGAGATTATTTGCTCACTGTAGTGCAGCACGCTCGCAAAACAGTCGGGGACACGACAAGCTTCATACTGCTGGGGCAGAATCGCTGCAATACATCAGCTGAATGATTACTGACTGACTCCACGGAGGAACGAGCAGACTGCAGGTTTTACTAAAACGTAATAAACTCCAGTGCTCAGAAATGTTCTGATGGACGGCCTTTCGCCCCACGTATAGTCAGGGGGACAGTTTCATTTCAGAATTAGCTGGGCGGGACATGGGGTACAGGGCACGTCGTTAGGATCAGCCTGTAACTGACACTGTTTATATTATGCAACTGTACTGGGGAGAGAGAGAGAGAGAGAGAGAGAGAGCGAGAGAGAGAGAGAAAAGCAGGAACGAGAGCGTGTGTGTGTGTGTGTGTGTGTGTGTGTGCCAGAGAGTGAGAGAGATGGAGAGAGAGAAGGAGCAAAAGAGAGAGAGACAGAGACAGTGTGTTTGTGTGTGTTTCAGAGACAGCAAGATAGAGAGAGAGCGAGTGTGTGTGAGACAGATAGACAGAGGGAGAGAGAGAGAGAGTCTGTGTGTGTGAGAAAAAGAAATAGAGGGAGAGAGAGAGAGAGAGAGAGAGAGAGAGAGAGCATGTGTGTGTATGTGTATGTGTGTGTGTGTGAGAGAGAGAGAGAGAGAGAGAGAGAGAGAGAGAGTGTGTGTGTGTGATAAAGAAAATATCAAAGAATGGGAATGAGATGACCTCACTCTAACACACTGCCAAACCATCACCACGGCAACACGGCCAAGAGAGACAGAGCACTGATCCAACTATTGCATCAGGAGAGAGAGAGAGAGATGGAGGTGGAGGAAAATGTGTGTGAGTGGAGGAGTGTGAGAGACAGAGGGATAGAGAGAGCGTGACAGCGAAAGGAGGAGTGTGAGTGGAGGAGTGTGAGCGTGAGAAGGTGTGTGTGTGTGTGTTTATTCACATGTGTAGGAGACAGAGAGCAGCCTTATGCTTGTAAACAGAGCACACAGACTCTGCACACATACACACCCAGACATGCAGTATCTTAATATACGCACACACACACACCCAGATACACACACACACCCACACACCCAGTGTTCCTGATTAAGAGAGACACAGAGGAAAAGGGAAAGAAAGCAAGAGAGAGGTAATGACAGATGGAGGAGAGAGAGCGAGAGAAAGAGAGAGAGGAAAGACAGACATGGACAGAGTGCTCATAAAATCAATCAAAGCGTCTGAGGAGAAAAAGCCCATCCTTCAGTAACGTGCCCCGACACTAGACTGCAAACACAGGATCAAAGACACAGACACACACACACACACACACACAACACAGAGTGAGACAGATAGACGGACAGATGAAGGAAAAGAAAGTAATTGAACATGTGCGTAGATGTACACAATGTACACACAATACAGAATGAAAAACCGAGACTGGCAGTGAGACAGACAGACAGACAAACATTGAGACAGACAGACAAACAGACCGGCAGACAGATGGTGAGACAGACGGTGACACAGACAGATAGACAGGCAGACAGCTAGAGGCAGACAGAAAGGGACAGATGAAGGCAAAAGAAAGGATTGAATGTTTAAGTGCGCGCACACACACACACACACACACACACACACACACACACACACACACACACACACAAAATCCTGTTTGTGTCTCTCAGTGAACCATAGATAGAGCTTTTGTTGACACACTTACACAACTGCTGTGTTGATGATGATGACGACTACATTTCTGAGACTCTGTGTGTGTGTGTGTGCACGCAGCTCTGGGGTGGCTTACTCACAGTCTCTCTCACCACAAGCTCAAAAGGGAAAGTGTTCCGCACAGCCTAATGGAAACCACTCTGCCTGCTTCTCCCAACACTAAACCCTTTTCTCACTCCCTCCCTCCCTCATGAACACACACACAGACAAGTCTGAGTTTTTCAGCATTCACTACACTCACACAGTCGGTGTTGGTCTCTGACAGCAGTGTTTATTAAATAAGCAAGGCTGAGGAATGCTGTTACTGTAGGCTGGAGCCTGACAGCTGCTGTTTCATCTTAATTCAGACTAAAGCTGACTGTGTAACGCTGAGGTAATATGGTGTGTTTGTGGTGTAAAGTGATTCAGTTCCCTTTCTCATGCTATCTCTGAATCACAATGTTAACACTCTTGTGATGCTCGTAAGAATGGGGACAGATTCCTGCAGCATGTTTGTCTGAACTCTAAAACAAGACTGACGAAGGGATTCTCGATTCTTAATGCGCCGTGTGATATATAATGCATTATTAGTATAAAACATGGCATGTGCAGGAAGTCCAAGTGAAGCTGATGTGCCCAGGAATGATTGCTCCCCCCTCTCACTAGCCAAGCAGTCACGTTGTTTTTGTTCTCTGTACTCGTGTACATTTGTGGTTATGATTGGCTTAAGTGCACGGTACTGGGCCAGTGACTACCTCTTCAAGTAGACTCGAGCGAGGAACGATTGTGTTCTCACTGATGAAAAATGAACCAGACTTCGGGGTCAAGTTTTCACAGAAACATTCCTGGGGCACTAAGGTGAAAACAACCTGAAAACATCATTTTTAAACAAACAAATCCTCCAAGTGGCGCAGTGGTTAAGCGCTCGCCCTATCATCCAGCGATCGCATGTTCGATTCCCGGGTGATGCTGTAACCTCTCGCAGCGGGAGGCCTAGAGAGAGCTGATTGGCCGAGCTCTCTCAGAGGGGAGGGCCAGTCAAGGGCGCCTGTAAGCTCACACAAGCGGAAGGAGCGGATAGCGCTGCCCTCCGAGTGTTACGCCGCCCCCAATGGTGCGTGAGCGAGCAGTTCGAAAACATGCGGTTGGCGGGCATCATGTGGTTCGGAGGAAACACGTGATAGTCTTCGGCCCTCCCGGCTGAGTGGTAGTAGTAGCCTTAATGTGGGAGCCCACTAGTGACGGGGAGGAATTGGACACGACTAAATTAGGGAGAAACTGCGGGGGGGGGGACAAAATAACAACAACAACAAAAAAAAATCAAGTCCGAAACTATGAAAGGGTGAGAGGTCCGTGTGAAAAGAGGACACAAAGGTGAAGTACAGAGAACAAGCCGAGGGAAACATAACAAGAGAGACAAAGTCTAAGACAAAAGGGGTGAGCAAAAAAGGGTTATACAAGAATGATGAGACAAAAAGAGTAAAATATAAGGTATAAAACAGAAAGAGAGCAATAAGGGTGAGGATGAATGAGAAAGGGTGAAACAGAAAGAGTAAAATAAAGACTGAAACAAGAAAAGTGAGGTAGAAAGAGTGAAACAGAGGGTGAGAAAGACAGGAAAGTAAAACAGGACAAGCAAGGCAGAAAGCATAAGACAACAAGCAAAAAAGGTGAGATGGAAAGAGTGAAAGAGTGATAGAAAGAATAAAACAAAAGCGTGACAAGAAGAGTGAGACAAAAAGTGTGAACAGAAAGAGTGAGAGAAAATGGTGACACAAAGAGCAAGACAGGCAGGCTAAGACAAAGTGTGAGAAATGGTGAGACAAAAAGGGGTTAAGACAAAAAAAAGAGAAAATTATGAGACATACAGGATAAGAGAAAGAGTGAGAAAATGGTGACAGAAAGGGTGAGACAGAGTGAGTTTAAAACAATAAACAAAGGGTGAGACGGAAAGACATGGGGAGCAAGAGACAGAAAGTAGGTGTGTAAGAGAGCTTTTAGACTCCTAAAAACAGCTACACTCATCCTTTCTCACACACACACAGATACACTCAGATACACACACACACACAGCACTATGTTAAAAAAAAAAACACAGCTTTGAGTTGTCAAGGAAACAGTAATAAATACAGAATCGTCAGGCTGGGCTCTAATATCCCCCCCCCCACAACCACCCCCACCTCCAACTTCAATCCATTCCTCTCTCCACCTGTACCTCTCTCTCTCTCTCTCTCTCGCTCTGCCTTTCTTCATGTCTCTGTCTGTCTCTGTCTGGTGCTGCACAGCTGGGACTACTCAGTAATTCACTCACGCCTCGAGCTCCCAGCTGCAGGAGTAAACAGGAGAAAGCTCAGAGAGTGGATGTGTGGAGAAGAGCACTGAGTGGACTCCACGCTGGAGAGTGTGAAATGCTTATGGCTGTTTTTAAGCCTCTTCTCGAGTCTCCAGAATAGTCGTGCTCAGATCACATCGGTGTCACTCGGAGCCTCGGCTCGTCCCTCACTCAGACCTCCCGCTCTATCTGTCTTGCCTTTCTTCTTCTCCTCACAGCCTGCTTGCTCTCCCCCACCCCCCCCTCCCCACGTCACCCTCTCTCTCTCTCTCTCTCTCTCTCTCTCTCTCTCACACACACACACACACACACACACACACACACACACACACACACACACACACCAAGATGAAAGAATGAGACTCTCCCTTTTATCATCCATCAACAGGCATCACAGCCTGGGAGTGATGAAATGATGTGTGCGCGCGCGTGTGCGTGTGTTTGCGTGTGCATGTTTTTCTATCTTGGTGGGGACCAAATGTTCACATGGCAATAGGAATGTAACTTGTGGGGACACGTGTCTGGTCCTCATGAGGAAAAGTCCCTTAAACAAACAAACCATTATTCATTCAATCTAACAAAAACGAGCTTTGATAAAAAATGTTTTTAAAAACGCCTTGGCATTAACATTAATTAGCTACAGTGATGATTATACCAATGGAAGGTAATCACAAGGTTAATAAGACACAAATGTGTATTTGGATGTGTGTATGTTTTCTATCTTGCTGGGGACCAAATGTCCACATGGTGATAGGAATGTAACAGTTTTGACCATGTAGGGACATTCTGCTGTCTTCATTATCAAAGGTGCCTCAAACTAACAAACTAACAAACAAAATGGAGTATGATTACAATAATTATGCCAATGGGAGGTTCTCATAAGGTTAATAAAGTGTGTGTGTGTGTGTGTGTGAGAGAGAGAGAGAAAGAGAGAGACAGAGAGATACGATTAAGGGCACATTAAATCTAAACTAATCGAAACTGATACCTGCAGCAATAACATAAATGAAAGACAAAATTTATACAGAACTATTACCAATATCTCTCTACCTCTGTAGGACATTACACAAAATAATTGTTCGTTAAATTTCCATTACAGTATCAATGATATCATCAGTCATCACCTCTGACTACTGGCCACTACTTTGGCTGATATAGTGATGAATACATATAATGCATATGCATATCCTGATTGCAGCATTCGACAATAACAGTTAGATGCTATATTGCTCCATATGATGATGACACATGATGACCACACACTGGCCCTTTTTTCCACTTAATAATGGCAAAAGCTGTTTGAAAGGTGCTGTTGTGAAGAGGAGCCATCGGTTTTTATTTAATATCCACTAATTATACAGTATGCTCCACCCTCAAACACATTAAACTAATTTATTTGAAAATATCTGTGAAGTGATTTGCAATCCTGCCGCTGATTTGTGTATTGATTCTCTATTTTCATTGCAAGATGATATGGCTAAAGCAGTTACGACGAGCGCTTTAAAAATCTCAACCATAACAGATGATGGTCAGGTTTCATTGTTGGCTCCTATAAACAAAACAGCAAGAGGTTCTTGTCTCACATCACAGGCCTTTCCCCGCATTCCCTAACTGTTCAAGATAGCGTGTCGAATTGAGCTAATTGACGATTCTTGATCTACTATGAATTGTCTAGAACAATGGTCCTGAACTCAGGTCCACATTTTAGTGCGTTCTCAGCTCCCAGCACAACTGATTTAACTTATTTAACTAATTAACAGCGGCGGCACGGTGGTGTAGTGGTTAGAATTGTCGCCTTGCACCGCCAGAGTCCGGGTTTGACCCCCGACCAGGCTCGATTCCCGTCTGTGTACATGGAGTTTGCATGTTCTCCCCGTGCTTGGTGGGTTTCCTCCGGGTACTCCGGTTTCCTCACACAGCCCAAAGACATGTAGGTTAGGCTAATTGGCGTTCCCAAATTGCCCGTAGTGTGTGAATGAGTGAGTGAATGTGTGTGTGTCTGTGCCCTGCGATGGATTGGCACCCTGTCCAGGGTGTACCCTGCCATGTGCCCTAAGTCTCCTGGGATAGGCTCCATGGCACCCGTGACCCTGAATACAGGATTAAGCGGTATAGATGATGAGTGAGTGAACTAATTAACAGCCTTTTAAAATATTACAGCATACTCACAGATCATTCCTTGTACATATTCCTTCCTTTTTGACTCTGCTATTTTCATGATTTACCTGCATGAGTACCTACTACAATTAATTTGCTAGGAATGGTCAAGAAGTGCTACCATTGCCTCCGAGTGGCGCAGTGGTTAAAGCGCTTGCCCTATCATCCGGAGATCGCCAGTTCGAATCCCGGGTGATGCTGTAACCTCTCGAAGCCGGAGGTCTGGAGAGAGCTGATTGGCCGAGCGCTCTCAGAGGGGAGGAATGAGAGGTACATAGCGCTCCCACATTAATCACGGCTCTACAGCCAGTCAGGGGCGTCTGTGAGCTCGCGCAACGGAGGGAGCGGATAGCGCTGTCCTCCGAGTGTGTTACGCCGCCCCCAACGGTGCGCGAGCGAGCAGTTCGAAAAGATGCGGTCGGCTGGCGTCACGTGGTTCGGAGGAAATAGTCTTCGGCCCTCCCGGCTGAGTGATAGTAGTAGCCTTAATGTGGGAGCCCCCTAGTGACGGGGAGGAATTGGACACAACTAAATTAGGGAGAAAATAAAAAAAAAAGTGCTACCATTGCTCTCTATATAAAAAGGCAAACTAAAAATTATTTTTTCATTAATTTTCTGTTAACATTAATCTACCTGTTAACAGGTAGGAAAAATTAAGATGTACTTATAGGCACCTCAATTTTTATTTGTTTATGATTGACAGATTGTTCATTAATCATAGCTAGCAAAAATAAACCCTAAGAAATTAACTCACGCACTGCTACAGTGCTTTGTTGCTGCATACTTTACAACCTCGAACATGCTTAAAAAAATTTTTTTCCTGAACTCTCCGAAACAGTTGCAGACTGAGATAAACCTCCTGATAACCTCCCTTCGAGTTCCACGAAAGATCTTCCAACAACCTTGGCTATTCAACAACAGAACAAGTACATGACAGATAAAATTAGCACTGAAGTTGGAGCTTCAAAACCTGATTTGTTTGAGCAAAGTCTATACAGAGAGGCAAGACATACAGTACCTAAACGCTCGTATGATAAAAATGAATGCATCAAAATATATTGTTTGACTCTTTCTTTTTTAAGATTGGAATATACTTGTCTTTAAGCATGCCTAGAAGTGAAACTTCCTAAGAAATTTCCGGGGATAGATAAATGGGGAAAAAAAAAATTCAACTGTTAACAGAATTATAGTTCAATTTGGAGAAAAGTGTCAAACATTAACGGAGTCATGTCTCGCGCAACCTGGGCCTTCTGAAAGACATCTTCATGCTGTTTGAAGAAATACTGAGAACAAATTTCTTAATCCACTTAAGCAAAGTCAACAAAGGAGTAATAGCATAATTTCTAAACCATACTTGCTTGTAAATGTACCAAACATTTTTGGTCCATAGGTCTTATTGTAAAACAAAATTTTTGTTAAATATTTTATTTAAAAAATTTTTTATTACAACAATAAAAGCAACACACATTCAAACATTAAATACAAATATTACCCCGTTATGCTATAATAATAATAATAATGTGACAAATAAACAGGAGATTGTCTGAGGTTCCAGTTAATTGTCCAAAGCTGTCAGTCCATAGCAATATCAAAAAATTATATGACTACCCCTTTCACTATAGATGGAATATCAAGTACAAAGTAGTTCAAATACCAACCATGGTGGAAAAAGGGCCACAATGGCTGCCGAGGATCAGCTAATAAATCAATGTAAATAAAAAGTGGTACAAGGTGAAAGGTAGCACAAAGCTACAAACCTCATGTTTGGTTCTCATCAGACAATTTCAAAAGCGGCGTTCGTATCTTAAAAAATTTGATTTGTAAATTCTGTTTTCTAAACTGACCCTTTTCCATCTTGGCAATGACAAACAGTTCAGATAAGATTTCAAAAGTATTAGTTCATTTCGCTGCAACCACGCTTGTCATAAGAGCCTGCTTTATATGAAATGGAAGTGGTCTTGTCCCCTCAAACATTGCCCAACTGCAATCTGATTGTATATTTATATTAAATTGTTTGGAGTACTGAGTGAATATACTACATCAGAACATATAGAGTACTGAGGAGTACTAAAAGACGTAACTCTAGGTTGTCTATTTATATCTTGCATGTCTTTATATATGAGGAGGGCACAAAATTGGACAGACTAAGAACATTTTCACACTAGGCACCATTGATTTGTACCTTGCCCACGAACGACTGCTCCTATGCGTCAGTTTGAAAACGCCCTAATGCTGCACTGGTTCCTGTAGGTAATGCATGATTTTCCAGAATGTATTACAGAAAGCAAGGCTGAACGGGAATCCCTTACCCTGTTTTTCAGCGTATAAAGTTTCAGCACAGATGTATATAAGCCAACACAACTCCATCAAATCAGCCAGGCTGACAGATCACAGTAACAAAACAAACACAGGAATAGAAAGGACACCCAAACATATCAATGAACAGGCAGAGTGAGTAAAAACTAACCTCAGCAGCCGGTGAAATACAGCTGACATTTGCACTACAGTGTTTGTTTAAACAAACACTTAACAGAACTAATTGTGAACAGAAAATACAATGAACCTTGTCTACAACTACAACCACCAATCACACTGCTTTAGAAATGAAACAGTATGAGTGGAGCTTGGATCTCAAACATCAGCAGTGCTTTGTGCTCTGAGGGGCGTTCAAGTCAAACCAGGACTTTAATTGTACAGAACAATAGAACACAATTAGGAGAGTAAAATGTAACTTTATTTCTCTATATAATCTACTAAGGAATTTTCCTTGAAATTCTCCAGTGCCATCAAGGTAGAAAGATTTAAGTTAAGTTAAGCCCTTATTTGTCACATATACATTACAGCACAGTGAAAATCCTTCTTCAGCCATGATGCAGCGCCCCTGGAGCAGATAGGGTTAAGGGCCTTGCTCAAGGGCCCCAACAGTGGCAACCTGGCTGAGCTGGGGATCAAACCACCAACCTTCTGATCAGGAACTCAGTGCCTTAGCCCTCTGAGACACCACTGCCCCACTCCGCTCCATACCACACCGCACTACTGGGAAACAATATCGGACTGCCTGCCTGGCCTCCCAGAAACCCCATGTAACAATAACTCCCAGCCGAGATCCTGTAATGTGCAAAATCTGTCGATTTTCAAAGATCTGTCATTCCACCTGCTGCACGTTCACAGGAATGACTGCAGTGGGCTTGAGTGTTGTCTTCTGTTTTTACGCCTTCCTTCACAAGAAGTTCCATCATACACATACCCACAATGTCCCACTGATATAATAATATCATGCCTTGTTTCTAAATCTGGCTATGGTACGAACCTGGGTTAAATCAAATCAGGAGATCGTGAGCGCGAATCCTGATGATGCCACAGCAACGCATGGCAGGGGAGTCAGGAGAGCAAAACTGGCCATGCTCTCTGCTCTGGGTGGGAGGAATGGCAGTGACACTACTCAGTCGTAGGTGTTTGTGACCTTGTGTATGCAGAAGAGGGCAGATCGTGCTTTCCTCAGATTGTGCGATGCTGCACTGGTCAACTGGTTTAAAAATATATGGAGTTTTGCCTCCATGTGTGTCCGAGGAAGCACATGCTTGTTCCTGTGGTTGTGTGTGGAGTTTTATAGCAGAGAATTAGGCCGTGCCACTATCAAGCCAGTCAGCTGCTTGACTGCAAGAATTTCATTTTAAGCACCAAAAAAAGAAGTGATGAAGATATTGCTCTACTAATCAGAGGGTCACGGGTTCAAACCTCAACACCACCAAGCTGCCACTGCCATACTCTGAAGACGAAGAAGGAAGAATTTCAGCCAACATTACGAATTATTGTTGTTATTGTCCTTGAGTTGTTTCTTCTTTAAAAAAACAAACAAACAAAAAAAAACCTACTTCGCCTTAAACAAAGCTCCATTTTTCTCATACACACTACAACGTCAGCGGCACAGTGGCTTAGTAGTTCGCCTTGCACCTCCAGCATCTGGGTTCGGTTCCTGCCATGGGTCTGGCAGTGTGCGTGGAGTTTGCATGTTCCAGCAATGCTTAGTGGGTTTCCTCCAGGTACTCCGGTTTCCTCCCACAGTCCAATGACATGCAGACTAGGTTAACCGGCGTTTCCAAACTGGCCGTAGTCTGTAAATGAGCGTGCGAGTGCGCGTATGTGTGTGTGCTCTTTTAATAGGCTCCAGGCTCGACCCTGCATACAGGATAAAGTGGTACAGACGATGAGTCAGTGAGTGACACTACAACGGCAGGCCGGCAGCTTCGGCTTTACATGATCTGTAGGCTGGTTTGGAAAAGATCTCTTTTAGTGGAGGGAAAAAAAAGCCTTGTTAGTTTGGACAGACAGCTAAAATTGGATTTACTCGGCTTAATGCAGACATTAGTGAATCTTAGTGACTGAGTGAGCACTGGCAGGACCGAACTGGTGGAGGAAAAAAAAATGTGCGTGTACATATATATAATATATATAGCGCAAAACAAAACAATAAGGTTCGGAGTAAAGTCCTGACGTCGCATCTGTGGTGTTCCACTGTTACTTAGTGCTACTGACTGCTCTCTCTGTAGCATGGCAAGATTATAACATTAATCATTAATATTAAAAATCGTTCAAACAATAAATATTTTAATATTAAAAAAAAAAAAAATCCACAGCCCTCACACACACATACACACACATACACCATGTGAAAATAAAAGTAATACAAGCTCATGCACAGACCTCATACGGACGAAGTTCTTCTCCTTCAGTGTAGAACTCCAGCTTTCTGTCTGACAGGAACTCCACCACTGCCACTCCGCCCACACACGCTTGACCAATCAGGGGCTGGAAAACCTAAAAAACACACACAGACACACACACCAATAAGGCCATACGTAGACCGACAAGTGGCCTGTAACTCAGCAAAGCAGAGACAGAGGTGTAGAAGATGACGGCAGGTGTTTGAGATGAGATGTGTGAGACAGTGCATACTTCTAGTCTCAGACAGTGCGTTGAACTCCTCACACACACCCACACCCACACTGCAGGAAGAAAGCTATGGGACCCTGGGGAACTTTGATCTTCCATCAAAGCATCTCCTCACTCTCTATCTCTGTATTTCCGTCCTTCTTTCCAATAACGCACTCCGGCACAACTACATGCCGTGTTCGGTGCTCGAGACACACAATCTCTCTCCTTAAATCTGATACTAACACACCATGTGCTGCCTAGTACAATATTAATGTGTGTGTGTGGGGACCAGGGACTGAACAGTCTGTCTCATGAGAGATCACACTTACTTTGCCATTGATTGAATCCCTTTCCATATGCATATTTTCTATTTATAGTACGAGGACAGTGAAGTCAAACTTTCCATGTCTGACAGCTCAAAGAGAGACAGAGAGAGACAGAGAGTGTTTAACAAACATAAGCCTATTCATGTCTCTGTGGTACCCAGAAGAGAAACCTAATCTAAATGAGGGCACAGTGACGTGTGTGTGTGTGTGTGTGTGTGTGTGTG